>JAQPPZ010017089.1:5590000-6117500 GCA_028583015.1 Wollemia nobilis
ATCGATGCTCAGCAAGGGAAAATCATCCTTAGGACTCGCTTTGTTTAGATCTCAAAAATTAGTGCATATGTGAATCCTCCCGTCAGGCTTCTTGACGGGCACCATGTTGGATAGCCATGGTGGATAATCCACGTAGATGACAAACTATGCATCCAACAACTTTTGTAATTCATATTTGACCATTAAGGCCACTGTTGGGTGCATCTTGCATAGTTTTTGCTTAACTGGCTTGACTGTCGGATCAAGCGTTAGATTATGCATGACTAGCTATGGGTCTAGTCCCGGCATGTCTTTGTATGACCATGCAAAAACCTCCTTCTTCTCTTTGAGAAGGGCAATGTAGTCGGCTCACTCTTTGGGGGATAGACTTACCCCTAGCTTGATAATCTATGGATTCATTGGGTCTGAGCCGATGTCTACGTCAGTCGTCTCCTCGACTGACATGTGGGATCCATCCTCCAACTGATGTGGAGTTGGGATCAAGTGGATATCATTTGCTGAGTTTAGATCATCATTAGGAACCTCGGGTTCCTCTTCAGCATGGAAGATATCCTGAGTTGGCCCAGGGGTAAAATGAAGCATTTCATCGAAAGGCCAGTACTCGGATGGGGATGGAGGGGAATTGACGCGATCCCAGTCTATGGCATCTATGTCTAGAGACAATGACTGTGTTGGATCGGCTGGATTGTGGATGGGGGTGGTTAAGTCAATGGAGATCATGTTGATGAAATGATTTTGGTCTCCATTACCATGGGTGTGGGTGCTCGGACATCCTGGATGCTCTCTATGCTCTGGATCTGGCTCTAGAGGGATGGGCACGAATGGATCGGCCCTATGTGCGGATAGGAAGACAGGGTCTACCCTCGACACGGATGGCACTATAGGGTCTCTGGGTGGAAGGTATGCTTCGTATGCCCAGAGTAGCGGATCCAACACTTGGTCCCACCACGTTGGGTCTACGTACCACTCATGCCCAAGCCTTATGTTTAATTGTTCGAACATGTCATTAATCTCCAAGGGGTATGGTCATCGCATTTGCCGCATGTGATTAAGATATGCCATCTCAGTTTCATCTTCATAATCACTATCGAAGATCCAAAGGCCTTCGTTGGCTCCGACTGCTTGTGGCATTGAAGGCTCGCCTTGCTCAAGCAAATTGATCTGGCCCCATTGGGGTTGTTCCACTCTCTATGGTGGGCCCTGATTTCCTTGGAGTGGCGCTTGCTCGATTGGAGCATCTAAAGGGAACATTGTTAAGAGGTTTTCTTGATAATCATCCATGGGGATCACCTGTGAGTGATTGCTATCTGATTCGAAGGGGTCCCATGGTGCTACCTCATATTCTGATTCGTCCTCTGAGGACCCTTCTTGCCATTGTCTAGACCCTCCCTAAAAATGAGCTCTCGAGCTCTCTCCTCTCTCGAGCGAAGGGAAGGGATTGCTATGGCCAACAAGGTTGATTGCCATTAATGGGAGATAATCCCTCAATGTATATGTGGTATTAGGGTTGGCATATGGATCTGATGCCAATCCCCCCTTGTTGCCTATCCCTAGGCCTTGCATGTTCTCTACCAAGATGTCCAAGGGTAGGGGGTGGTTGAACCCTACTCCTGACTTGTCATACGGCATTTGGTATCTTGGTTGGCAAAGAACACGTATCCCCTGCTCATATCTGCCTAACCCATATCCGTGCCAATTGCATTGGCCAAGGTATCTCAGAGCAAAGTCTGGGTTAGACAAATAATTGACATTTTCAGCAAAAGGCTCTTCATCCTCGTCCTCTTGCGTGCATGGTGCAATGCCATGATCAAGGCCCCCATACACAAAATTTTTCTGGTTCGATGGGTAGCCTAGGGGAACAATAGTGCCAATGGGAAGGCGAGGTCTCCCCATGTCCTGCATGGACTCTAGTGTGGGTGTTGCTACAATATTCCACACCAGATACTCCCCCAGGCCCGTATTGGCCATTTCAACGTTGATCGTTGGCGGTTGAGGGGGAGGGAATGGAAGTTCTCCTTGAGTCCACTCCATGTCGGGTGGACTAGGAGCCTCGACTTCCATTCGGCTAGGCATTTCCTCCATAGAGATAGTTGATACTGATGGCGGTGTCTCTTCCAAAGGTTTTGCCTCTTCCAGGGGTTTCTTCCCTTTGTCCTTCTGTTTGGTCCCCATAGATGGTGTCGTTGGTGGAGGACCAGACGATGAAGATGAACCCGACTGGGGTTTTGAAGAACTTGCTAATGGGGATGCCTATGGAATCGGACCCTATTTAGATGGATTTAACTGGAAATCCAAATGCGTCGATGGCAGGGTCGATTGCGGCATCAGCTGCACCGCATTACAATACTTGAAGGGTTCTAAGTCCGTCGGGACTACATGCACCTCCCCTTCAAATGTATACTTTAAACATTGGTGAGCTATCGAAGGGACACACTTCATGTCCCTGATCCATGGCCGGCCCAACAAGATGTTGTAGGCCATCTCACCCTCCAATATGTGGCACAATGTAGGTATGGTCTTTTGTCCCACTTGGATTGGTAGGACTATTGTGCCAACTGTCGAGCAGATTGCATCATTGAATGCTCGCAGAGTGTAGGTGGAAGCTGTGATGTGAGATGCGGGCAACTTCAGATGCTTTAAGGCCGTAGTTGTGATGATATTACTGGATGAGCCAGTGTCTATCAACACCCTCTTGTATGGGATCCCGTTGACCCACGCGATAACGTGCAGGGGTGGATCCGCCATGTCATCAGTCACTGATCTCAATTCATCTTCTCAAAATGTGATGATCGACTCAGTGCATCGCTTGACATGCCCCATGAAGTTGTTGAAAGAATTTGTCTCATGGGGCTGCAACTCGATGGCTTTCAAAATCTCCATTAGAGCTTCTCGATGGGGTGTAGATTGTTGTATAAGCTCGTATATGGAGAGCCTAGCCGATGTGGTCCTCAAACTCTGAGTGAGTTTGGTCCGAAGTGTGGCCACTGGTCTAGGCGGAGGAGGTTGTGCAAGGTGTTGTTGTGGTTGGGACATTGTTGGCACCTCTCCTGCAGCTGTCGCAGGAGTATTCATGCTCGGATACCTCCTGTTTCGAGTCACTATACTTATCATCCCTACATACCCCTGCATGGGGTAGTTCTGTGTGACCTCGTTAACTTGTAGGGTCTTTTCCTATGGAGCATGAGCAGGCAAGGGGTCTTTGAAGACCTCCATTTGTTGATTGCTTGGTGCGACGGGATTATCCACCGCTAGTGTCTTGTTATCAATCAGGTCTTGCACCAAGCCCTTAAATTTCCAATAGGCATTTAGGTCATGTCCCTGCCACCTATGGAACCTACAGTACAAGTCCTCTCTATACCCCTTAGGCTTGGGTGCATTGGGATCTATAGTCTGAATCTCTGGCAGGTTGATCAGGTTTGCCGCTAACAAGCGATCAAACAAGGAGTCCCTGGACTCTGTGTAGGGTGTGAATTATCGCCTAGGGCGACGCTGCTGACCCTGTTCTTGCCTCTGATTTTCTCTGTCATAGTTGTTGGGAGGCACTACCTGATAATTAGCCTTTTGAGGCTGAGTTGCTTGCACAGGCTTAGGGACGTTGATTGCAACTTGGTTAACCGCAGCGGGTTTTTGTTGCGTGGTCCCGATTTTAGTGTTTTTAGTCCACTCTTTTTTCTTAGGTTTGGCTATCTCGCCATCCTGTATTTTGATCTCTTCAATAATCTTGGCTTGCGCCAGAGCTTCTTCTAAGGTGGCATATTGTTGCAGCTGCAATAGCACAGAGATCGATCTCAAACAACTTTTTGAGAACATCTGAGTGAGGTCAGACATAGGAGGGAGGTAGGGCAGCTTCGAAAGCAAAGTCCTCCATCGATTCCCATAGGCCACCATGGTCTCTTCCTCATACTGCCTGAGGCTGGCTAAGTCACTTAGTGATGCCTTCTTCTTGGTATTGAAGGTGAAGCGTTCGAGGAACGCATCCACTAACTAATCTAAGTTTTTGATGTTGTGCTTTGGTAATTGAGTAAACCAATCCGAGGCAGGGCCTACGAATGTGGTTATAAATGTTCTCAATAACAAAGCATCATTGTCCTGAATGCCAAAGCATTGGCTCAGGAATCTCGTCACATGCTCTTGGGCATCTTCCTCACCTCTAAAGGTTGCCAACTGAGGCAGCTTAAAGTGTTCAGGGTAAGGAGGTGTTGGCACTGACGGATGCACAGGATGACTACGGAGCTGGCGTAAAGTGGGCTTTTGGGGCCCAGAAGTTTTGGTTTCCACAGACTCTAGACGCTCTAGCAGCGCTTTATATGCATCTGAGGATTTAATCTCCTCCTCTTTGGTTTGCTCCCATTGTGGGTTGTGGGAGACTTGAGGCCTCTGAAGGGGTGGCCGGATGGCAACTCCTCCGCCTAGGTAGGGCATTTTGGCCCGCTCATCTTCTTGCTCATACTCCTCGTAAGCTGCCTGAGGAGTCTCTGGGTGAGACCTATGACCCAGGGTGGGTCCCCGCGGAGGGTACCCATCGTTGTTTCGGGGAGTGGCCTCCCATTCAGGTCTAGGAGGTCTCGGAGGCAACGCTTGGTAAGGTCACGGGGACCTATCTCGCACCAAGGGATTGTGCCTCTCATATGGTTCCGCTCTTTGGGTGCATGGGGTTGGAACCCTCTCAGGCATCGGGTTATGTAGCAGCTCATCTGTTTGGCACCTAATGCGCTCTTTGCTAAGGTGATATAAATGCTCTAGCTACTGTTGGTCTTGCTCAAGCCGCATGATCTGCGCTTGGCGGGCGGCATGTCTGGCGACTGCCAGGTCGATTTGTTCTGCCATCTTGAGCCTAGGAGGCCTAGATGCCTCTCCTATGCACTTACCTCGGTCGTGATGATCCGAGATCTCAATAGGTCGCTTCCCTCTATCGAGGTTGGTGGCATTTACCCGAGGCTCTGGCCTCAGTGGGTGATCATGGTATCTAGCTGGTGCGGAGGCGCATGGCCCCCATCATTGTATCTTGCTCTTGAGGAATGTAATCATCTTCCTCGTGCTCCCTTTCATATGTGTGAAAGGGGCGGGCAGAGTTAGCTCACCTGGTTTGAAGAGCCTTGCGCTCTGGATTTTGTCTATTGGTTCTAACAGTGATGGGGGGCAAAGGAGGGATGCCATAATCATGTGGCCTCTCCTCATGGACACTATGCCGCTCTAGCACTTCATTGCATGGTGGCCACTCATATCGAGCTTCTAAGGGAGCCTTCTTATCTATGTTGAGTGCCACGTGTAAGGAATCCTCCTGAAAGGGGCTATGATGAATGGGCGTGTCCCTCAAAGGGGTGCCTCTATAGTCCCATTTTGAAATGGGACGATGCGGACTCTCTCGTGGGTCAGGCCGCCAAGGCGGTATGACCAAGTCCTTGGTGCTATAGCGGAGGTGACTTGTGCCCCCTTGTACACTCTCCGTAGCATCCACCCATGATTGGGCTTGGCTACGGGTGCACACCATGGTGGTAACTCTCTACAAGCTATGTAGGTTTTTATCTCTTTTATGATTTTTTTATGCTACACTAAACAAAAAAGATCATACACACACACAAGCAGTGATTATCTCGTTTAAAGATTGAAAGTGTGTCCTAGACCTGGTTTAGTGTGTTTTGATTTTTGTTTTGTTTTGTTTTTGGTTTTGAAGGTTTTAAAGAATGTTTAAATGCAAAATGATGGCTCTTATGACTCCCAAGAAATGGTCGCCCCTTCGATATACCATTGCCAGGCCGATATACCAACCTCTCTATATACCCGCCCTTACGTGAGGGAAACTATAGGTACGTGAGAGCAGATGGTACGTGGAACGTAGGCGGTACGAAAGGGGAATCACCCTATTTATGACACCTACCATAGAAGACTTATCCTCGTGCATTGGGAATCACCCTAGCTACACTCGGTCAGCTTTCGTCAGGATTTACGTCTAGCAACAGTTGCGATCGGGGTAATGGATGCAAAAATCAAGCCAAGGTGGTGATGAAATCCACCGTTGGTCTTGATCAAGGGCTGGGGTTTTACGACCAGCGCCTTGGTTTTTAATTTGCCACGTGGTGTGTGGGGTTCTTTTTATTTTGCAAAAGGAAACAAGCAAACGACAAAAGGAAAACTTTCCCTAAGCAAACAAATAATCCAAAAATAGAAACACTAAAAATAGCAAATGACAGAGAAAGTGCAGAATCCTTACCTCTTCTCTGCCCGGACCTTCTGATCCTGAGTCTCTATCCTAAAAATGCATAGAGAGCAATTCATCCCTGGGTTAGATGAATAACAGAACTAGATTCGTCATAGGGTGGGGCGCATTCCCATTCGTCCCTGGATGAGACGAATTATAGTTCTGTGTTCGCCACAGACTGGAACGAACAACAGTCCCGCATTCCAAAAAAAAGAGATACCTACAAACAAGGAAAATTTTGATCAGATTTCTGATCCAAAAAGGTAGAGGATAGAGTCCCACCGTGATCGCCACTGAAAGCACGAGGATACGAAAACAAAAAAGGAAAAACTCCAAGCACGATGCAAAAATGGAATTAAACTCAACGCTAAATCCTACGAATTAAAAATGCATGAAATGGAGAAAGCATGAATTGAAACCCAAATGAAATAATAGCCCTTCTCTTTTATTGATGTATTTCACAATTTGGTTACAATTCGCATCCTCCCTTTTCAGGGGCGAGGAGCGTTAAATTCATCTCTTGGTTACATCCATGGATCGCCTTCCTTCTTCCGCGTGCCCACATGTAAGATGGGCGGACCAAAATGTCACCGCCGCTTGTGTCTATGAATTTTGATTCCTGGATGCTCCTCCGATATCCTGGTCCTACGTTCAAAGAAACAAAATATAGTCAATAGCACCTACGGATAAAACAAAGCATGCAATCCCCAAGCCTACGATAAATGAATGAGAAAAATGAATTAAACTATGACTAAAATGAATCCAAATGCTCTAAAAATTTGATAGGGGCATCAGGACATCACCAGGAGGGCACTACAAAAATAACAATCGGGAAATTCCTCACCGATTTGAATTCGCTCTGAGGCGGGACGAATTCACCTACAACAAAACGCCGAAAAGGTACTGTCCCAAATGTCCTACCTAGGAAGCTCCAAAAGACCTGCAAATTTGGGGTTAGCTAATTGGGGGCATTTTGGGAAGACCCAGATGGTCGGATTTTCCCAATTTGACCTCCATCAATGGGAATCTGATGATGCTACCTGCAAGTTAGTAAAAGCGAACGAATATAGAAACATGATCAAAATTGTTCAAAACGAGACGAAATTTAAATGACAACCTATCTAAGCATCATAGAATTGAATGCAAAAAATGAAAATGATAGAAAGAAAAATCTGCTATAGATTCCCAATCGCTCCTAAAAGGGACGATTAGGCCTACAACAGTGCGGGGGCGCCCGGGCGGGCCGCCCACCGTTTGGGGCCTGATTTCGGCACCAATCCACTTGGGATGGGTCCAAAATCTCTTACAAGGTGTTGTCAGAAAATTGGGTGGTATACTGTGGTCAAATTTCAGGTTTTGGGCTCAAGATTCGTCCTTCCAATAGTCACCCAATGACCTCCTCTCTAAAAGAGATCAAGGATGTGAAGGGCACAAATCGCACAAGGGTGTATGGGGAAATAAAATGGCAGCACTTCGTTGCTCACAATTGCTCTTACTCTCCATCTTTTGGGGTGAGAAAACCCACCAATTTATAGACCTGGAGGTCTCTTGGGATGAGCATGCAGGGGCGCCACTTGGCAGCCATGCCCTTCCAGGGGAGGGAAGATTCCTCCCTGATTAGGGGCTTCATGACTGCCCCTGTAACAGCCTCTAACGCTCGAAAACACTCACCCATGCTCCCATGAAATGAAGGAGGCGTTAAGTGGTGGATCCGAGCTGCCATTTGTCAAGATTTGACTTTTTGCCCATCAAACCTGCAATTCGCCCCACCCTGGAGCGAATTATGAATTCGTCCCTGAGAGGAGCGAATCCCAATTTGAATTCGTCCCTGGGTGGAACGGATATTGAGCAAAGTTCCTGAAGGTGCCAAAATGATTTTTGACCTTCCAAAACTACTGTGAGAGTGGTTAGGACCACTTTTTAACCTCTGGGGGCTGCCCTTGGGGCTGTGTGTGCCAATGTGATCAGTGTTTGCAGTCACATAATCGGATTGGTGCTGTTTTGGTGTCTACAGAGTGTTACACTTGCATTGAAAAATGGGGTCTTCCACATCTAACTATATTGTACATGAATACCTAATCAGGCCTTCTTATCGGGACTCATCTTTTATTTGTTAAAGAGGACAATCTTCGCCATCTAAAGACAAGCCTCTTTCATACTTCTTTGCTTTTGATTGGTGGATTTTCCTACTGGGTTTTTACCATCATTTCAAAACAAGGGGGTCATAGTTGGTTTTCCCCATAGGGTTTTTTCCACCAACTATCCATGTTGTACATGAGTACCTAATCAGGTCTCATTGCCAGGACTCATTTGTAAATATCTCCCCTAGTATCACTTAAGGGGGGTGTTAGAATAAGTGAATATTATCTTAAGTTCATTAGGATACACACTTGAGTTTCCACTCCTCCATGTGTCAGGAGTACTCTCAGTGGTGTCTTCATTAGGTTTGATGAGTTTTTGTAATCCAACGACTCTCAATGATCAACTCTGCTATTTATATAGAGTTGATCCTAGAGATAAATCAATCAGTTCCACTCTTCTCTTCATCTTTTGTGTAATACTTTGCATATCTATTATTGTGTAATTCTAAGAATAAAAAGCACAATTCATATTATATACAATCTAGTTGAGCATCAGTGCACCAAACACATTGAGATCCACATGCACTTCATCAGGCAACATATTCAAAATGGGGATATACATCTGGAATATATTCTGACAAAGGATCAACATGTAGATATCTTCACCAAGTCATTTCCTTCTTCGCGTTACCTTCAGTTACGAGAGAAACTTGGATTGTTACACCTGCATTGAAAAAGGGGTCTTCCACATATAACTATATTGTACATGAATACCTAATCAGACCTTCTTATCGGGACTCATCTTTTATTTGTATAAGAGGACAATCTTTGCCATCTGAAGACAAGCCTCTTTCATACTTCTTTGCTTTTGATTGGTGGATTTTCCCACTGGTTTTTTACCATCATTTCAAAATAAGGGGGTGATAGTTGGTTTTTCCCACAGGGGTTTTTTCCACCAACTATCCATGTTGTACATGAGTACCTAATCTAGCCTTGTTGCCGAGACTCATTTGTAAAGATCTCCCCTAGTATCACTTAAGGGGGGTGTTAGAATAAGTGAATATTCTCTTAAGTTCACTAGGATACACAAATGAGTTTCCACTTCTCCATGTGTCAGGAGTACTCTCAGTGTTGTCTTCATCAGGTTTGATTAGTTGTTGTAATCCAACGACTCTCAATGATCAACTCTGCTATTTATACAAAGTTGATCTTAGAGATCAATCAATCAGTTCCACTCTTCTCTTCATATTTTGTGTAATACTTTGCATATCTATTATTGTGTAATTCTAAGAATAAAAATTTTACAGGTATGAAATATAAATATCATATATTTACTCATTTATAATACTATTAGCTTATTATCCCTCAGTATAAAATAATAATAATTACCTTTGGAGTTTGTCATCAATTTTAAGTGTGTACATGCTATCCCCTTATAATAATGTTTGTAATCATTTTTTTTTTTTTAATTATGTAGTAGGAAGAAATTATGATATTAATTTATAATATTGGTGAAAAAAATATATTAATATGAAATAAATTATTAAAAAGAAAAATAGACATTAAAAATTTAAAAAGCATAAAAGGAACATTTTCATTTATTCAATTCACTACACAATATCTATACAATAGTATTAAATATTTTCCAATTCTAATGTTTTATAAAATTTAGACTCTTAATATTTGGTTTTAAAATGGTCAATTCCATACATGCAGGATGGTTAATTTCCAACTTATATGTTGGTATACATAATGCTTAATTTTCAAGAGATTGTTACCATAAACACACGGTGCCTATGGAGTGGAGAGATTAAAACGAAAGGGATCCAATATGGTGGAGTGGGTATTCCGTCATTCCCGAATAAGAGAGAGGTTTCTATAAATTAAACTGCTATAGAATGACATGATGGGTGTCTATGACATTGGATGTAATATCCGTCTAAGTGTTCACGTAGAGCTCCGCTCAGTCAATAAGCCATTGTCGCGACCAGATAATGAAAAATAGTACATGAAAGGGAATGATTCAAATTTCATTTTGCCCATTCTATAAAAGCGAGCAAGATGCAGAGTTGATAAGATACATAGACATTTGTATAGATGCAGACCTTACGAGGCTCACTACCGAATCTCAAACAGTCAAGAGGGCTGTTGCAGTGAACATTTGCCGAACAACCAGTCTGCCCTGATACTACTAAAATGGACACTCCCACTATTAGTAATATTAACAACATCTCAAACTGAAAACCTCTTACTTTGGTTGCCATTTCTGTTCCTCACTGCAGCAAAACGCGATACAAATGGAGAGTTAGGAAACGAGGACGATGAATTCGCATCCACACTATGCGCTTAAATAAGGGGATTCACGCGATGGATGTTGTTTTCAAGAGAATATGAAAGTGTTGCTGAGCTTCATGGCCGGCCATTCTGTGTATTGATTTGCCAGCATATTGAGAAGGTCGCTTATAAGCCTCCAAAAAAACCCGCTGTTCTATGTCGGGATGTCTTCGTCTGATATCAAATCACCCCCTGTTGAGTGTCGGAACTTTTGGACAAAAATATTTTTCTAAGGAAATATTAAATGTCTTTCAAAGGTAAATGGAGAAATCTATCGCATATTTTGTATCTTTTCATGATCAACCCTGATGCCTTCTTTAGAAATAATATTAATTGCACACAAGCTTTTCTTTGGCTTGAGTTATGTGCCGTATCCTTTGTATCTTTCAAAAATCTTTTCGAAGATGTATAACATGTATAGTCATATCTTTGAACGCTATGTTGATCGTTCCCTGAAAAGCAGCTCTTGCATAAATTAATCCCAAATGATCGTTCCTTGAAAAGCAGCTCTTGCATAAATTAATTCCAAAGACATATATTTTATCGGTAAAAACTCCTCATTTCACAGTGAAAACATTTTTATTACCGAATTCTGCCTCAAGTACTTGATAATTATCTTTTTAAAATGCTCTATCCATATTTTTTTTGAATTTATGTATAGCATGATTTCGTCGTTCTTTAGAAATAAATTCGTTAACCATGAAGAGTATCATAACGAAAATCTACACTTAGCATTCAATAATTTTTTCACTTTCTTTTGTATTGCCTCTTCTCAATTTTAATCTAAAAGGTTTTCCATCCTCTTAGAATGGAATGATATGTACTATAGTCTTATTACACTTTCAGGCCTTCCCTAGACCGAGCAATAATATTTCAACTATAGTGTAGAATTTTCCAGTTTGATGAACTATGGTTTTTTTTTTTATTGGTAGAAAGGGTGTTGAAAGGTCCCTGAACCTTGTACAAGAGAAATTACATGAATTCCAGATCGACCGAGGTGGTCCAAGAAATAAAGATCAAAGAGCAAGCAAACCTCCACACGAGGAAAGGTGTCGCGAAATCGTGACCAAATTGGTGATGTCGCGAAATCGCGACAAGTTGCACCGTTGCTGCCAAGAGAAGAAAGGATGTCGCGAAATCGCGACAAGAAGCGCCATCGGAGCCGAAGGAGGGAAGAAGTCGCGATATCACGACATGTTGCAAGGTTGCTGCCAGAAGAGAGGAAGTGTCGCGATATCGCGACGTGTTGCTAGGTTGGAGCCGGAAGAGAAGAAGAGTCACGAAATCGTGACATGAAGGAAAACCATGACCGGACAGAAAAGGTGTCGCGAAATCGTGACAAGAAGTAAGACCACTGCCGAAGAGAAGAGGTGTCACGAAATCACGACAAGAAGGAAGACCGTAGCCGAAGAAAAAAAGTGTCGCGATATCGCGACAATTATGGAAGACCGCTGCCAAAGAGAAAGGGTGTCGCGAAATCGCGACAAGATGGAAGACCGCTGTCGAAGAGAAAAAGTGTCGCGATATCGCGACATTATGGAAGACCGCTGCCAAAGAGAAAAGGTGTCGCGATATCGCGACAAGATGGAAGACCGCAGCCGAAGAGAAAAAGTGTCGCGATATCGCGACAAGATGGAAGACCACTGCCAAAGAGAAAAAGTGTCGCGATATCGCGACAATATGGAAGACCGCAGTCGAGGAGAAAAGGTGTCGCGATATCGCGACATGATGCAAGGAAGAGAAAAAGTGTCGCGATATCGTGACAAGATGGAAGACCGCTGCCAAGGAGAAAAAGTGTCGCGATATCGTGACAAAATGGAAGACCGCAGCCGAAGAGAAAAAATGTCATGAAATCGTGACATGATGCAAGAAAGCGCCTGAAGAGAAAAAGTGTCGCGATATCGTGACATGTTGCAAAAATGCACCCGAAGAGAAAAAGTGTCGCGATATCGTGACATGTTGAAAAAATGCACCCGAAGAGAAAAGGTGTCGCGATATCGCGACATGTTGCAAAATCATGGTCGAAGAGAAAAGGTGTCGCGATATCGTGACATGTTGTAAAACCGCAGCCGGAGAGAAAAAGTGTCACGATATCGTGACAAGTTGAAAGACCGCTTTCGAAGGAGAAAAAAGTGTCGCGATATCGCGACAAGTAGCAACCTCGCGGCCAGAGGAAAAAGGGATGTCGCGATATCGTGACATGCTGAAATTTCATGGCCAACGGTGAAAAGTGTCGCGATATCGTGACAAGTTGCCGAAACGCAGCCGAAGGGGGAGAAGAAGGAAGAAAGGACGTGAAAACTCGACCAGTTCCAAGAGCAAACAAACCCGGTCCCTTGTTAACCACTCACATTGTGCAGACATTGGAACTTGTAGAAGCGTCCCTTAGGCCAATGGGAAAGGAGTCTCTCCAAACATGAATGTCCATTTCGCCAACTCCCTTGTTAGCAAGCCAGTCCATAGCTTTGTTGCCTTCCTGGTACTGATGCTTAATGACTAGTTCTGGGTAAATGCCGATTAGTGCTTTGCATTCTTGGAAGATCGAAACAAGGGCCCAGGGAGGCACAGAAGTCCCATTGAGCCAGTTGATGCAGTGTAGTGAGTCTCCTTCTATGATAAGTTTATTGATGGTCAAGCCTTCCAAGAGAATCAAGCTTTGGAGCAGAGCCCGAGCCTCTGCCATATTGTTAGATTGAATTCCCAGGTTCTGAGCAAAGGCCAAAATAATTTCTCCTCTATGATTTCTGAGAATTCCTCCTCCGCTAGCCGCTCCTGGGTTGCCTTTGGCCGCACCATCGAAATTAAGCTTGTGCCACCCGGTAGGAGGTAGGACCCACTTGATGACAGACCTATCAACAGAAGAACGGGGTGTGGCAGAGAAATTGGAAAGATTGAAAAGTTTTGTTAGGTCCGATTCAAGGCCAGGCGGGGGGGTTTGGAAGACGAGACAAGAGAGGCATTCTCCGCAGACAAGGGCCAAGATTTTGGCAACAACAATCTTCATATCGGTGGCTTGGTTTTTGAAAATTTTGGCATTTCTCTCAAGCCAAATCTGCCACAGGAAGATGTGAAGGCAAGCTTGCCACATGAATTTAAGTTGATTGTTCTTGAAAGGTCGGGGCCATTGTTGAAAAAGGAGGGGAATGGAATGAGGGAGGGCTACGGAGATGACGAAGGTGTTAAGAACCTGGTTGAGCACTACAAGAGAGAAGGGACATTCCAGAAAAACATGCGAAGTTGACTCACAGGCATTTTTACACAGGATGCACCAATTGGGGATGAGTAACCCTCTGATTATCAAGTTGTCAATGGTGAGGATTCTATTTTGGATGGCCAACCAGCAGAAGAATTTGACCTTGGGAATGATCTTGGGAACCCAGACCTGATTAGATAAGTCCCGACCATCATTGGGAGTTTCTTGACTGTAGTAAGCTGATTTAACAGTGAAATTCCCTGAATCTTCAAGGTTCCAGACCATGGAATCATCTTTGTGAGAGCTGGGGATGATGCAAGTCCTCAGCAAGTTTTGTAACCACCTGAGCGCCTCTATGATATGCCTAGGCCCATTAAGAGCCAGGTGTTTCCATTCAAGTCTTGTAATACCTAGGTTAATGAAATGACACACCTTATCTCCAAAGGTGGCTTCGGTAACCGTCTTGAGCACTGCAAGATGAGGATCTTGGCTGAGAGGTTTGTCACGGATCCATGGGTCATCCCAGAAATGAATGGTCATTCCAGTTCCAAGACACCACCTTAAGCCTTCCATGATGATCTTCCTTGTTTTGGTGACGCCATTCCAGAAATGAGATCCGCTAGGAAGGTTGTGCTCTCCAAGAAAGGGAACTTGATGGAGGTACTTAGCTTTGATGATGTCAATCCAAGTGACATTTTCATTGGTGGTAAGTCTCCAGGACTGCTTGGCAATGAGGGCCATGTTCATCCGCTTGATGTCCCTGAATCCGAGTCCTCCATCCTTTTTCTTGGAACAAACCCTATCCCAGGCAACAAGGGAAAATTTGTTCTTGTTTTCGTTTCCCGCCCAAAGGAATCTGCGTTGAATTTGCTCAATTCTTTGGTAGATGGAAGCTGGAGCTTTGAAGATAGATAAGAAAAAAATAGGAATACTTTGCAGGCAAGCCTGGACCAGAGTGGCTTTGGCTTCCTGACTGAGCATTGAACTTTTCCAACCTGCAAGTTTCTTGTTGAGGCGATCTAAAACAGGGTTCCACATAGCCGAGACCGATTTGCCGTGGAAAAGCGGTAATCCAAGATAAGTAGTTGGAAGGCTCCCAATGATACACCCAAGGATCTCAGCAATCCTGTTTTGCCTGTGGATGGGAGTATTGAGAAAGTATAGCTTGCTTTTGCGATAATTGACTTTCTGGCCAGCCGCCTCTTCATAAGAATCAAGAATGTTCTTAATGATTTTTGCTTCGGGAACAGAAGCATGAGAGGATAGAATAGTATCATCCACAAACTGTTGATGGGAAATGGCATTGGTTGTTGAGGCTGGTTTGATCCCGGAGACGAGTCCACTATTGCAAGCAGCGATAAGGGTTCTTCCAAGGGTTTCGGCCAAAATGATGAAGAGGAAGGGTGACAGAGGGTCCCCTTGACGGATGCCTTTGGAACTTTGGAAGAAGCCAGTGGGAGAACCATTGATAAGAATAGAGAACCAAGCAGTAGAGATACATTCACGAACCATCTTGATCCATTCTTTGTGAAACCCAAACTTCTCTAGGACCTCGAACAGGAATTTCCAGGAAACCCGATCAAAAGCCTTGTTCATGTCAAGCTTAAGGAACATACTGGGTTTTTTATTTTTTGATGTCGAATGGGCCAATTCGTGGATGGTTATCACTCCATCAGCAATGAATCTGCCTTTGACCGAGCTCCCTTGGCATTGGTTGATGATGGAGGGAAGGATGCCTTTCAACCTGTTTGCCATAACTTTGGTGATAAGTTTGTAGATGACACTACAGAGACTAATAGGTCTGAAGTCGGAGAGAGAAGCATGATCATTGGACTTGGGAATTAAAACAATGAAGGTGGAATTGGCTTCTCTCGGCATATTTTTGGCTCTCTGGAAGAATTTAACCGTAGCAACAACATCAGGGCCCACAATGTCCCAAAAGTGTTGAAAAAACCGGGGTGGGAAGCCATCGGGTCCAGGGGCCTTATCAGGTTCCATTGCAAACAGAGCTTCTTTGATCTCCTCTTCAGTGAAGAATTGGAGCAATTTCCCATTATCATCGTTAGACACCAACTTTGGTATGTTTTGAAGCAGAGAACTTGTTGTGCGGGGGTGGCAGTCAACACTTGGACCTAAGATTTCTTGGAAGTGGCGCACAACTTCCTGTATGATAGCATGGATGTCAGAGACAATGGTTCCATCAGCCTTGGTCAACTCAGAGATTTTATTTGAGCCTCTGTGGCGCATGGTGGAAGCATGGAAAAACTTCGTGTTGGTGTCTCCTTCTTTGAGCCAGAGGCTTCTGGATTTTTGCCTCCAGTAGGACTCTTCCTTAGCCAAGGTATTGTGAAAGTTTGAAAGGAGGTTTTTTTCTTCCATGAAAGTTTCGACCCTCTGATCCCCTCCCTGAATCAGATTTTCCACCCTTTTGAGCTCATCCATCAGATGCTTTTTTTCGGTAAAGAGGTTGCCAAAAACCTCCCTGTTCCAGCATTTCAGCTTGAGCTTGACCGCTTTGAGTTTGAGGAACAGATTCGTGAGAGGGTTTGGACAAAGGTTTTGCTGCCACCATTGTCGAATACACCGACCTAAATCTGGATGGGTGAGCCACATATTTTCAAACCTGAAAGGGGTTTTGAAGATTTTTTTGGGGCGGGAACAATCCAGAATTAAGGGGTTATGATCGGATCCAATTTTTGGGTGGCTATGAAGCCTGGCATCGCCAAAAATAGGAATGAGTTCTTTGGATAAAAGAAATCTGTCAAGCCAAATTTGGATGTGATGAATGCCCACCCATCTGTTGCTCCATGTGTAGTTGGATCCTTGGAGCGGCAAGTCCATTAGCTCGTTGAGGTTGACAAAATCGCTGAAATCTTCAATGCAGCTGCTAGTGATCGGGTTGCCTCCTTGCTTGTCAAACAGGTGAAGGGGAGTATTGAAATCGCCACAGAGCATCCATGGAAAGTCAGGAAAGTTATTGCGCATTGCAGAAATGTTATCCCACAACAATCTTCTGTTGACAGGGCTATTTGGTCCATAAACATTGGTGGCAATCCATTGGAGGTTAGTGACTTTATTAGTGAACAAAATGTTGATGGTTCTGTCAGATACTGAAAGAACTCTCCCCTCAATAGTTGACGGATCCCACAAACAAAGGAGACCCCCAGATGCCCCTGAGGAGGGACAAAAGGCAAAATTGTTGTTTTCCCAGATTAGCTTGCAAACTTGAGTGCTGCTATTCTCGTCCAGTTTGGATTCTTGAAGAAACATGATATTTGGTTTTAGGTTTTTCCTTACTGATTTGATAGTCCTCTGTTTAGCAGTTCCATTGAGGCCTCTGACATTCCAAGAGACGAACTTCATCGAGTTGACTTGGGGTTTGCTTTGCGACCTCTGCCTCTCCCTTGAGACGGAGTAAGTTTAGGTCTAACTTCATCCAAGTCTTGGTGGGTGGGTTGTTCAGAAATAGGGCCCAAGGAGGTAGGCACAGAGCCATCAGCCATTTCGATCTCAGCTGCTTTGGCAAGCTTTTCTGCATTGGATGGTCTTCCCCTTCTCTATTCTTTGTTGACGTCAGCTTTGGGTGCGGGAATGGGAGATTTCAGCGGGCTGGATGTTTGGAGAATGTCGGTGGTGTCAGTCCCAGGGGCAGGCCGGTGGGGGGATGGAGAGCGGGGAGACTGGCACAGGGCAACAGACTCAGGGGAGAGGGAAAGAGGACGGTTCTGAGTCGGGGGAAGGGGTGGGAAGGGAAGAGGAAGGTGAGAGGGACCAGAATCGGTGGGTGAGTTTGGGAAGGTCATTGCAACCTTACCTTTGGACAAGGGAGACTGAATCACAGTGGGTGTGGATGAGACATTTGGATCTATGTGAAGGTCATCGGAGATGTCCTCTCTAGTATGAAGATTATTTAAGGGAGCAAATTGATTAGAACGAGAAGGCAGAGCACTTACATTGTTGGGTTTGCCATGATTTGAAGCAGAGGTTTTAGGAGGGCCTACAGATCGGCCACGGCCCCGGCCAGAAGCCTTTTTTTGGGTGTTGGGGATCTGGGAATCCTTCTTTCGGCCCGAATCACTGGGGATATCTTTTTTTTGGGAAGGGCATTGAGAAGCCAGGTGGCCCTGAGTGTTGCACTCCAAACAAAAAGTGGGCTTGTTCTCGTACTCAACTCCTTGACGTCTTCTGTAGCTCCCGTAGTTGATGTCGATGCAGGTAGGCAAAGCCGAATCCAGATTAGCCATGATGCAGACACGAGCATAGGTCATTCTGGTTCTGGCTCGGGTAGCAGGGTCGATGGCGACTAAATCTCCAATCGGTTGAGTGATGCCTTTGAGTGCATCGTTGTAGAAGAACTATGGGGGAAGCCCATGGAGTTTGATCCAAATCGGAGCGATGTTGATAGACTGGGTTTTAGGGTCAAAGTCTTCCCCCCATCTCCACAAAAATAGGCTACGACGGCCGAAAAACCAAGGTCCTCCAGTAAGAATGCGATGGGTGTCGAGGGCATTGTTTAGCCTTATCATGAAAAACCCCCTAGGAAAGGCCACTAACTCCAAGCTGCCCGAAAGCCACCATTTGGAAAGAGCCCACTCTCGGATAGTTTCCATATCAGGTCTGGCATCGACAAATTTCCCAACCAGAGAGAGGGACTCTTGGAAGATTAGTGGCTCCATAACCTCACTTGGAAAAGAGACTTCAGTGCCCGTAACAGAGAAGGGCAAAGGAGTTTGGAAAGAAAACGCTCCTGTCGAAGACCTAACTTTATCCACAAAGGACAAAGACCAAGGTCATGCTTTGGAAGGAGAGGAGGGTGAAACCCTAACGTTAT
This sequence comes from Wollemia nobilis, assembly GCA_028583015.1. Taxonomy (NCBI): domain Eukaryota; kingdom Viridiplantae; phylum Streptophyta; class Pinopsida; order Araucariales; family Araucariaceae; genus Wollemia; species Wollemia nobilis. The sequence goes on from JAQPPZ010017089.1 coordinate 5,608,639, forward strand.
CAGACGCCGGTTTCACCACATAGTTTGGATCTTCACCGTGACATTTGCTGAGTGGGCCTGCAGTAGGCCCAACACCGTCTGCAGGACCCGAGGACAAACCTGCCAGACCAGCACCCTCCAGCATCCCTCCAACGTCGCCATCGCCATCGCCATCGTCCACAGACGCACCCGCTCCCGTTCTCGCCATGTTCCAATATATCATTTTCATCCATGAACTATGGTTTTTCATTAGTTCATAGATTTTTATTTTCATATTGTTCATTTTCAACCTTGGTTTATTTAGACTTCTTTCTAGTGTATTTGTGTTGCAAGTAAAACAAATTTTCTCAAGAGATTATCCCTTCAAGAATCAAATTTCACTTCATATTTAGGTAATTGTATTTGTCTATTTCCATGTTATCATCCTCATCTTCTTCATATAAAATCTTACCTTGGAATTCCTTTTAATTATGAAGATAAGGCTTTGTTGTTCATCTTTGAATATTTTTTATTGTACATATTTTCTCAAATTGATTAATGAATTTGTGATATTTAAATCACATGGAATGTGTATCACATTTAAGGCATCCAAGTCACTAATAAAGTCCCATGCTCTTCTCTGTTAGGTTTTCAATAGTGTGTTTAAACATTGATACTTTTTTCATAACTACTTGATCATGAGCTCCATGTCTCCACATACTTTAATTTTTGAACTCTCTATTCTAAAGCTCAAGCTCCCTCCTTTGATTTTACCATGTCAAAGTACATCATCCATATATCGTTAGACTCCAAATGATTAGTTGGCCATTGATTTATTTTACTTGTTAAGAAGAAATAAGCATCCATTTTTAAGTCTTGAGTACATTACAAGGCCATTCTCTTAATCAAACTTAGTCATCATTTTTTTCATAATAATTCTCTTTTCTAATATTTATTTTATTCACTATGCTCTATGATAACCAAATATGCAATTTTTTTATGACTATATACTTATTCTTTGCTTAACAGTAACACATCAATATCTAGTATATCAACCACCTACATTTCTATCTAATATTGTAATCAAGATTTGAGGTTACTTGTATCAAAACATTAGATAACTCCCCTATTGCTTTATCTTGTGATCTAGCCAATTGAATGATGGTTCTTTATGACCTTTAGGGTTTCAATCCTGGGAAATTGTATACCAACATGGGCATTATGTTTGTGGAGGCTTTGAAATCAACTACAAAATTGTGTAGAATTTTTCTATTAATGGTGAGTGTGATAAGTAAAGGATATCCTTCTATTTTATCTTTTTAGGAATTACATCATTTAGTTCCTTATTGTATTAATATATTGATAACATAAAGTTTATTAAAATTTCTCAAGATAAGACATCTCCATTCAAAAATGTGTAATAGTTAATGTGTAGAAATATTCACTTTCAACCATTTTATATATTCTGAGACATTATACTTTATCTCAATTTCTTTCTTTGCATCTTACTTTGGTTTAATTTTGAAATATTTCTATAATGTAAATGGATGATCAGCCTTTATATCTAGAGAAGGATTGTTGTTTGGTGGATTCAAAATAGTTAATGACTCCTTCTTGGTTCATTTATTCAAAAAGTATTGGGACCTAATATCTACATAGGCTTCACATTCTTCTTTACCTTCATCATCTTCCTCTATTTTTACCATGGGCTAATTTTGTCATATAACAATAGCAACATCTAGATCTTATCAAGGAGGTTCTAGAAATTGTATTTTATCAAGGACCTTCTTAGGGTGCATTGGTTTCATCTATAAAGGTAATAGATGCTCTTTAAAATTTTGGACATAAACTTTCTTTATAATCTATAGCTTCATGCACATGGTACCGATGTTCTATAGCTACATCATTCAATTCCTCTATATGAGTCCCATAGGTGGAAGACTTATTATTTTATATTGTATTTCATCTTTGAAAATGATAGTTGCTCTAGAATTTTGTTTCTTTAAAGTATATCTATTGTTGAGCATCACAACTAGGACCTTCACCAATTCTTCTCTATATGGATGTTGTCTGATTACTTAGCTTCTATACAACTCATTGTATGCTTTCCAACTAAGATGAATTTTCATTCAAGCTTCTCGAATGATATTCCTTCTATATGTCTTAGCTAATCTTGTACCATTAGGATGATGAATTTATATAGATACCACTTTTATGGTTGGAAATATTTTTTCAAGACTATTCCATCCTCTATTCTTAGCATTTCATCATATAAATTAGTAAGATTATTATCATCCTATATTGTTTGTATTTATATTGCAGTCTTTGGATTAAGGCATATAAAATAAAGTTCACTAGTCAGCTCTTCATGAAGCTTATTTTCTATTAGGATGCAATGATATAACTTTTGGAAATGATAATTACATTCTCAAACTAATTCATAGTTTTCTTCATCAATAGATGCTAATTGCATCACCAAGCTTCCAATAACTCATATGATAGAATTTTTTTTGGTAAATCTTCTTCAAATCCAATAACTCATATGATAGAACGAATTAGTAAAATTATTATCATCCTATATTTCATGCTCTAGAATTTGTAAATCTTCTTCAAATCCACCCCAATTATAATTAATTAATGGTGTAGTCCATGAAACCATACCTTTGTAGACTCTCCAATTATAAAAAATAATACGCTCAGTATGACATTGTCATATTCCACATTCAACACATTTATAGCTAGATTGAAAACCATAAAATGCTCATTAACAATTATCATTCCATCATCACTAAAGATTCACAATGTTTCAAGGTAATTTATTAAGATCCCCCTATGCATAATTGGGTATTGGCCATCCACCTTGGGGGTTGGTTCCTATTAATGTGATTAATTATTGTGTATGTTCCTTTTATAACTATACCTAAAGCAATAAATTGGTTAAAGGCTAAAGAGTTACAGCTAGTTACCTCTATTTTCTCTTTCATTTTTTTTTTTATATATTCTTAATTATCTAGGTTTTATATTACATGGAAATATTGATTGGATGAATTCTACTAAAGTACTCCCTTCTATTGTGTCTTCGTATTGAGTTTAAACTTTATATCAATGATATTGAATTAGTGAATACTTCTTTCTTACCTCTATATTTTTTGGAAATATCATTCTCTTAGTTGGTTTATTCTTGGAGCAATGCCATCATATTCATCTAAGACTACAGGAATTTTAGGAAATGATAAATTTTTTATCCAAAGAAAATTTCCAAATAGTTAACCTTATTTCATTATAATGATTTTACATTTAAATATTTCATTGTATAATCTAAAAATTAAATATGCCTATTCTATTTGGTAAAACTACTCATTTTTTAAGGTGGATAATTGGACTAGTTAAAAATAGAAATCCACATGCCCTAGTTTATTCATCAATAATTTCAATATATAAATTATATCAATAAGTATTAAAACCCATTCACTTATATTTTGCTTAAAGTTTCATATACATGAAAAATGTTCTTGAAATTAAAGAAAATTTATCATAATAAAAGCTTAAATGATCTTGGTGGAGTTTAAAATAAAATTATAGCTATAAACATGAAAGAAAATCTAAAAATATTCATGTCTTTATTTGAGAACTTCAATGAAAATAAGTAATTTTGAATCCAAAAACCACTTTGTCTTTCTCATTTGAATACAATGCTTGGATGGTAGTTAACTAATTATCAAATTAGTCTAAGTGACAAATACCTTCATCTATTAGAAGAAATTTATAATCAAATTATTATCATCAATTTAAATGCATTGAAAATCAAAAGTAATGGTTTTTAGCTTCTCTTCATGTATTGAATCAATTGAGATAAACCTATCAAGATAGACACTTAGCTTTACACTGTTAAATATCAAGCCTATGATCCTTTTATTAAAATATTTTAGAGAATACTTCTTCATAGATTTGATCGTATTTGCTACATTTTCTAAAGTACTCTAGGATTTTTGCATGTATTGTTCTTTGTCAATTAAAACTTTGCAACTTCCATATAGTTCTTTGATTTCAATTGCCTATGGAAGGTTATTCATATCTTTAGTAGCTATATGAATGATAGCCTCAGTCTTGAGTGGCACTCCATGAGCGTGATTAATTTTCTCCTATGAAAATAAAAACTAAATAGATCTTCTTATAACATTAGTAGTGGGTATGAATGAATTTATTCTTAGATTTATTATTTGTTACTTGATACTTATTAAGTAATTTTGAGTGCACAAGATAGTGTTTTGTAGCATGTTAAATTTTTCTAGTCCTTGGCCAATATTCATCTTAATAACCTAGTAAAAATATAATTTTAGAAGATACTTAACGTTAACGTCATATTTTATTTTCATGGTTGTAATGGCAACACTTTTATTAACTCATTATTAGCTGAGGAGCATCTTCAAGCATAACTAATATTATAGAAAATTTAGTTTTTTACTTCATTTTTTTGGTTTCTCCTTTTATAAGAAGGTGGTGTACTTAATTGGGATAGTGCTTGACCTGAATTATCTAGGTCATTCTCCAATGCATCACTTTTTTCTCATTTCAATCACCTCAATATAAGAATACATGTACCTTAAGAACTATCATCAAAATATTTGCATGAACATTTAGAAGACCATATTTTTTTAATATACCACAAAGGTTGTTTAAGATCCCCTTCGTAGATAGAATGAAGTTTTCTCCTAAACCTTTGTATGATATATTCAATAGTAGATTATTTTATTGTTTATTCTAGAGAAAAGTAGCTAGGTGAGGAAAGAGGTACTTTTAACAAGTAAAAATAGACCAAGACCCTCACCATTTCTCAGCCCTACTCCTTGTAGTTTTGGGACAAATATTATGTTATTGGGGTCCCACCACGCATGCAATCAAACTATTTTCATCTTTGATTGTCCCCACCTAGGAAAATTATTTCATGCATGGATTCACACATCTGGGTGCAACTAAGATTATAAGATTTGTCTCAATAAAAGGTCTTTAGGAATTCTTTACAAGACCAAATCCTTATTAGAAAGTAATATTTGAGGCACTATTTATTAAACAAAGGGAAGAGAGTTTGAGAAAGCAAATAAAGTAAAAATAAACTCAATAAAAGGAAAAGTGGGTGCTGGACCACGATATTTGCTAAGATATTCCCACAAAAATAGGCTTGAATTCTATGTGTCAGTGGCGAACACTTCCTCTCCTTAACATAGTGAAGTACAATCAAGATCTACAAGTTATATACATGCGTGAGAAGGTGGGTCTCATAGAAGATCCAAGTCATTTAGTGACTTCATATAAAAATAGATGCAGTCCCATCAGAGATACATACACATGATAAGATTTGTTATTCAGGAAAAATATCATAAATATATACACATACATAGCAACGCATCTATAGGTAATGAAAAAATATAGACACAAGCTTCTATGTATATATAAATACAAGTAAAGTCTTCCATGGATTGTGGCAGAAGTAAGGATTTGAGATTACCCACAAGCCACTCAAAAACCACAACTATTTTTAAAAAGATAAATGAAAGGAAAGCCTACAGATGCATATAATTGCAAACTTGTCAATCCTTTACAGATTTGATACTACTACTATTTATAGAATACAAAGTGAGCGGTTTCCCTCTAAATTTTTTAGGATAATTTGACTTTCCATTTACCCATATTCTAGGGATTTTGAGTATTTAATGGAGTAGCGCTAGTCAATGTTATTATCAATTTTTAGTTGCCATAGTTACAAGTCCTTATTCTTTTGTCTTTAATGGTTTACCTACCTTTGTTGACTTGCAAAGATAAAGTATTCTTGTTAGATATCCCATATATTCTTAGTAATAGTATACTATATTCTTTTTTTTTATGATCCATGCATTCAAATACCTCCTCCTATGTATTGGTTCACTCGTTTATTTCTAAAATTGTCTAAAATATTAGAATATTTTTGCACCTTTTGTTTGCATGATTGATATTTCCTTGATTAGGAATTATACTTGGTTATTTATTTTTGGACTTTTATAAGTTTTTATGAGTTATTCTATCAGACCTTTCTATTGTACCTTCTTCTTTTGTTGAATCTTATCAAAATTCTTGATTGATTTAGTGCTTCTCTGATTGTAATATTTTCTTGAATCTTTCTCCCTTATTGTAAATGTTGATCTTTATCTTGGGATTTTTCCATGTGTGCCAACTCTCCTTAGTAATTCAACTAGTTATTTTATTGGTACAAATAGGATTACACCTTAGTAGCTCTTCTTATGAATATGGAGAAGTATATATCTTCAGACTTCCATTATTATAAAGTGATCACAAGGACCTCTCCTCTTCCCCTACTTTTTGAATTCCTCCTTGCCATATTCCACTATTAAGGATATCCTTGTATATCTAGTGGTAATATAACATATGAGTTGGTAAAGGTTGCTTACTTAAATTGGTGTAGATGATGATGACCTTTGTTGCTTATTCCACAGATGATGTTTGGCTTGATCCTCATTCTATAGTGGAGTCTTTTTAGTTATCAATGAAAAGGCTCATCAACTTTTATCAATAGTGAGGTTTGGCTTAGATATCATTAAAAAGGCTTTAGATTGTTTTTTATGGATCATTTTCTTATTTGGTGGTCAATTTTCCCACATAGGAGGAGATTTTCCACTCCTATATCTATAATTTTGAGATATTATTTTGGTGACATGGAACCCCTTTATGGTGGTATAAATTACACACCCCTGGTTTTAGGCTTAAGCTCTTCAACTTTTTTAGGGCTGCAATCTAGAAAAAGTGTAGTGATTTTTCACTACAATTACCTTATTTTATTTTTTAAATTTTAGTATTATGTGTGTCATATCTCCAAATCATATAGACAATTATCACACACAATCTTGGTTGACGTATTTGTGATCAAATAGGTAAGGTCTTTTTATAAGACGTCAAAAATATCCAATGGTGCCACATCATAGGTAATTGTGTCGCACATTGACTTGATGCCATACTCAATGGTACACTGATACCAAACCTTATTATGGTAACATTGTGCGTGCATCATTATCTATAAGCAAAGGAAAACAAGGATTATTTACAATGTGTAATCTTATGATGTTCTTCTAGCTCTATTTTTTAGTGATGGTATGGAAGGACTTCCCCTTTATCAAGCATTGAATGTGAGGAAGGTGATCTCTTTCTTTAGAGGAGATATAGAGATATTTTCTTCCTATTGAGCTATAAGATACATTCTTCTATAAATGAACCACGAAGATTGTTCACTGTTCTTGATACGCCATGTGAAGTACTTCATTGAACCAATCTTTAGTTGAAAGTTTGAAAGGATAATAAATTCAATGTGATAGACACTTGTGTTAGCACTCTATGGTATTTTAATTTCTAAGAACCTATCTCTTATTCTAGAATGAAGGAATACCCACTCAACCATGAACAACATTATTGGTGATAGTATTTGATTCATTGTGTTTTTATATCTCCTCTCTATAGGTACCATACTTCTATTTTACCAACCTTATCCTATCTATAATATATTACCATAATTACAACACCTATATTATCCTTGAATGCATTAAGATAGGTATTACGTTCTAAAAAAATGTTTTACCTCATATCTAGACTATAGGTGTGAAAATTCATTGATTTTTAGAAGTACTTAACTCCAAGTCTATCGCTTTATCAATGCACTTACAAACATACCTAAATGGTCTTTGAATGTATTAAGATGGATGTTTTATTGTAAAGTAGATTTCTACCATATTTAGAATGTAAGTGTAAAAATTATAATCTTTTGGGTATTGTTTAAATTTTCTATTTGAATGTCAAAGTTTCATGTTAGTCTAGTACATTAAATTTATTTACTAAAATAATTAAATATTTTAAATTTTAAATAATTTATATTGAATATTGATACAATACTTTTCAAATAATTTAAATAATATCTTTCTTTTGTTATAAAAAATTTACAGGTATGAAATATAATTATCATATATTTACTCATTTATAATAGTGTTAGCTTATTATCTCTCAATATAAAATAATAATAATTACCTTTGGAGTTTGTCATCAATTTTAAGTGTGTACATGCTATTCCCTTATAATAATATTTGTAATCACATTTTTTTTAAATTATGTAGTAGGAAGAAATTATGATATTACTTTATAAGATTGGTGAATAAAATATATTGAAAAATAAACATTAAAAATTTAAAAAGCATAAAAAGAAGATTTTCTTTTATTTAATTCACTACACAATATCTATACAATACTATTAAATATTTTCCAATTATAATGTTTTATAAAATTTAGATTTCCAATTATAATGTTTTATAAAATTTAGATCCTTAATATTTTGTTTCAAAACGGTCGATTCCATACATGCAGGATGGTTAATTTCCAACTTAAATGTTGGTATACATAATGCTTAATTTTCAAGAGATTGTTACCATAGACACACAATGCCTATGGAGTGGAGATATTAAAACGAAAGGGATCCAAGATGGTGGAGTGGGTATTCCGTCATTCCTAAATAAATGAGAGGTTTCTATAAATTAAACTGCTATGGAATGACATGATGGGCGTCTATGACATTGGATGTAATAGAATAATTTAATTTTCAGCCATTTAAAGTAGAACTGACGAAAGAAATAGCATATTCCTTTCCTTTGTCCACTCTCTATACTAATGGTTACACAATTTCTGCAATGTCTGAACTTTTGGACAGTATTTATTTTTCTAAGGAAATATTAGATGGCTTTCAAAGGTAAGTGGGAAAATCTGTCGCATATTTTGTATCTTTTTCATGATCAACCCCGATGCCTTCTTTAGAAATAATATTAATTGCACACAAGCTTTTCTTTGGCTTTTCAAAACTCTTTTCGAAGATGTATAACATGTATAGTCATATCTTTGAACACTATGTTAATCGTTCCCTTAAAAGCAGCTCTTGCATAAATTAATCCCAAAGACATATTTTACCGGTAAAAGTTCCCCATTTCATAGTGAAAACATTTTTATTACCGAATTCTACCTCAATATAATTATCTTTTTAAAATGCTCTATTCATATTTTTTTGAATCCATGTATAGCATGATTTCGTCGTTCTTTAGGAATAAATTCGTTAACCATGAAGAGTATCATAATGAAAATCTAATCTTAGAATTCAATAATTTTTTCACTTTCTTTTATATTGCCTCTTCTCAATTTTTATCTAAAATGTTTTCCATCCTCTTAGAATGGAATGTTATGTACAATAGTCTTATTACACTTTCAGGCCTTCCCTAGACCGAGCAATAATATTTTAATTATAGTGTAGAATTTTCATGGTTTGATGAACTATAGTTTTTCATTAGTTCATAGATTTATATCTTCATATTGTTCATTTTCAACCTCGGTTTATTTAGACTTCTTTCTAGTGTATTTGTTTTGCAAGTAAAAAAAAAATTCTCAAGAGATTATTCTTTCAAGAACAAAATTTCATTTTATGATTAGGTAATTATATTTGTCTATTTTCATGTTATCATCCTCATCTTCTTCATATAAAATATTACCTTGGAATTCCTTTTAATTATGAATATAAGGCTTTGTTGTTCATCTTTAAATATTTTTTTACTGTACATATTGTCTAGGAATTTGTGATGTTATTTAAATAACATGGAATGTGTATCACATTTAAGGCATCCAAGTCACTAATCAAATCCCATGCTCTTCTCTGATAGGTTTTCAATAGTGTGTTTAAACATTGATACTTTTTTCATAACTACTTGATCACCAGCTCAATGTCTCCACATACTTTAATTTTTTAACTCTCTTTTCTAAAGCTCATTAAAGCCCAAAAATTAGAGCTTTATACTTTGCTTTGTTATTTACAAATTGAAACCCTAGCCTTACAATTTTATCATGTTTTATTTTTATCAAAGAAGATATAATTATTTTAGCACTAGCTCCGTTCCTTGATTTTACCATGTCAAAGTACATCATCCATATATCATCAGACTCTAAGTGATTAGTTGGTCATTGATTTATTTTACCTGTTATGAAGAAATAAGCATCCACTTTTAAGTATTGAGTATACTACAAGGTCATTGTCCTAATAAAACTTAGTCATCATATTTTTCATGATAATTTTCTTTTCTAATATTTATTTGATTTACTATGCTCTATGATAACCAAATATGTAAATTTTTTATGACTATAAGTTTATTATTTGCTTAACAGTAACACATCAATATCTAGTATATCAACCACCTACATTTATATCTAATATTGTAATCAATGTTTGAGGTTACTTGTATCAAAACATTAGATAACTCCCCTATTCATTTATCTTGAGATCTGACCAATTGAATGATGGATCTTGATGACCTTTAGGGGTTCAATCCTGGGATTTTATATACCAACATAGGCATTATGTTTGTGGAGGCTTTGAAATCAACTATAAAATTGTGTAGCATTTTCCTATTAATGGTGAGTGTGATAAGTAAAGGAGATCCTTCTATTTTATATTTCTAGGAATTATATCATTTAGTTCCTTATTGTCTTAAGTGATTTATAACATAAATTTTACTCAAATAACTCAAGAGAAGACATATCCATTTAAAAATGTGTAATAGTTAATGCATAGAAATATTCATTTTCAACCTTTTTAAATCTTCTGAGACATTATACTTTATCTCAACTTCTTTCTTTGCATCTTACTTTGGTTGTATTATGAAATATTTCTATAATGTAAATGGATGATCATCCTTTATATCTAGAGAAGGATTGTTGTTTGGTGGATTCAAAATAGTTAATGACTCCTTCTTAGTTCATTTATTCAAAAAGTATTGAGATATAATATCTACATAGGCTTCATCTTCTTCTTTACCTTCATCATCTTCCTCTATTTTTACCACAGATATATTTTGTCATATAACAATAGCAACATCTAGATATTCTCAAGGAAGTTCTAGAAAATGTATTTTATCGAGGACCTTCTTGGGGTGCATTGGTTTCATCTATAAAGGCAATAGATGTTCTTTAAAATTTTGGACAAACATTCTTTATGATCTATCGCTTCATACATATGGTACCGATGTTCTATAGCTACATAATTCAATTCCGCTATATGAGTCCCATAGATGGGAGACTTATTATTTCATATTGTATTTAATCTTTAAAAATTATAGTTGCTCTAGAATTTTGTCTCTTTAAAGTATATCTATGGTTGAGCTTCACAACTAGGACCTTCACCAATTCTTCTCTACATGGATCTTGTATGATTACTTAGCTTCTATACAACTCATTGTATGCTTTTCAACTTAGATGACTTTTCATTCAAGCTTCTCGAATGATATTCCTTCTATATTTCTTGGCTAATCTTGTACCATTAGGATGATGACTTTTATTAGATACCACTTCAAGACCATTTCATCCTCTATTCTTAGCATTCCATCATATGAATTAGTAAGATTATTATCATCCTATATTGTTTGTATTTATATTGTGGCCTTTGGATTAAGACCTATAAAATGAATTTCAATGGCCAGCTCTTCATGAGGGTTATTTTCTATTGGGATGCAATGATATAAATTTTGGAAATGATAATTACATTATCAAACTAATTCATATTTTTATTTATGAGTATATGCTAATTGCATCACCAAGCTTCCATTAACTCATATGATAGAATTTGTTTTGTAAATATTCTTCAAATCCATCCCAATTATTATTAATTAATGGTGTAGTCCATGAAACCATACCTTTGTAGACCCTCCAATTCTAAAAAATAATACGCTCATTATCATATTCCACATTCAAAAAAATTATAGCTAGATTGAAAGCCATTAAATGCTCATTAACAATAATCATTCCATCATCACTAAATATTCATAGTGTTTCAAGGTAATTTATTAATATCCCCCTATGCATAATTGGATATTGGTCATCCACCTTGGGGGTTTATTTCTATTAATGTGATTTATTCTTGTGTATGTTCCTTTTACAACTATACCTAAAGCAATAAATTGGTTAAAGGGTAAAGAGTTAGAGCTAGTTACCTCTATTTTCTCTTTCATTATTTTATTTTTTCATATATTCTTATTTATCTAGGTTTTGTAATGCGTCGAAATATTGAGTGGATGAATTCTACTAAAGTACTCCTTCTGGTGTGTCTTCGTATTGAGTTTATACTTTATATAAATAATATTGAATTAGTGAATACTTATTTCTTACCTCTATATTTTTTGGATACATCATTCTCTTAGTTGGTTTATTCTTAAAGCAATGCCATCATATTCATCTAAGACTACAAGAATTTTAGGAAATGATAATTTTTTTATCCAAAGAAAAATTCCATATAGTTAACCATATTTCATTCTAATGATTTTACATTTAAATATTTCATTCTATAATCTAAAATTATGACTATTATATTTGGCAAAACTACTCATTTTTTAAGGTGGATAATTGGTCTAGTTAAAAATAGAAATCTGCATACCTTAGTTTACTCATCAATAATTTCAATATATAAATCATATCAATAAGTATTAAAACCCATTCACTAATATTTTTCTTAAAGTTTCATATACATGAAAAATATTTTTGAAATAAAATAAAAATTTCATAAGAAAATCTTAAATGATCTTGGTGGAGTTTAAAATGATATTATAGCTATAAAAATGAAAGAAAATCTAAAAATATTCATGTATTTATTTGAGAAATTTAATGAAAATAAATAATTTTAAATCCAAAAACCAATTTATCTTTCTCATTTGAATACAATGCTTATATGGTAGTTAACTAATTATCAAATCATTATCATCAATTTAAATGCATTAGATATCAAAAGTAATGGTTGTGAGCTTCAATTCATGTATTGAATCAATTGAGATAAACCTATCAAGATAGACATTTTAGCTATACATTGTTAAATATCAAGCCTATAATCCATATATTAAAATATTTTAGAGAATACTTCTTCATATATTTGATCGTATTTGTTAACTTTTTAACTAGGATTTTTGCATGTATTGTTCTTAATCAATTAAAACTTTGCAACTCCCATATAGTTCTTTGATTTCAATTTCCTATGGAAGGTTATTCATTTATTTACTAGCTATATGAATGATAGCCTCAGTATTGAGTGGCACTCCATGAGTGTGTTTAATTTTATCCTACGAAAATACAAACTAAACAGAGCATCTTATAACATTAGTAGTGGGGATGAATGAATTTATTCTTAGATTTATTATTTGTAACTTGACATTTATCAAGTAATTTTGAGTACACAAGATAGTGTTTTGTAGCGTGTTAAATTTTTCTAGTCCTTGGCCAATATTCATCTTAATAACCTAGTAAAAATATGTATTAGAAGATACTTCATGTTAAAGTCATATTTTATTTTCATGGCTGTAATGGCAACACTTTTATTAACTCATTATTAGTTGAGGAGCATCTTCAAGCACAACTAATATTATAGGAAATTTAGTTTTTTACTTCATTTTTTTGGTTTCTCCTTTCATAAGAAGGTGGTGTATTAATTGGGATAGATCTTGACATAAATTATCTGGGTCATTCTCGAAAGCATATTTTTTTCTCCTTTCAATCACCTCAATATAAGAATACATGTACCTTAAGAACTATCATAAAAATATTTGCATGTACATTTAGAAGACCATATTTTTTGAATATACCACAAAGGTTGTTTAATATCCCCTTCATATATAGAATGAAGTTTTCTCCTAAACCTTCGTATGATATATTCAATAGTAGATTCTTCTATTGTTTGTTCTAGAGAAAAGTAGCTAGGTAAGAAAATAGGTACTTTTAACAAGTAAAAATAGACCAAGACTCTCACTATTTCTCAGCCCTACTCCTTGTAGTTTTGGGATAAATATTATGTTATTTGGGTCCCACCAAGCATCCAATCAAACTATTTTCATATTTTATTGTCCCCACCTAGAAAAATTATTTCATGCATGGATTAACACATTGGGGTGCAACTAAAATTATAAGGTTTGGCTCAATCAAAGGTCTTTAGGAATTCTTTACAATACCAAATACTTATTAGTATGCAATCTTTGAGGTACTATTTATTCAACAAAGATAAAAGAGTGTGAGAAAGCAAATAAAATAAAAACAAACTCAATAAAAGGAAAAGGGGGTGATGGATCAATATATTTGCTAAGATCTTCCATTAAAAATAGGCTTGAATGTTATGTGTCAGTGGTGAACACTTCCTCTCCTTGGCATAGTGAAGTGCAATCAAGATCTACAAGTTATATACATGCATGAGAAGGTGGGTCTCATAGAAGATACAAGTCATTTAGTGACTTAATATAAAAATAGATGTAGTCCCCTCATAGATACATACACATGATAAGATTTGATATTCAGGAAAAATATCATAAACATATACACATGCATAGCAATGTCTATAAGTAATATAAAAATATAGGCACAAGCTCCTATGTATATATAAATACAAAAAAAGTATTACATGGATTGTGGCAAAAGCAAGGGTTTGAGATTACCCACAAGCCGCTCAAAAACCACAATTATTTTTAAAAAGAGAAATGAAAGGAAATCCTACAAATGTATATAATTGCAAACTTGTTGATCCTTTACAAATTTGAGACTGCTACTATTTATAGAATACAAAGGTAGTGGTTTCCCTCTAAATTTCATAGGATTATTTAACTTTACATCTACCCATCTTCTAGTGATTTTGAATATTTAATGGAGTAGAGCTAGTCAATGTTATTATCAGTCTGTAGTTGCCATAGTTACAATTCCTCGTTCTTTTGCCTTTAATGGTTTACCTACCTTTGTTGACTTGCAAAGATAAAGTTTTCTTGTTAGATAGCCCATATTTTCTTAGTAATGGTATACTATATTCTTTCTTCTTGATGATCCATGCATTCAACTATCTCCTCCTTTGTATTCATTCACTCGTTTATTTCTGAAATTCTCTAAAATATTAGAATATTTTAGAACCATTTGTTTGCATTATTGATATTTACTCAATTATGAATTATACTTGGTTATTTAATTTTGGACTTTTGTAAGTTTTGATGAGTCATTCTATCAGGACTTTCTATTGTACCTTCTTATTTTGTTGAATATAATCAAAATTCTTGATTACTTTTGTGCTTCTCCCATTGCATCATTTTCCTTACTCTTTCTCCCTTATTGTAAATGTTGATCTTTATCTTATGATTTTTCCATGTGTGCCAACTCTCCTTAGTAATTCAACTAGTTATTTCATTGGTACATAGAGGATTTCACCTTAGTAGCTCTTCTTATGAATATGGGGAAGTATATATCTTCAGAATTCCATTATTATAAAATGATCACAAGGACCTCTCCTCTTTCCCTACTTCTTGACTTCCTCCTTGACATATTCTACTATTAAGGATATCCTTGTATATCTCGTGGTAAGATGACACATGAGTTGCCAAAGGTTGCTTACTTAAATTGGTGTAGATGATGATGAGCTTTTTTTCTTCTTCCATAGATAATTTTTGGGTTGATCCTCCTTCTATAGTGGAGTATTTTTAGTTATCAATGAAAAGGATCATCAACTTTTGTCAATAGTGAGGTTTGACTTAGATATCATCAAAAAGGCTTTAGCTTATTTTTATGGATTATTTTCTTATTAGGTGGTCAACTTTACCACATAGGAGGAGAGTTTCAACTCCTATATCTATAATTTGGACATAATATTTTGGTGACATGGAACCCCTTTGTGGTGGTATACATTACACACCCCTGATTTTAGGCTTAAGCTCTTCAACTTTTTTAGGGTCGCAATCTAGCAAAAATGTAGTGATTTATCACTACAATTACCTTCTTTCATTTTGTAAATTTTAGTATTATGTGTGTCATCTCTCCATCTCATATAGACCATTATCACACATAATCTTGGTTGATGTCCTGGTGATCAAAGAGGTAATATCTTTTTATAAGACATCAAAAATATCCAATGGTGCCACATCATAGGTAATTGTGTCACACATTGAATTGATGCCATACTCAATGGTACATTGATACCAAACCTTATTATCTTTCCTTATGCAAAGCCAACCTATAGAGAAACATTGTGTGTATCATTATCTATAAGCAAAGGTAAACAATGATTCTTTACAATGTGTTGTCTTATGATGTTCTTGTAGCTTTATTTTTCAATGATAGTATGGAAGGACTTCCCCTTTATCAAGAATTGAGTGTGAGTAAGGTGATCTATTTCTTTAGAGGGGATATAGAGATATTTCCTTCCTATTGAGCTATAAGATTCATTTTTCCATAAATGAACCACCAATATTTTTCACTGTTCTTGATACTCCACATGAAGTACTTTATTGAACCAAGCTTTAGTTGAATGTTTGGAAGGATAATAAATTTAAAGTGATGGACACCTATGCTAGCACTCTATGGTATTTTAATTGCTAAGAACCTATCTCTTATTCTAGAATGAAGGAATATCCACTCAACCATGAACAACATTATTGGTGATAGTGTTTGATCCATTGTGTTTTTATATCTCCTCTCTATAGGTACCATGCTTCTATTTTACCAACCTTATTCATCCTATCTATAATAGATTACCATAATTACAACACCCATATTATCCTTGAATGCATTAAGATAGGTATTATGTTCTAAACTAGGGTTTTACCTCATCTCTAGACTATAGTTTTGAAAAATCATTGATTTTTAGAAGTACTTAACTCCATTACAAACATACCTACATGGTCTTTGAATATATTAAGATGTATGTTTTCTTGTAAATGAGGTTTCTACCATCTTTAGAATGTAGGTGTAAAAATTATAATCTTTTGAGTATTGTTTAAATTTTCTATTTGAATGTCAAAGTTTCATTTTAGTCTAGTACATTAAATTTATTTACTAAAATAATTAAATATTTTAAATTTTAAATAATTTATATTGAACATCGATACAATACTTACAGGTATGAAACATAATTATCATATATTTACTCATTTATAATAGTATTAGCTTATTATCTCTCAATATAAAATAATAATAATTACCTTTAGAGTTTATCATCAATTTTTTTAGTGTGTACATGCTATCCCCTTTATAATAATGTTTGTAATCACGTTTTT
This sequence comes from Wollemia nobilis, assembly GCA_028583015.1. Classification (NCBI taxonomy): domain Eukaryota; kingdom Viridiplantae; phylum Streptophyta; class Pinopsida; order Araucariales; family Araucariaceae; genus Wollemia; species Wollemia nobilis. The sequence continues at coordinate 5,625,717 of JAQPPZ010017089.1, forward strand.
TTCTAATTATGTAGTAGGAAGAAATTATGATATTACTTTATAAAATTGGTGAATAAAATATATTAATATCAAATAAATTATTAAAAAGAAAAATAAACATTAAAAATTTAAAAAGCATAAAAATAACATTTCCTTTTTTTCATTTCACTACACAATATCTATATGAGGCAGACCTTACGAGGCTTACTACCGAATCTCAAACAGTCAAGGAGGCTGTTGCAATGAACATTTGCCGAACAACCAGTCTGCCCTGATACTACTAAATGGACACTCCCACTATTAGTATTATTAACATCTCTTGAAATATTTCTTATAGGGTGAGACATGGAGGATGAATCAGCTTGGGGCTTTGGGAGTCTTGGTGTCTATATAGTAAAGGATGGATATGACAGCATTCTCCCAGAGCCCCCCCTCATACTTTTCAGGTTGAGGACTGGAGGAAAATCTGGCACTCTAATGGCTGGCCGAAAGTTAACTTTTTTGCCTGGCAATGCATGCATAATGGAATCCTCACTTTTGATAATCTTAGATCAAAAGGTATCATCGGCCCTTCTCAATGTGTACTATGCTACAAGAGCGAGGAAACTATTGACCATTTGCTATTTGGTTGCCCTTTCACCCGACATATTTGGCTGCGTTGGTTTGCATACTTTAAAATTCAAGTAAGTGGTGACCTGAACCGGATAAATATCTGGGCCAAATGGCAGAAAGGTAGATTCAAATCTAAAGCTCTTCGTATTGGTTGGGAGCTCGGTTTAAGCTTTATCTGGTGGCAAGTTTGGCTGGAAAAAAATGCCAAAATTTTTAGAGAAACTTTTACTGCTCTAGACGGGGTTTGGCAGACCATTTGGAGCAAGGTTACCGAAACTGTGGCTGTTCATGCTGAGGAGGAAGCTCAAATTGACATTGGAGCTATGGAAGAACACGTTGAACTGCAAGAGGGATAGGACAAAAAAATTTGGAAACCTCCCCTTGAAGGTTGGATTAAAATCAATACTGATGGAGCTGCAAAAGGCAATCTGGGTAGAGCTGGAATTGGAGTGGTGTGTCGGAACCATGTTGGGACTGTGCTCTATCGGGAATTGCAAGGCCTGGGAAGAACCACTAACAATGAATCTGAAGCCATTGACATCAAGTCTGCTTCTGTTTGGGCAGTGAAACATGGCCACCGCAGGATTATTCTTGAATCAAATTCGCAAATAATGGTTGGAGCTCTTGACTGCATGAGGAACTTTGATCTGAAAGCTTGGAGGTTGAGGGCTCTTGTTACCCAAATTAAAGAATTATGCGAGTAGAGATTTGAACAAAGTGGTTGACTTTCTAGCTAAGATGGGTGCGAAAAAGGAGGTGGTAGTTCATTTGCACAGTGACATGGATATTGAGGACGAGGTGATTAGACAGGGTCTTGAAAGGTCCTTGAGCTAATGACCTTTGAAAAAATAGAGTACAATGGGGGACCCCATAGCAGCTAGTGTTTGGTTCACGAAAATTGGCTCTGGTGCTGTTCTTCCTTTACTATTGTATGACTGTGTCCTCTCGGACCTAGCCTCTTCCCACATTGTAATTGATCTATGTCTTAATAAAAGTTTTTTTTCAAAATTTCAAAAAAATATATTAACAACATCTCAAACTGAAAACCTCTTACTTTGGTTGCCATTTCTGGTTCTCACCGGAGCAAAACGCGATATAAATGAGGACGATGAATTCGCATCCACACTATGCACTTAAATAATGGGATACACTCGGTGGATGTTGTTTCCAAGAGAATACGAAGGTGTTTCTGAGCTTCATGGCCTGCCATTCTGTCTATTGATTTGCCAGCAAATTGAGAAGGTCGCTTTTAAGCCTCCAAATAACCCGCTGTTCTGTGTCGGGATGTTTTTGTCTGATATCATCTGGTACGTTGTAAATTTTCTCAAAGCCCTCAACAGTTCGTAGACTTGCTTATTAGCTGAAGAATAATTAAATTTTGTGCCATTCAAAGTAGAACTCATGAAAGAAATAGCATATTCCTTTCCTTTGTCCACTCTCTATACTAATGGTTACACAATCTCTGCAAAGACTCAACTTTTGGACAAAATTCATTTTTCAAAGGAATAATAACATGACTTTTAAAGGTAAGTGGAGATATCTATCGCATACTTTGTATCCTTTTCATGATGAACCCTAATGCCTTCTTTAGAAATAATATTAATTGCACACAAGCTTTTCTTTGGCTTGAGTTATGTGCCGTATCTTTCAAAAATATTTTCGAAGATGTATAACATGTATAGTCATATCTTTGAACGCTATGTTGATCGTTCCCTGAAAAGTAGCTCTTGCATAAATTAATCCCAAAGACATATATTTTATCGGTAAAAATTCCCCATTTCACAGTGAAAACATTTTTATTACCGAATTCTGCCTCAAGTACCGTATAATTATCTTTTGAAAATGCTCTATTCATATTTTTTTGAATCCATGTATAGCATGATTTCGTCATTCTTTAGAAATAAATTCGTTAACCATGAAGAGTATCATAACGAAAATCTAATCTTAGCATTCAATAATTTTTTCACTTTATTTTGTATTGCCTCTTCTCAATTTTTATCTAAAAGGTTTTCCATCCTCTTAGAATGGAATGATATGTACTATAGTCTTATTACACTTTCAGGCCTTCCCTAGACCGAGCAATAATATTTCAACTATAGTGTAGAATTTTCCTAGTTTGATGAACTATGGTTTTTCATTAGTTCATAGATTTATATTTTCATATTGTTCATTTTCAACCTTATTTTATTTAGACTTCTTTCTAGTGTAATTGTGTTGCAAGTAAAACAAACTTTCTCAAGAGATTATTCCTTCAAGAATCAAATTTCACTTCATGTTTAGGTAATTGTATTTGTCTATTTCCATGTTATCATCCTCATCTTTTTCTTATAAAATCTTACCTTGGAATTCCTTTTAAATATGAAGATAAGGCTTTGTTGTTCATCTTTGAATATTTCTTACTGTACATATATTTTCAGATTGATTAATGAATTTGTGATGTTATTTAAATCACATGGAATGTGTATCACATTTAAGGCATCCAAGTCACTAATCAAGTCCCATGCTCTTCTCTGATAGGTTTTCAATAGTGTGTTTAAACATTGATACTTTTTTCGTAACTACTTGATCACGAGCTTCATGTCTCCACATACTTTAATTTTTTAACTCTCTATTCTAAAGCTCATTAAAGACCAAAAATTAGAGCTTTATACTTTACTTTGTTATTTACAAATTGGAAACATATCCTTACAATTTTAGCATGTTTTATTTCTTTCAAAGAAGATAAAATTATTCTAGCACTAGATCCCTCCTTTGATTTTACCATGTCAAAGTACATCATCCATATATCATCAGACTCCAAGTGATTAGTTGGTCATTGATTTATTTTACCTGTTATGAAGAAATAAGCATCCACTTTTAAGTATTGAGTACATTACAAGATCATTCTCCTAATCAAAGTTAGTCATCATCTTTTTCATGATAATTATATTTTCTAATATTTATTTGATTTACTATGCTCTATGATAACCAAATATGCAAAGTTTTTATGACTATATGCTTATTCTTTGCTTAACATAATCACATCAATATCTAGTATATCCACCACCTACATTTATATCTAATATTGTAATCAAGGTTTGAGGTTACTTGTATCAAAACATTAGATAACTCCCCTATTCCTTTAGCTTGATATCTAGCCAATTGAATTATGGTTCTTGATGACCTTTAGGGGTTCAATCCTAACATTTTGTATACCAACATAGGCATTATGTTTGTGGAGGATTTGAAATCAACTATAAAATTTCGTAGCATTTTCTTATTAATGGTGAGTGTGATAAGTAAAGGAGAGCCTTCTATTTTATCTTTTTAGGAATTATATCATTTAGTTACTTATTGTCTTAAGTGATTGATAACATAAAGTTTACTCAAATCACTCAAGAGAAGACATCTCCATTCAAAAATGTGTAATAGTTAATGCATAGAAATATTCACTTTCAAGTATTTTAAATCTTTTGAGATATTATACTTTATCTCAATTTTTTTCTTTGCATATTACTTTGGTTATATTTTAAATCTTAGAAGGATTGTTGTTTCGTGGATTCAAAATATTTAATGACTCCTTCTTATTTCATTTATTCAAAAAGTATTGAGATCTAATATCTACATAGGCTTCATCTTCTTCTTTACCTTCATCATCTTCCTCTATTTTTACCATGGGTAAATTTTGTCATATAACAATAGCAACATCTAGATATTCTCAAGGAGGTTCTAGCAAATGTATTTTATCGAGGATCTTCTTGGGCTGCATTGGTTTCATCAATAAAGACAATATATGCTCTTTAAAATTTTGGACATAAACTTTTTTTATGATCTATAGATTCATACATATGGTATCGATGTTCTAGAGCTACATAATTCAATTCCACTATATGATTCCCATAGATGGGAGACTTATTATTTCATATTGTATTTCATCTTTAAAAATGACAGTTGCTCTAGAATTTTGTTTCTTTAAAGTATATCTATGGTTGAGCTTCGCAACTAGGACCTTCACCAATTCTTCTCTACATGGATGTTGTATGATTACTTAGCTTCTATACAACTCATTGTATGCTTTTCAACTTAGATGACTTTTCATTCAAGCTTCTCGAATGATATTCCTTCTATATTTCTTAGCTAATATTGTACCATTAGGATGATGGCTTTTATATAGATACCACTTTTATGGTTGGAAATATTTTTTTCAAGACAATTTCATCCTCTATTCTTAGCATTCCATCATATGAATTAGTAAGATTATTATCATCCTATATTGTTTGTATTTATATTGCAGTATTTGGATTAAGACCTATAAAATAAATTTCAATGGCCAGCTCTTCATGAGGCTTGTTTTCTATTGGGATGCAATGATATAACTTTTGGAAATGATAATTACATTATCAAAATAATTCATATTTTTATTTATGAACAGATGTTAATTGCATCACCAAGCTTCCATTAACTCATATGATATAATTTATTTTGTAAATCTTCTTCAAATCCATCCCAATTATTATTAATTAATGGTGTAGTCCATGAAACCATACCTTTGTAGACCCTCCAATTATAAAAAATAATATGCTCATTATTATATTCCACATTCAACACATTTATAGCTAGATTGAAAGCCATTAAATGCTCATTAACAATCATCATTCCATCATCACTAAATATTCATAGTATTTCAGGGTAATTTATTAAGATCCCCCTATGCATAATTGGGTATTGGTCATCCACCTTGGGGGTTTATTTCTATTAATGTGATTCATTGTTGTGTATGGTCAGTCTCTAGTTGCCATAGTTACAATTCCTCGTTCTTTTGCCTTTAATGGTTTATCTACATTTGTTGACATACAAAGATAAAGTTTTCTTGTTAGATAGCCCATATTTTCTTAGTAATGGTATACTATATTCTTTCTTCTTGATGATCCATGCATTCAACTATCTCCTCCTTTGTATTCATTCACTCGTTTATTTCCAAAACTATCTAAAATATTAGAATATTTTAGAACCATTTTTTTGCATTATTGATTTTCCTCAATTATGAATTATACTTGGTTATTTAATTTTGGACTTTTGTCAGCTTTTATGAGTCATTCTATCAAGACTTTCTATTTTACCTTCTTATTTTGTTGAATCTTATCAAAAGTCTTGATTACTTTTGTTCTTCTCCCATTGCAACATTTTCCTTACTCTTTCTCCCTTGTTGTAAATGTTGATCTTTATCTTATGATATTTCCAACACTCTCCTTAGTAATTCAATTAGTTATTTCATTGGTATAGAGATTTTTGCACCTTAGTAGATCTTCTTATGAATATGGGCAAGTATATATCTTCAAACTTCCATTATTATAAAATGATCACAAGGACATCTCATATTTCCCTACTTCTTGACTTCCTCCTTGCCATTTTCTACTATTAAGGTTATCCTTGTATATCTCATGGTAAGATGACACATGAGTTGCCAAATGTTGCTTACATAAATTGGTGTAGATGATGATGAGCTTCTTTTCTTCTTCCACGGATGATGTTTGGGTTGACCCTCCTTCTATAGTGGAGTATTTTTAGTTATCAATGAAAAGGATCATCAACTTTTGTCAATTGTGATGTTTGGCTTAGATATCATCAAAATACTTTAGCTTGTTTTTTATGGATCATTTTCTTATTAGGTGGTCAACTTTCCCACATAGGAGGAGAGTTTCCAGTCATATCTCTCTCACTTGGAGATAATAGTTTAGTGACATGGAACCCCTTTGTGGTGGTATAAATTGCACACCCCTGATTTTAGGCTTAAGCTCTTCAACTTTTTTAGGGTCACAATCTAGCAAAAGTGTAGTGATTGATCACTACAATTACCTTCTTTCATTTTGTTAATTTTAGTATTATGTGTGTCATCTCTCCAACTAGGTAAATCCAACCTATAGAGAAACATTGTGTGTGTATCATTATATATAAGCAAAGGTAAACAATGATTCTTTACAATGTGCTGTCTTATGTTGTTCATGTAGCTCTATTTTTCAATGATGGTATGGAAGGACTTCCCCTTTATCAAGAATTGAGTGTGAGGAATGTGATCTCTTTCTTTAGAGGGGATATAGAGATATTTTCTTCCTATTGAGATATAAGATATATTGTTCTATAAATGAACCACCAATATTTTTCACTGTTCTTGATACTCCACATGAAGTACTTTATTGAACCAAAGCTTTAGTTGAAAGTTTGGAAGGATAATAAATTCAAAGTGATAGACACCCATGCTAGCACTCTATGGTATTTTAATTGCTAAGAACCTATCTATTAATCTAGAATGAAGGTATATCCACTCAACCATGAACAACATTATTGGTGATAGTGTTTGATCCATTATGCGTTTATATCTCCTCTCTATAGGTACCATGCTTCTATTTTACCAACCTTATTCATCCTATCTATAGTGAATTACCATACTTACAACACCTATATTATCCTTGAATGCATTAAGATAGGTATTATGTTCTAAACTAGGGTTTTACCTCATCTCTAGACTATAGGTGTGAAAAGTCATTGATTTTTAGAAGTACTTAACTCCAAGTCTATCGCTTTATCAATGCGCTTACAAACATACCTACATGGTCTTTGAATATATTAATATGGATGTTTTCTTGTAAATGAGGTTTCTACCATCTTTAGAATGTAGGTGTAAAAATGATGATCTTTTGGATATTGTTTAAATTTTCTATTTGAATGTCAAAGTTTCATTTTAGTCTAGTACATTAAATTTATTTACTAAAATAATTAAATATTTTAAATTTTAAATAATTTATATTGAACATCGATACAATACTTACAGGTATGAAACATAATTATCATATATTTACTCATTTATAATAGTGTTAGCTTTAATCTTTCAATATAAAATAATAATAATTACCTTTAGAGTTTATCATCAATTTTTTAAGTGTGTACATGCTATCCCCTTTATAATAATGTTTGTAATCACTTTTTTTTTTAAATTATGTAGTAGGAAGAAATTATGATATTACTTTATAAAATTGGTGAATAAAATATTAATATCAAATAAATTATTAAAAAATAAATAAACATTAAAAATTTAAAAAGCATACAACGAACATTTTCTTTTATTCGTTTCACTACACAATATCTATACAATAGTATTAAATATTTTCCAATTCTAATGTTTTATAAAATTTAGACCCTTAATATTTAGTTTTAAAATGGTCAATTCCATGCATGCAAGATGGTTAATTTCCAACTTATATGCTGGTATACATAATGCTTAATTTTCAAGAGATTGTTACCATGGAGTGGAGAGATTAAAACGAAAGGGATCCAATATGGTGGAGTGGGTATTCCGTCAAATTGGAACGAATACGTGCTAACTAGGTGCTAGATGCATTTCAGGTGATATTTATTTAGCCTTTGTTTCATCTGTTGAAAATACGATACAGGAGAGATTTTCTTTTTCTTTTTAAATTTTTGTTTAGTTTTCATTTTCTATATATAAACTTAAAGCATCGATAAAGGTGCGCCGTGCTGAGTTTTGTAATTGCTCTTTGTTTATTGTGAAGTTATCTCAAAAATATAAGCTATTATTTGTTTGTTCTTTTAACATGCGCAGATATTCAAGTTTCTACATTATTAATAAATTATCGCTCCATCGTTCTTTTTGATGCCCAAAAGTGCAATGTTGAACTTTGACTCTGTTTTCCACATTGTGCTGCTTCGGTGCTATCTTACACGAAAAATGCCTCTTAAATTATTTAATTAATTGCAATATGACTATGGAACATCTAAATTTATCGGTAATTAGGTGAATGAAGATTTATGGACATGATTCTCATTTTTTTTTGCTTGATAGCTGTTTCCATGTTTTGAAGAATCTGAATCATTAAATTAGCCGTCGAGTATACAAACAATCATGTATATCTGGTTTTCATATGTATTTATTGTCACACTGCAAGCCCAGCCCACACCGCATAAAATTCAAACAATATTATTGATTTTTTTAAGTGAAAATCACTCCATATATCAAAGCAATCTGCTCCATTGCTATTTTAAGTTAACGAAAACAAGTCCTATTATACCAATACCAACAAGAATAAATAGAACACTAACAACAAAGCTTCGGCATGACTACATTCTCATATGCTTGTAGATGTGCACTAGGATGAGCAAAGAAAAGATTTCTAAGTGTTATTTCTAGTGAGCGCAGCCTATTGTGCAGTATCCAGTACCAACACCGCAACTTCCAATGTGGCAGAAACTTCTCATGAAAGTTGGGAGAAACTCAAAACCTTGTTTGGAAAAGTAGATCATATGAGATCAATGCAACTAGAGGTCGAACTAACTTCTTCATCTCCTGAAGATTTCAGTAGTATTGTTGATTTCCTTACTAAATTTAAAGAATTCCTCACTCAATACAAAGGTAGTGGAAGACTAAGACAGAAGAAGAATGCATTTATCTAATCCTTTCTAAGCTAAATGGTGTTTTTCAAATATTTGCAACCACCTTCATATCTACTAAAGATGTTGTTGGTGCAAACTTTAAAATGCCCTCTTTAGAAAAATTTTGTGATGGATTAACTAGGGAAGAAATAAAACATGCTAGATATGAAATCTCTTCTTCTTCTTCAAAATATTTAGTAGCCTCCACCTCCTCTAAAGAAAAATTTAAAAATAAGGAAAAGACTCCCATTATCTTTACCCACTGTAAAAAGAATTGTCACTCTGCTAACAAATAATGGAAAATATTACAACTAGAAGCAGCTATAAAGGATCAAATGATAGAAAATAATAAGCAAATAGTAAAATCCCTTAATGTTCAAGGAAAAACCTCAAATTATTCCTCTAAATATTGGGTCCTAGATTCTGGAGCAACTCATCACATGTCTGCTTCAGACAAGTCTTTCTCTTCTATCTCCTCTAGCTCCACTCATATAATAGAAGTAGGGGACTCTTCCTTCATCCATGTTAAAGGAAAATGGGATATAACCATTGATAGTGGCTCTATAAATAATGGTCTCTATGTTCCAGACATTGCCACCAATCTCCTATCCATTTATCAAATTTGCACTTCTGGAAATGGGAAAATTATCCTCTTCTCCCTAACAGGAGTTGAGATAAGAGATTTTCAACTCCCTCATTCTCTTATAGATAAAGGGAATATTGATCATAAATCTCATCTTTTTCACTTCAAAGGATTTCAAAATCCAGAAGGAACCTCTTGTTTTGTGGCTCATAGTAATCTTGAAAGTCAAATTTGACATGAAAGGTTTGGGTATCTTAATTATAACTACCTAAAAGGTTTGTGCACCCATAATATGGTTAAAGTATTACCTCAAGTCTCTTCCAGTGATGGTGTTTGTCCTGGATGTGCTCTTGGAAAGTAGCTTCAAGATCCTTTTCACCAAGTAGTTCTCTAAAAACCTCATCTCCTCTAGATTTAATCCATAGTGACTTAATGACCTTTATCTAAAAAAATATTTTAAGGGAGCAAAGTATGCTCTTACCTTTATTTATGATTTTTCTAGAAGGTCCTTGGTATACTTTCTCAAATATAAAAGTGATGTGTTATCCCACTTTAAATTCTTTAAAGCCTTAGTTGAAAATCAAGCTTCTTGCCAAATCAAGAAGATTCGTACTGATAATGGGGGAGAATATTGTAGTAATGAATTCTCCATATTTCTTTCTAATCATCGTATAATACATAAAAATTCTATCTCCCATAATCCCCAATAAAATGGCATTGCAAAAAGGAAAAACTAGACATTAAAAGAGATGGCTAATTGTATGCTCCATTCAAGAGATATTCCAAAAAAAATTGGGCAGAGGCTATTAACTATGCAAACTATATTCAAAATTGTACACCTCATAAATCTCTTGACCAAATAACACCCAAAGAAGTATGGTATGGCTTAAAACCAAATGTTTCCAATTTCAATATAGGCTCACATCCCAAAGAAGAAAATGAAGGCTCTTGATAAGAAAAGCAAAAAATTTCATCTTTATCGGTTATTATGAAGAATTGAAAGCATACAGGATTCTTGATCCCTCAAATCATGAGGTATTATTTCATAGGAATGTCCAATTTGATGAAACATTCCCTTAAAGAGATCCTCTAAAGGCCACTTCATCCATTGAGCCTTCTCCTATAGTAGAACCTCAATCTTATGAAGAGTCAACCCTTGAAGTTAATTTGGTTATTGATAATCAAGATGAAGAACCTGTAACTCCTTCTCAATTTCTTTCAACTCCTTCTACTCCTTCTTCTATGCCAAAATGGGCCTGCACCTTTGTTAAATAAGCTACTTCCTACATCCAAAATCTTGCTTCAAATAGATCATCCAACCTCATAGGTACTAGTCTTGTATGTCAATCCATTTCCTCTGATCCTCAATCCTTCAAAGAAGCCTCGGGTATAAAAGAATAGGAATATACCATGGATAACAAATTTTCTTCCTTGATAAAAAATGATACTTGGGATTTAGTTCCCTTACCTAAGGGAAGAAAATTAGTTCGATGTAAATGGATATTCAAAACCAAATATGGGCCTAATGGATAAATAGATAAACACAAGGCTCGTCTTGTAGCCAAATATTTTTCTCAAATAGAGGGTATTAATTATATATAAATATTTGCTCCTATTGCTAAAAAGGGTTCTGTTAGATTGGTTCTTGCTCTAGCTGCTTCCCATAAATGGTCAATCTATCAAATGGATATAAAAAGTGCCTTCTTAAATGGAAATTTAAAAGAAGAAATATTCATGGAACAGCATGTTGGTTTTACTCAAGACTCCTCTCTTGTTTTTCGACTTAAAATATCTCTATATGGCCTTAAAAAAACCCCTAGAGATTGGTATGAAAAGATGGACTTCTTCCTTATTTCAATAGGTTTTTCTCATTGTGAGTTTGAAAATATAGTTTACATTTGGAGAAGTAAAGGAAATATCACCATTATTGTTATTTATGTTGTTGATCTTCTTCTCACTAGTAGTAACCTCACTCACATTCAAACTATAAAAGATTCCCTCTCTAAAAAAATTGAAATGGTTGATCTAGGTCTAGCTCATTTCTTCCTTGGAATTCAAATAAAACAAAATAAAGCAAGGATCACCTTATGTCAACATAAATACACTCAAGATCTCCTTAAAAAGTTTAAAATGATAGATTGTAAACCTTCTCCTACCCCATTTCAATCTGGCATTCATCTCAGTACTTCATGATCTTCCCCTCCTTGTGATGCTACTTTATACCGTCATCTTATAGGTAGTCTATTATACATCACTCATACTCACTCAGATATCTCCTATGATGTTGGGCTCATGTCCAAGTTCTCTCATAACCCTCATTTCATTCATTGGCAAGAAGCTAAAAGAATTATTTGTTATTTGTAGGGTACTACACACTTTGGGCTCATCTATAAAGGAGACTCCATGGATATCATTGGCTATACAGATTCATATTGGGCAGGATCAATAGATGACATATGTTCCACATCTAGATATGTTTTCTACCTTGGTTCTTCACCAATCGCCTAGTTATGCAAGAAACAACAAATAGTAGCATTATCTTCTATAGAGGAAAAATATAGAGCAGCAATTTTAGCCAGTCAGGAAACCCTTTGGCTTCATCAAATTCTCAAAAAAAATGGTTTTTTCATAAAGAGCCTATAACTCTTTGGTGTGACAATTGTAGACACCAAAACAGCACCAATCCGATTATGTGACAACAAGCGTTGATCGCATTGACACACACAGCCCCTAGGGCAGCCCCCAGAGGTTAAACAGTGGTCCTAACCACTCCCAAAAGTAGTTTGGAGGTCAGAGGTCAATTTGGCACCTTTTTGGCACCTTGCTCTCTGCTCGTCCCACCCAGGGATGAATACAAACTGGCATTCGTCCCACCCAGGGATGAATATCAGCATTCACCCCAGGGTGAGGCGAATAGCAAGTTTGACTGGCAAAAAGTCAAACCTCGACAAGTCCGCTAGTTAACTGAAGCTGCAGGCCATGCAATTGCGAGGAACGGCTCCAAATCAAGAAGAGAGACTTCAGTCATGCATGTATTTATTTTAGAGACCTCATGCAAGGAGATTCTAAATCAGGGAATTATATTTTCTCTCAAAATAGGACAAACAACTCAAGTGGCACCCTCGCATGCGCAATTCAAACAGAGAGACCCTAGGTCTATAAATTGGTGAGTTTTCTCACCCAAAAGATATATAGAGAAGGAGAATTTGAGCAATGAAGTGCTACCAATTTACATACCTACTTGCGATTTGTGCCTTTCACATCCTTAATCTCTCATTCGAAAGGGAGGTTATTGGGTGATTATTGGAAGCACGAATCCGGACCCAAAACCTAATTTTTGGCCACAATATCCCACAAAATTTGTCGAAAACACCCCATAAGAAGTTTTGGACCCATCCCAAGTGGATTGGTGCCGGAACAGAGTCCCAAACGGTGGGCGTCCTGCCCCCGGGCGCTCCCCAAGCTGTCATAGTTCTAAACGCCCCACCCCGGAGTGAATAGAAATTTGTGATATATTTCTCTGATTTTTCTTTTGCATATTATTCTAGGTTATTTAAATAGGCTGTAGTTTAAATTTCACTTCATTCTGAGCATTTTTGACCAGGTTTTTATCATTTCCCGCCTTTACTAATTTGCAGATGCCATCATCAAAATATGGGTGCTAGAGGCCAAATTGGAGAAATATGACCATCTGGGTCTTCCCAAAACACCCCCAATTAGCTAACCCCAACTTTGCAGGTCATTTGGAGCTTCCTAGGTAGGACATTGAAGAGGGTGCTTTCTGACAAATTGTTGCAGGTTTATTCGTCCCACCCCGGAGCGAATACAAATCTGTGAGGAATTTCTCAACTGTTCCTTTTGTAGTGGCTTCTTGGTAACATATTCATGCTTCTATAAAATTTCTAGATCATTCTGATATTATTTGGTTATCGGTTTAATATTTTCATGCATACACTGACAATAGGCCTTGGGAAATACATGTTTTATTCTATCTACAGGTGCTACTAATATTTTCTATTTCTTTGAACGCAGGTCTTCAACATCAGAGGAGTAGGAAGGAGCCAAAAATCATATACACAAGCGGTGGCGATGTTTTGGTCCGCCCATCTTACATGTGGGCACGCGGAAGAAGGATTGCTATCCATGGATGTGATAAGAAACATATTTGATGCTCCTATCCCCTAAAAAGGAAGGAGACGTATTGTAACATGACTTTGAAAGCATATCAATAAAGAGGGCCATATTTCATATTGCTTTTATCTTGTGTCGATTCGTCTATGTTCTTTCCTTTCATGCATGTTTCAATACATAGGCTTTTAGCGTTAAGTTTGGTTTTACACGCATCGTGCTTGGCATATTCCTTTTTGTTTCCGTATCCTCGTGCTTTCAGTGGCGATCACGGTGGGACCTCTATCCCTTGATTTTTAAGATTAAATTTCTGATCAAAGTTGCTTGTTTTTGCTTATAGGTACCAAGTTTTCAAACGTTGGACTGCTGTTCGTTTCAGTCTGTGACGAGTACAGAGCTAGAATTCATCTTACCCAGGGATGAATAGGAATTCGTCCTACCCTGGAACGAATACAGATCTGTTATTCATCTCACCCCGGGATGAATAGCTCTCTATGCAATTTTAGAGCAGAAATTTAGAGACATCCGATTTGGGCAGAGAAGAGGTAGGGGTTCTAAAACACCTTCTATCATTTTTTGCTTTCTATTTTTGGTTTTCTGGTTATTTGCTTGCATAGGAGAGTTTGAATGCTTGTTTGCTTCATTTATGCAACTTAAAAAGAACCCCACACACCACGTGGTAATTGAAACAACAAGGAGTTGGTCATAAAACCCCAACCCTTGAGCAAGACCAATGGTGGATTTCATCACCACCTTGGCTTGAGATACTGCATACATAACCCCGATCGCGACTGTTGCTAGACGTAAATCCTGATGAAAGCTGACCAAGTGTAGTGGGGGTGATTCCCAATGCATGAGGATAAGTCTTCTATGGTAGGTGTCATAAACAGAGTGATTCCCCTTCTGTACCGCCTATGTTCCACGTACCATCTGCTCTCACGTACCAATAGTTTCCCTCACGTAAGGGCGGGTATATAGAGAGGTTGGTATATCGGTCTGGCAAAGGTATATCGAAGGGGCGACCATTTTTGGGAGTCACAAGAGCCATCATATTGCATTTAAACGTTCTTCACAAAAGCTTTCAAACAAACATCAAAACACACTAAACCAGGTTTAGGGCACACTTTTAATCTTTAAACGAGATAACCATTGCGTTGATTGTGTGTTTCCTTTCTGTTTAAGTGTAGCATAAAAAATCCTAAAAGAAGATAAAAATCTACTCATCTTTAGGAGAACATCACCATGGTGTACACTCGTAGCCGAGCCCAATCACGGGCAAGCACTGCAGAAAGTGTGCAAAGGGGGACAAGTCACCTCCGATATAGTCCTGAGGACTTGGTCATCCCGCCTTGGTGGCATGGCACACAAGATAGTCCACATCATGCCATCACAGAATAGGACTCTAGAGGCACCTCTTTGAGAGGCACCCCCACTCAGCATAGGCCCTTTCAAGAGGAGAACCTACACGTAGCACTCAACATAGACAGGAGACCTCCCTTAGAAGCTCGTTATGGGTGGCCTAGTGATGAAGTGCTTGAACAACATAGGGTCCATAAGGAGGGGCCACATGATTTCGTCATCCCTCCTTTACCCCTTATTACTGTTAGAAACACTAGACAATATCCAGAGTATCAGGCTCTCCAGACAGGGCAAGACAATTCTGCCCGCACCTTTTATGCATACGAAAGGGAGTATGAGGAAGACCACTACATTCCTCAAGAGTAGTACACAGCGCGGGAATGATGCACCTCTACACCCGCTATGTATCAGGATCACCCATTGAGGCCGGAGCCTCAGGTAAATGCCGCTAACCTCGATAGAGGGAAGCAACCCATAGGGGTCTCGGATCACCACGACCGAGATAGACATGTAGGAGAGGCATCTAGGCTTCCTAAACATGAGACGATGGAACAAAGTGACTTGGCATTTGCCAAACATGCCACCCACCAAGCGCAGATTACGTAGCTCAGGCAAGATCAACAATAGTTAGAACATCTATGTCGCCTTAACAAAGAGCGCATTCAGCGTCAGACAACCGAATTGCTCCTGAACAATGTGCCTGAGAAGGTCCCAACTCCTCGCGCACATAAAGTAGAAGTGTATGAGAGGCATAACCCCTTGGTGCGAGATAGGTCTCCGTGACCTCGTCAAGTACTGCCTCCAAGACCTCCTAGACCTGAGCGGGAGGCCACTCCCAGAAACAATGATGGGCACCCTCCGCGGGCACCCACCCATGTTTATAGGTCTCGGCCAGGCACTCCTCAAGAAGCTTATGAGGAGTATGAACAAGAAGAAGAGCGGGCTGAAATGCCCTACCAAGGCAGAAGGGTTGCTATCCAGCCACCCCTCCATAGGCCTCAAGTTCCCCGCAACCCACAATGGGAGCAAACCAAGGAGGAAGAAATCAAATCCTCTGATGCATATAAAGCACTGCTAGAGCGCTTAGAATCTATGGAGATCAAGACTTTTGGGCCCCAAAATCCCACTTTACGCCAACTCCGTAGTCATCCTGTGCATCCATCAGTGCCGGCACCTCCATACCCTGAACACTTTAAACTACCCCAGTTGGCACTCTTTAGAGGGGAGGAGGATGCCCAAGAGCATGTGACTAGATTCCTGAGCCAGTGCTTTGGCATTCAAGACAATGATGCTTTGTTACTAAGAACATTTATAACCACATTCGTAGGCCCTACCTCGGATTGGTTCACTCAGTTGCCAAAACATAGCATCAGTAACTTGGATCAGCTAGTGGATGCGTTCCTCGAATGCTTCGCCTTCAACACCAAGAAAAAGGCGTCATTAAGTGACCTAGCTAGCCTCAGGAAGTATGAGGAAGAGACCATGGTGGCATATGGGAACCGATGGAGGACGCTGCTTTCAAAGCTGCCCTACCTCCCTCCCATGTCCGACCTAACTCAGATGTTCTCAAAGAGCTATTTGAGATCGATCTCCATGCTATTGTAGCTGTAGCAATATGCCACTCTTGAGGAAGCTCTGGTGCAAGCCAGAATCATTGAGGAGATCAAGATACAGGATGGCGAGATCACCAAGCCTAAGAAGAAAGAATGGACCAAGAACACCAAAATAGGGACCACGCAACAGAAACCCGCTATGGTCAATCAGGTTGCTATCAACGTCCCTAAGCCTGCACAAGCAACACAGCCTCAAAAGGCTAACTATCAGGCGGTGCCTCCTAACAATTATGATAGAGAAAACCAGAGGCAGGAACAAAATCAGTAGCGTCGCCCTAGGCGATAATTTACACCTTACACAGAGTCCAGAGACTCCCTGTTTGATCGCTTGTCAGCGGCAAACTTGATTAACCTGCTAGAGATTCAAACTATAGACCCCAATGCACCGAAGCCTAAGGGGTACCGGGAGGACTTGTACTGTAGGTTCCACAGATGGAAGGGACATGACCTTAATGCATGTTGGAAATTCAAAGGTTTGGTACAAGACCTAATCGACAATAAGACATTGGTGGTGGACAACCCCGTAGCGCCAAACAACCAACATATGGGAGTCTTCAGAGACCCCCTACCTGCCCATGATGCGTAGGCAAAACCCCTTCAAGTCAATGAGGTGCAACAGAATTGCCCCATGCAGGGGTATGTAGGGATGATAAGCATCGTGACTAGGAACAAGAGGTATCCAGGAGCTACCCCTATGGTAGCCACAAGAGAGGTTCCATCGACGTCACAACCTCAACAACACCCTACGCAACTTCCCTCGCCTAGACCAGTGGCCACGATTCGGACTAGACTTACCCAAAGTCTAAGGACCACGTCGGCTAGGCTCTCCATATACGAGCTCATTCAACAATCAGCGCCCCATCGGGAGGCTCTAATGGAGATATTAAAAGCCATCGAGCTGTAGCCCCATGAAGCAAACTCTTTCAACAACTTTGTGGGACATGTAAAACAATGTACAGAACCAGTCATCACCTTTAGAGAAGATGAATTGAAATCAATGACTGGTGATGTCGCGGATCCACCCCTGCACGTCATTGCACGGGTCAACGGGATTCCGTATAAGAGGGTGTTGGTGGACACTGGCTCATCCAATAATATCATCACAACCATAGCATTGAAACATCTGAAGTTGTCGACATCTCACATCGTGGCCTCCACCTATACACTGCGAGCATTCAATGATGCAATATGCTCGATGGTTGGCACAATTGTCCTACCCATCCAAGTGGGACAAAAGACTATTCATACATTGTGCCACATCTTGGAAGGTGAGATGGCTTATAATATCTTGTTGGGGCGGCCTTGGATCAAGGGACATGAAGTGTGTCCCTTCAATAGCTCATCAGTGCCTAAAGTACACATTTGAAGGATAGGTGCATGTAGTCCCGGTAGACTTAGAGCCCTTCAAGTACTGCAATACGATGCAATTCATGCCGCAATCGACCCTTCCATCAACACATTTGGATTTTTAGTTGAATCCATCTAACCAGGGTCCGATTCCATAGGCATCCCCGTTGTCGAGTCCATCGAATCCCCAGTAGGGTCCATCTTCCTCATCTGGTCCTTCAACAACGATGCCACCTACGGTGGCCACACCAAAGGACAAGGGAAAGAAACCCCTAGAAGAGGAACCACCCCTCGTCTCAACCATCTCTACCAAAGATATGCCTAGCCGAATGGAAGTCGAGACGCCTAGTCCGCCCCACATGGAGTGGACTCAGGAAGGACTCCCATTCGCTCCCCCTCAACCACCAACGGTCACCGTTGAGATGGCCAACACGGGCCTGGGGGAGTATCTAGTGAGGAACATTGTAGCAACACCCACACTTGAGTCCATGCAGGACATGGGGAGACCTCGACTCCCCATCGGCTCTGTGGTTCCTCTAGGCTACCCACCCAATCAGACAAACTTTGTTTATGGGGGCCTGGATAATGGCGTTGAGACTTGTATGCAAGAAGACGAAGATGAAGAGCCCTTTGCTGAGGACGTCAACTATTTGTCCAACCCTGATTTTGCTTTGAGATATCTTGGCCAATGCAATTGGCATGGATATGGGTTGGGCAGGTATGAGCAAGGAGTGCGTGTTCTTTGCCAACCGAGATATCAAATGTCGTATGACAAGTCGGGAGTAGGGTTCAACCACCCCTTGCCCCTAGACATCTTGGTAGAGAACATGCAAGGCCTAGGGATAGGCAACAAGGATGGGTTGGCATTAGATCCATATGCCAATCCTAACACAACATATACATTGGGGGATTATCTCCCATTGCTAACAACCAACCTTGTTGACCATAACAACCCTTTCCCTTCATCCGAAAAGGGAGAAAATTCGAGGACTCACCTACAAGAGGGATATGGACAAGACCAAGAAGGGTCTTCAGAAGATGAGTCGGAATACGAGGTAGCACCTTGGGATCCTTTCGAGTCTGATAGCAATCATTCACAAGTACATCCCATGGATGATTATCAGGAGAGCTTCCTGACAATGTTCCCTTTGGATGCTCCAATTGAGCATATGCCACCTCAAGAGAATCAGGTCCCCCCATAGAGAGCGGAACAACCTCGATGGGACCACATTAATTTGCTCGAGCAAGATGAGCCTCATATGTCGCAAACAGCTGTTGGAGCCAACGAAGGCCTTTGGATCTCTGATAGTGATTACGAAGATGAAACTGAGATGGCTTATCTCAATCATATGCGACAACAACAATATCCCTTGGACATAGATGACATGTTTGAATAGTTACACATAGGGCCAAGGCATAGGTGGCACCTCAACCAGGCGTAGTTATAGCAATTACTGCACCCGCCACTCTAGGTATACAGAGAGCATCTTCCGCCTGGAGACCCTATGCAACCATCAGTGCCTAGGGTGGACCCTGTCTTTTTATCCATGCATAGGGCTGATCCATTTGTGCCAGTACCCACAGAGCCAGATCCGGAGCACAAAGATCATCTAGGATGTCCGAGCAATCACACCCATGGTAATGGAGACCACAATCATTTCATTAACATGATCTCCATTGATTTAACCGCCCCCATCCATGATCCAGCCGACCCAACATGGTCATTGCATCTAGACCTAGATGCTATTGACTGGGATCGCGCTGACACACCGCCATCCCCATCAGAGTACTGGCCTTGCGGTGGGATGTTCCATTTCACCCCAGGATAGACTCAGGATGTCTTCCATGTTGAAGAGGAACCTGACGTTCCGAACGATGATCTAAATTCAGCAAACGATATCCACTTGATCCCAACTCCACACCAGTTGGAGGATGGATCCCACATGTCGATCGAGGAGATGACTGACGTAGACATCGGCTCAGATCCAATGAATTTGCAAATCATCAAGCTAGGGGTAAGTCTATCCCCCAAAGAGCAAGCCGACTACATTGCCCTTCTCAAAGAGAAGAAGGAGGTTTTTGCATGGTCCTACAAAGACATGTCGGGGCTAGACCCGTAGCTAGTCACGCATAATCTAATGCTTGATCCGACAGTCAAGCTAGTAAAGCAAAAACTACGTAAGATGCACCCAACAGTGGCCTTAATGGTCAAATATGAGCTACAAAAGCTGTTGGATGCATAGTTTGTCATCTGCATGGATTACCCACCATGGTTGTCTAACATGGTTCCCATCAAAAATCCCGATGGGAGGATTCGCATATGCATCAATTTTTGAGATCTAAACAAAGCGAGTCCTAAGGATGATTTCCCCTTGCCGAGCATCGACGCATTGGTAGACACTACAATGGGCCATGAAATGCTTTCCCTCATGGATGGTTTCTTGGGATACAATCAAATTTGTATCAATCCCGAGGACCAACTAAAAATGGCGTTCACAACGCCTTGGGGGACATTTTGCTATAAGGTCATGCCTTTTGGCCTTAAAAATGCTGGCACCACCTACCAACGTGCCATGACGTACATCTTCCATGATTACATGCACAAAACTTTGGAAGATTACATGGATGATTTGTTGGCCAAATCTCTTTTGCGCCCAGATCATCTCGATGACTTAAGCAGGATCCTCGATCGCCTCATGGAACATAAAGTCAGACTAAACCCCAAGAAGTGCGTATTTGGCGTCACATCTGGAAAGCTCTTGGGTTACATAGTCTCCAAATGAGGAATCGAGGTAGACCCACACAAAGTCAAGGCAATCCTTGAAATGCTTCCCCCAACTACCATCAAGCAGCTCAAAAGTCTACAGGGAAAGGTCGCGTCAATCAAGCGCTTCATAGCACAGCTATCTGACAAGTGTCGACCCATGAATAAATTATTGCACAAGGGGGTAGTATTTCACTGGGATGACGAGTGCCAATCAGCCTTTGATGACATTAAACAATACTTGGCTTCATCGCCAGTATTGGCACCACCTAGACCAGGAGTGTCATTCTATTTATACATCTCAGCTATTGAGGTGGCATTGGGCGCCATGCTATCCCAGAAAAATGAACTACACAAAGAATAGGCTACTTACTATCTTAGCCGCACCTTGGTCAGTTATGAACTTAACTATGCATACGTTGAGAAGCTCTGCTTGGCAGTGGTGTTTGCTACCAAAAAGATACGCCACTACATGCTCATCAATACGACGTATGTTGTGTCTAAGGAGAATCCATTGTGATACATGATGAGTCGTACTTATCATAGTAGCCGCACGGTGAAATGGATCATGTTGTTGATGGAGTTTGACATAGAATTCATTGGACAAAAATCCATAAAAGGTCAAGTCATCACCGATCAACTGGCAGAGGCTCCTCTTGAAGACGATCAGCCTCTGACCGTAGAACTACCTGATGATGGGGTTTTTCATGTTTTAGAATCACCAGATTCTGATGAGCCTGAGTCACAGGCTGACATGACCCTATTCTTCGATGGTTCTAAATGTGAGCAAGGAGGTGGCACGGGAATTGTATTCTTCACTCCACAAGGGGCTCCAATGCCTCTGTCATTTAAATTAGACTTCCCGTGCACCAACAACAATGCAGAATATGAAGCCTTGCTCATAGGTCTTCAGACAGCAATCACCATGAACATTAAATGTTTAAACATCTTTGGTGATTCGTTGTTAATTGTCAATCAAGTAAAGGGGATATTCCAATGTAAATGTCTAGTTCTACAGGCCTACAAAGCCCTTGTGGACAAATTCCTGGCACAACTTGAATGGTATGACATCGAGGCACTCCCTCGATCATCGAATCATTTTGCGGATACTATGGCCTCCTTGGGGTCACTAATCCTGCAAGACCCTTCTAGTGAAATGACAACCATTCAGGTCAAAACATTATCGCAATCCATGATGGAGCGTGCAAGCTCTGACCTAACGCTAGGAATCCACCTGATCCAGATTGAACCATCTCAGGATAGGTTCTCTCGAATCCACGATTGTCTGACTCATGCCAAATGGGGGTCCTTGTTCTCCCCGACCCCTCTTAATAGCAACACAACGCTGTTTTTACAAGTTCTTTCCCGCTCAGCTTTTGCTAGGGATGAACTTCAAGAGGGATTGGTCGTTCATACCATCGAGGTTTCTGATCAGCAAGGATTGGTACACACCCATTAGGGATTACCTCAAGTTAGGTAACCTCCCACTTGGATTGACACAAGCCATGAAAATATCATTTAAATAGAAAGTGGCAAAACATGTCTTGTTAGGAGACATTTTGTATCGTCGAAGCTATGAAGGAATCCTCCTCCGTTGCTTGGACCAGCAAGAGTCCGCTTGGGCGATCACCCAAGCACACGATGGTACATGTGGTGGCCACTTCAGTGGTATGGCCATCACAAAGCGCATTCTTTGCATGGGCTATTATTGGCCATATTTAGAGCGATATTGTTGCACATATGTAAAGAAGTGCGTGAAGTGTCAACACCATGCTAATTTGACACACGTACCTTCTCAGGCCTTGCAACCGATCCAATCGACTTGGCATTTTTCATAGTGGGGCTTCGATCTAATCGGAAAGATCTCCCCTGCATCATTGGGTCATCACACGTTCATCATAATGGCCACAGAGTACTTCACCAAGTGGGTGGAAGCAATTTTGCTAACCTCTATGACTGGAACCCGCATTGCGGAGTTTATTTTGCATAACATCATATGTCATTTTGGTATTCCATCCAAGATCCTTTCGGATAATGGGACGCCATTCAAGAATAAATATGTGCGTGCTTTGACCACAAAGTACAAAATTTAGCATAGTTTTTCAACACCCTATTATCCGTAGGCAAATGGGCAAGCAGAGGCGTCAAACAAAATGCTAGTCGCCATCCTCAAAAAGACAGTCGTAGATAGTCATAAGGATTGGCACATTCAAATCCCGCTTGCCCTATGGGCTTATCGCACTAGCATTCGGATGCCCACTGGGGCAACTCCATTTTTGCTGGTGTATGGCTCCGAGGCTATCATGCCTCTTGAGTTGGAAATCCCTTCCCTACGCATTTCAATGCAAGAGTTCATCGATGATGACACTGTGCAGCAAGCCCGGTTAGACCAACTGACGTTGCTCAACGAACGATGCGTCAATGCTCTCGAGCATTTGCATATCTATCAAGAGTGACTTAAGAAAGCATACAACATGAAGGTCCACCTAAGGGAATTTCAGGTTGGTGACTTGGTCTTAAAAGAGAACCAACAAAATTCTAATTTGCCGTCCCATCTAAGGGACAAGTTCACGGCAAACTGGTTAGGTCCTTATGTGATTGATAGTAGAATAGGACCTGGAACATATCGGCTCGCCTCTCTTGAAGGAATCAAGGAGCTAGAACCCTTGAACATTAGTCATTTGAGGCCATTCCACATTTAGAGAGCCATAGTCCAACCAAAAGCTCCAAGGATTTTCACAATCGCTTGGTCAACCCAAAAATGCCCCAAAGGTATCTATAAACCCTTTGGTCAAACCAAAAGCTCCAAGGATTCCCACAATCGCTTGGTCAACCCAAAAATGCCCCAAAGGTATCTATAAACCCTTTGGTCAAACCAAAAGCTCCAAGGATTCTCACAATCGCTTGGTCAACCCCAAAAATGCCCCAAAGGTATCCATAAACCCTTTGGTCAAACAAAAAGCTCCAAGGGTTACCATAACTACTTGGTCAAAATAAATATTCAAAAACAAACAAAAATAATAAAATCATCAAAAATTACAAAAAAATTGCATTTCAATTCCATGCATACTCATAAAACATCAAAAATACAAAAATATAAGTTGCATTAGGCATCACATCCATACATTGCATATTTGCTAAGTCATACAAGTCAAAAGCACCATAGACTGTCATTACTTGGCAATTCCATCATTTTCCACATCAAATCCATTTTATAAACACATACATCCATAATAACACCATCCCCATTTTTAGCATAAGTCAGTTGTCTCCTAATGTATATAGGGTTTTTGTCATTCAACTGTCTTTAAATTGCTAGCCAAAACTCGTACAAAGTTAAACAGATTTTACAAGGGAAAGTTTTACTTGGATCACGCCTCGTTACGTAACATCCCTACACAAGTTAAAACACATAAAATAATTCCTAAGTTGTGTGAATGCAAGAGAAACCTACAAAGTAGTTTAGGGTACCATAGGTGAAATATTAGCCTGTTCATTCCCCTGTGTGAATGGTTCAAGAATGTTGAGAATTGACAACAGGACAAGCTCTTCCCCATCAATTCCTCTTAATAAACAGTGGTTTTCACCACTACCAAAATCCCACTCACCATTGGTCCCTAAGGTTGTAAGGATTCGTACTACACGTCCCTGCCAAGGATGGGTAGTCATCCCCAAGGCCTCAAAGGATCGATGCCATTCACAAACAAAATTCCCACAAGCCATCATCATGACCATCTCCACTCACCTTTGGTCTCAAAGTTGTAAGGATTCATACTACACATCCCTAAATAGGATGGGTAGTCATCCCCAAGGCCCAAAAGATCAATGCCCTTACTTCATAATCTCCATCATCCCCTTTGGTTCCCAAAGTCATAAGGATTCGTACTACACATCCTTGAATAGGATGGGTAGTCATCCCCAAGGCCAACAGGATCAAGGCCATTCATAAGCCATAAAAATACAAGCTCAACCTTACAAAGATCAAAATATAAAATCAAATAACAGTGGTTATCACCACTATTCAAAATCCTTGCTCAAAAAGAAAAACAAAGAGAAAAATAAATAGTGATTTTCATCATTATGTATACGAGCAAGTATCCCCAACCGTTACACCAATACAAAGCCTAAACTTGAATCCCTAGAATTCTCAACATTCAAAAACCATCTAGGTGATCCTCATTACAGGTTTGGTGGACAGCCTACCTGGCAATGGCGGTATCCTACCCGCATGATGATATGTCTGTCACATTAGCTTTGCATGTAAGAATACCAATGTTTGCATGTGGATGAGCTAGCTTATGGTACCTTAGATTGTATCCTGGATTAATCTTACTAAATACAACAACGAAGTTAGTGGAGCTAGTTAGGTGATCCTTAGTACAAGTTTGGTTGATAGCCTATCTAGCACTGGCGGTATCCTGACAAATACCACATGAACGAACTCAATTGCACACACAGGGATGTGAAATAGCCTGGTTAACCTCAAGTCAAATTTATACCTTGTTCAAAAGTCTTGCGAGATAAATGTATAGTTTTGGCTAGTTAGTTAAAATATCTGAATCTTAGAAAAGCTTAACTACATTTTTAAAACAACTAGAATATTTCATTACGTACATCACCATCAAAAAATATGCAAAATACAAAACCATAGTTTTCATATGCAAAGTCATTCCACAAAGTCATCCCATAAGTACAGCAAGCCAGTCAATATTGTAAAGTCTATGGTGCCATCGACAAGTTATCAACAAATCATTTCATAATCTCGCATGCATACATCATCATAAAAAACTGCACAAAATGCACCAAAAAAAAAAAAGCAATAAAACTGTCCAATGAGAGTGCTTCGGCACTTGACATTTCGAGTATGCAAAACAGATGTCGGGGTCACAAATCCTCACTATCCTACTCCCTAAGAAGGCTACCATAGCCGGACTACTCCAAGGGAGGATGGATTTTCGAGAATTTCATCCCCAAACGGTGTCACAAAATGGGTCAAACCCCAACCAAAAATAGCAATAACATTGCCGAACGAAGGTGTAGACACCAAAACAACACCAATCTGATTATGTGACTGCAAACATTGATCGCATTGACACACACAGCCCCAAGGGCAGCCCCCAGAGGTTAAACAGTGGTCCTAACCACTCTCACAGTAGTTTTGGAAGGTCAGAGATCAATTTGGCACCTTCAGGCACTTTGCTCAATATCCATTCCACCCCGAGACAGATTCAAACTAGGATCCGCCCCACCCCGGGACGAATTCTAGATTCGCTCCAGGGTGGGGCGAATTTCAGGTTTGATGGGCAAAAAGTCAAATCTTGACAAATGGCAGCTCAGATCCGCCACTTAACGCTTCCTTCATCGTAGGGGAGTGTGGGTGAGCATTTTCGAGCGTTAGAGGTTGTTACAAGGGCAGTCATGAAGTCCCTATTCAGGGAGGAATCTCCTTCCCCCTGGGAAGGCATGATTGCCAAGTGGCGCCTCTGCATGCCCATTTCAAGAGACCTCTAGGTCTATAAATTGGTGAGTTTCCTCACCCCAAAATAGGGAGAAGAGTAGCATTTTAGAGCAACGAAGTGCTATCATTTTATTGTCATACCTCACACCTTTTGGATTTGCACCTTCCACATCCTTGATTTC
This sequence comes from Wollemia nobilis, assembly GCA_028583015.1. Classification (NCBI taxonomy): domain Eukaryota; kingdom Viridiplantae; phylum Streptophyta; class Pinopsida; order Araucariales; family Araucariaceae; genus Wollemia; species Wollemia nobilis. The sequence goes on from JAQPPZ010017089.1 coordinate 5,652,166, forward strand.
CTTTAGAGGGGAGGTCATTGGGTGACTATTGGGAGGACGAATCTTGGACCCAAAACCCGAAATTTGGCCACAATATCCCACCAAATTTTCTGACAATACCACACAAGAGGTTTTGGACCCATCCCAAGTGGATTGGTGCCGAAATCAAGCCTCAAACGGTGGGCGGCCTGCCCCATGGGCGCCCCCTCCCACACTGCCACAATCCTAATCGCCCCTTTTTGGAGTGATGGGAATTCCATGGTGGATTTGCTTGCTTTCATTTTTGCATTCAATTCTATGATGCTTAGATAGGTTGTCATTTGAATTTCGTTTTGTTTTGAACAATTTTGATCATATTTCTAGCATTGCTCGCTTCCACTAACCTACAGGTGGCATCATCAAATTCCCATTTATGGAGGCCAAATTGGGAAAATATGACCATCTGGGTCTTCCCAAAATGCCCCCAATTAGCTAACCCCAAGTTTGTAGGTCTTTTGGAGCTTCCTAGGTAGGACATTGGGATAGTACCTTTTCGGCATTTTGTTGTAGGTGAATTCGTCCCGCCCCGGAGCGAATTCAAATCGGCGAGGAATTTCCTGACTATTATTTTTGCAGGACCTTCCTGGTGGTATCTTGATGCCCCTATAAAAATTTTAGAGCATTTGGACCTGTTTTAATCATAGTTTAATTCAATTTTCTCATTCACTTATCCTAGGCTTGGGGATTGCATGCTTTGTTTTATCCGTAGGTGCTACTGACCATTTCTTGTTCCTTTGAACGTAGGGTTCAGACATCGGAGGAGCAGCGAGGAGTCAAGACTCATCAACGCAAGCGGCGGCGACGTTTGGTCCACCCATTTTACATGTGGGCACGCGGAAGAAGGAAAGGCTATCCATGGATGTAACCAAGAGATGGATTTAACGCTCCTCGCCCCTGAAAAGGGAGGATGCGAATTGTAACCAAGTTGTGAAATACATCAATAAAAGAGAAGGGCTGTTATTTCATTTGGGTTTCAATTCATGCTTTCTCCATTTCATGCATTTCAAATTCCTAGGAATTAGCGTTAAGTCTAAGTTCAAATTTGCATCGCATCTTCGCTTTCCTTTTTGCTTCCGTATCCTCGTGCTTTCAGTGGCGATCACGGTGGGACCTTGTCCTCTATTTTTAAGATCAGATATCTGATCCAAACTTGGTTGTTTTTTCTTGCAGGTACCGCGCTTTCATACGCTGACTATTGTTCGTTCCATCAGAGGGCGAATACAGAGCTGTAATTCGTCTCACCCAGGGACGAATGGGAATGCGCCCCACCCTGTGACGAATTCTGTTCTGTAATTCGTCCCCCCAGGATGAATTCTAGTCTATGAAGTTTCTGGGCAGAAACTTGGGACCGACAGATTCGGGCAGAGAAGAGGTAAGAATTCTGCACTTTTCCTATCATTTTTTGTCTTCAGTTTTCTGTTTTTCCTGGTTTCTTTTTGCGTGCTTAGGAAAAGTTTGGTTGCATGTTTATTTTGTTCCATGCAAAATAAAAAGAACCCCACACACCACGTGGAAAATTAAACACCAAGGAGCTGGTCGTAAAACCCCAACCCTTGATCAAGACCAACGGTGGATTTCATCACCACCTTGGCTTGAATTTTGCATTCATAAACCCCGATCGCTACTGTTGCTAGACGTAAATCCTGACGAAAGCTGACCGAGTGTAGCTGGGGTGATTCCCAATGCACGAGGATAAGTCTTCTATGGTAGGTGTCATAAACAGGGTGATTCCCCTTCCATACCGCCTATGTTCCACGTACCATCTGCTCTCACGTACCTATAGTTTCCCTCACGTAAGGGCGGGTATATAGAGAGGTTGGTATATCGGCCTGGCAATGGTATATCGAAGGGGCAACCAATTTTGGGAGTCATAAGAGCCCTCATCTTGCATTTAAACGTTCTTTACAAAAACCTTCAAAAAAAAAAAAAAAACAACAAAACAAACAAAAACCAAAACACACTAAACCAGGTTTAGGACACACTCTCAATATTTAAACGAGATAATCACTGTTTGTGCATGTGTGTGTTCTTTTCTATTTAGTGTAGCATAAAAAATCATAAAAGAGATAAAAATCTACTTAGCTTGTAGAAGAACAACACCATGGTGTACACCCGTAGCCAAGCCCAATCAAGGGCAGAAGCTGTGAAAAGTGTACAAGGGGGGACAAGTCGCCTCCGCTATAGCACCAAGGACTTGGTCATACCGCCTTGGCGGCCTGACCCACAAGAGAGTCCGCATCATTCCATGTCAAGATGGAACTATAGGGACACCCCTTTGGGGGACACGCCCGTTCATCATAGCCCCTTTCAGGAAGAATCCTTACACGTGGCACTCAACATAGACAAGAAAGCTCCCTTAGAAGCTCGATATGAGTGGCCACGGTGCGATGAAGCGCTAGAGCGGCATAGTGTCCATGAGGAGAGGCCACATGACTATGGCATCCCTCCTTTGCCCCCCATCACTATTAGAAAAAATAGACAAACCCTAGAGCATAGGGCTCTTCAAGCAGGGCGAGCTAACTCTGCCCACCCCTTTCACACCTATGAAAGGGAAAATGAGGAAGATCCCTACCTTCCTCCAGAGCAATATACAATGCGGGAACCATGCGCTTCCGCACCCGCTATGTACCATGGTCACCCACTGAGGCCAGAGCCTCGGGTAAATGCCGCCAACCTCGATAGAGGGAAGCGACCCATTGAGATCTCGGATCATCACGACCGAGGTAAATGTATAGGAGAGGCATCCAGGCCTCCTAGGCTCAAGATGGTGGAACAAATTGACCTGGCAGTCGCCAGACATGCCACCCGCCAAGCCCAGATCACGTGGCTTGAGCAAGATCAGCAGCAGCTAGAGCATCTATACCGCCTTAGCAAGGAGCGCATTCAGCGCCAAACAGATGAGCTGCTTCATAACCCAGGGCCTGAGAGGGTTCCAACCCCTCGCACCCAAAGAGTGGAACCATATGAGAGGCATAATCCCTTGGTGCGAGATAGGTCCCCGTGACCTTATCAAGTGTTGCCTCCGAGACCCCCTAGACCTGAGAGGGAGGCCACTCCCCGGAACAACGATGGGTACCCTCCACGGGGACCCACCCAGGGTCATAGGTCTCATCTAGAGACTCCTCAAGAAGCTTATGAGGAGTATGAACAAGAAGCAGAGTGGGCCGAAATGCCCTACCAAGGTGGAGGGGTTGCTATCCGGCCACCCCCCCATAGGCCTCAAGTCTCCCACAACCCACAACGGGAGCAAACTAAAGAGGAAGAGATTAAATCTTTCGATGCATACAAAGCGTTGCTAGAGCGTTTGGAGTCTATGGAAACCAAAGCTTCTGGGCCCCAAAAGCCCACGTTACGCCAACTCCGTAGTCATCCTGTGCATCCGTCAGTGCTTGCACCCCCTTACCCCGAACACTTTAAGCTGCCCCAGTTGGCAATATTTAAGGGTGAAGAGGATGCCCAAGAGCATGTGACCAGATTCCTGAGCCAATGTTTTGGCATTCAGGACAATGATGCATTGTTGCTAAGGACATTTATAACCACATTCGCGGGCCCTGCCTCGGATTGGTTCACTCAGTTGTCGAAGCACAGCATCTGTAACTTGGATCAGTTAGTGGATGCGTTCCTCGAATGCTTCGCCTTCAACACCAAGAAGAAGGCATCACTAAGTGACCTGGCCAGCCTCAGGTAGTATGAGGAAGAGACCATGGCGGCCTACGGGAATCGATGGAGGACTCTGCTTTCCAAGCTACCCTACCTCCCTCCTATGTCCGACCTTACACAAATGTTCTCACGAAGTTGTTTGAGATCGATCTCTGTGCTATTGCAGCTGCAGAAATATGCCACCTTAGAGGAAGCTCTGGCGCAAGCCAGAATCATCGAAGAGATCAAGATACAGGATGGCGAGATTGCCAAACCTAAGAAGAAAGAATGGAACAAGAACATAAAAATAGGGACTACGCAACAAAAACCCGCTACGGTAAACCAAGTTGCCATAAATGTCCCTAAGCCTGCACAAGAAATACAGCCTCAAAAGGCTAACTATCAGGCAGTGCCTCCTAATAATTATGAAAGAGAAAATTAGAAGCAGGAGCAAAATCAGCAGCGTCGCCCTAGGCGACAGTACACACCCTATACGGAGTCTAGGGACTCCCTATTTGACCGCTTGTCAGCGGCAAACTTGATCAACCTTCCAGAGATTCAAACCATAGATCCTAACGCTCCCAAGCCTAAAGGATACCGGGAGGACTTGTATTGTAGGTTCCACAGGCGGAGGGGACATGACCTGAATGCATGTTGGAAGTTCAAAGGATTGATACAAGACCTGATTGACAATAAGACATTGGCGGTGGACAACCCCGTAGCGCCAAACAACCAACAGATGGGAGTTTTCAAAGACCCCTTGCCCACCCATGAGGCACAGGCAAAACCCCTTCAAGTCAATGAGGTGCAACAGAATTGCCCCATGCAAGGGTATGTAGGAATGATAAGCATAGTGACTAGGAACAAGAAATACCTAGGAGCTGCCCCCGCGGCAGCCACAAGAGAGGTTCCATCAACGTCACAACCTCAACAGCACCCTATGCAGCTACCTCCGCCTAGACCCATGGCCATGATTCGGACCAAACTCATGCAGATTTTGAGGACCACGTCGGCTAGGCTCTCCATATACGAGCTTATACAACAATCAACGCCCCATCGGGAGGCTCTCATGGAAATTTTGAAAGCCATCGAGTTGCAGCCCCACGAAGCGAATTCCTTCAACAACTTCGTGGGACATGTCAAACGATGCACGGAGCCAATCATCACCTTCCGAGAGGATGAAGTTAAATTAGTGTCTGATGACATGGCAGATCCACCCCTGCACGTTATCGCGTGGGTCAATGGGATCCCGTATAAGAGGGTGTTGGTAGACACTGGTTCATCCAGTAACATCATTACCACAGCAGCATTGAAACATCTGAAGTTGCCAGCCTCTCACATCATGGCTTCCACATATACACTGCGAGCATTCAATGATGCGATATGCTCGATAGTTGGCACAATTGTCCTACCCATTCAAGTAGGACAAAAGATGATACCTACATTGTGCCACATTTTGGAAGGCGAGATGGCTTACAACATCTTGCTAGGGCGGCCATGGATCAGGGACATGAAGTGTGTCCCTTCGATAGCTCATCAATGTTTGAAGTATACATTTGAAGGGGAAGTACATGTAGTCTCGGTGGACTTAGAACCCTTCAAATATTGCAATGCGATGTAGCTGATGCCGCAATCGACCCTCCCATCGATGCACTTGGATTTTTAGTTAAATCCATCTAGACAGGGTCCGATGCCGCAAGCACCACTGGTGATAAATCCATCAAAACCCTAGCCAGGTACATCTTCATCATCCGGTCCTTCACCAACAATGCCACCTATCATGGCTAAATAGAAGGACAAAGGGAAGCAAACCCTGGAAGAGGCTCAACCCCTAGAAGAGGCACTGCCAACAGTATCAACCATCTCTACCGAAGAGATGCCTAGCACAATGGAAGTTGAGGCTCCTAGTTCACCCAACATGGAGTGGACTCAGGAAGAGCTTCCATTCCCTCCCTCTCAATCGCCAACAATTACTGTTGAAATGGCCAATACGGGCCTGGGGGAGTATCTGGTGCGGAATGTTGTAGCAACGACCATGCTAGAGTCCATGCAAGACATGGGGAGACCTCGCCTCCCCATCGGTACAATTGTTCCTTTAGGCTACCCGCCCAACCAGACAAATTTTGTGTATGGGGGCCTTGATCATGGTACTGAGCCAAGCATGCAAGAGGACGAAGATGAAGAGCCTTTTGCAGAAGATGTCAACTATCTGTCTAACCCGGACTTTGCTCTAAGATATCTTGGCCAATGCAATTGGCATGGATACGGGCTAGGTAGGTATGAGCAAGGAGTGCGTGTCCTTTGCTAGCCAAGATACCAAATGCCTTATGACAAGTCGGGAGTAGGGTTCAACCACCCCCTGCCCTTGGACATCTTGGTGGAAAACATGCAAGGCCTAGGGATAGGCAACAAGGGTGGATTGGCATCAGATCCTTATGCCAACCCAAACACAATGTATACATTGGGCGATTACCTCCCATGGTCAACAACCACCCTTGTTAGCCTCAATAACCCTTCTCCTTTGCTAGAGAGAGGCGAAAGTTCAGGGACTCACTTTCAAGGAAGGTATAAATAGTGTCAAGAGGGATCTTCGGAGGACGAATCAGAATATGAACCAAGCATCATATGATCCCTTCGAATCCCATAGTGATCACTCACAAGTGATCCCCATGAATGACTGTCAAGAGAGCCTCTTGGCAATGTTCCCTCTAGAGGCTCCAAGCGAGCCAGTGCCGCGTCAAGAGAATCAGGCCCCCCACGGAGAGTGGAACAACCACAATGGGGCCAGATTAATTTGCTCGAGCAGGATGAGCCTGTAATGCCTCAAACAATTGTCGGAGCCAACGAGGGCTTTTGGATCTCCGATAGTGATTACGAAGATGAAACAGAAATGACATATCTTAATCACATGCGGCAGAGACCGCAACCATACCCCTTGGAGATTAACGACACATTTGAATAGATGGGCATAAGGCTTGGGCATGAGTGGTACGTAGACCCAGCACGGTGGGACCAAGTGTTGGATTCGCTACTCTGGGCATACGAAGCATACCTTCCTCCCAGAGACCCTATAGTGACATCAGTGCCGAGGGTAGACCCTGTCTTCTTATCCACACATAGGGCCGATCCATTCGTGCCCATACCTCTAGAGCCAGATCCGGAGCACAGAGAACATCCAGAATGTTCGAGTCATCACACCCACGGTAATGGAGACCAAAATCATTTCATCAACATGATCTCCATTGACTTAACCACCCCCATCCGCAATCCGACCGATCCAGCATGGTCCTTGCATCTAGACATAGATGCCATCGACTGGGATCGCGTCAATTTGCCTCCATCCCCATCAGAGTATTGGCCTTTTGGTGAAATGCTTCATTTTACCCCAGGGACAACTCAGGATATCTTTCATGCTAAAGAGGAACCCGAGGTTCCCAACGCATATTTAAACTCAACAAATGATATCCATTTGATCCCAACTCCACATCAGTTGGAGGACGGATCCCACATGTCGGTCGAGGAGATGACTGACGTAGACATCGGCTCAGATCCAATAAATCCATAGATCATCAAGTTGGGGGTAAGCTTATCCCCTGAAGAGCAAGCCGACTACATTACCCTTCTCAAAGAGAAGAAGGAGGTTTTTGCATGGTCATACAGAGACATGCCGGGGCTAGATCCATAGCTAGTCATGCATAATCTAACGCTTGATCCGACAGTCAAGCCAGTTAAGCAAAAACTACGTAAGATGCACCCAACAGGTGGCCTTGATGGTCAAAGACGAATTGCAAAAGCTATTGGATGCACAGTTTGTCATCTGCATGGATTATCCGCCATGGCTGTCCAACATGGTGCCCATCAAAAAGCTCGACGGGAGGATTCACATATGCACTAATTTTTGAGATCTAAACAAAGCGAGTCCTAAGGATGATTTCCCCTTGCCAAGCATCGATGCATTGGTAGACGCTACAGCAGGCCATGAAATGCTATCCCTCATGGATGGTTTCTCAAGATACAATCAGATTCGTATCAATCTCGAGGACCAGCTAAAAATGGCGTTCACAATGCCTTGGGGGACATTTTGTTATAAGGTCATGCCTTTTGGCCTTAAAAATGTTGGCGCCACCTACCAACGTGCCATGACGTACATCTTCCATGATTACATGCATAAAACTTTGGAAGATTACATGGATGATTTGTTGGCCAAGTCTCTTTTGTGCCCAGATCATCTCGATGACCTAAGCAAGATCCTCGATCACCTCATGGAACATAAAGTAGACTGAATCCCAAGAAGTGCGTATTTGGCATCACATCTAGAAAACTCTTGGGTTTCATAGTCTCCAAGCGAGGCATCGAAGTGGACCCAAACAAAGTCAAGGCAATCCTTGAAATGGTTCCCCCAACTACCATTAAGCAGCTCAGAAGCCTGCAGGGAAAGGTCGCATCAATCAAGCGCTTCATAGCGCAGCTATCTGACAAGTGCCGACCCATGAACAAATTATTGCACAAGGGGGTAGCATTTCACTGGGATGACGAGTGCCAGTCAGCCTTTGATGACATCAAATGATACTTGGCTTCATCGCCAGTATTGGCACCACCTAGACCAGGAGTGTCATTCTACTTATACATCTCAGCTATTGAGGTGGCACTGGGTGCCATGCTAGCCCAGAAGAATGAACTTCACAAAGAATAGGCTACTTACTATCTTAGCCGCACCCTAGTCAGCTATGAACTTAACTATGCATACGTCGAGAAACTCTGCTTGGCAGTGGTGTTCGCTACCAAAAAGCTACGCCACTACATGTTGAGCAACACTATGTATGTTGTGTCTAAGGAGAATCCATTGTGGTACATGATGAGTCGTACTTATCATAGTAGTCACACGACGAAATGGATCATGTTGTTGATGGAATTTGACATAGAGTTTATTGGACAAAAATCCATCAAAGGATAGGTCATAGCCGATCAACTAGCAGAGGCTCCTCTCGAAGACGATCAGCCTCTGGTCATAGAACTACCCGATGATGGGGTCTTCCATGTCTCGGAATCGCCAGATTCTGATGAGCCTGAGTCACAGGCCGACATAACCCTATTTTTTGATGGTTCTAAATGTGAGCAAGGTGGTGGCGCGGGAATAGTATTCTTCACACCGCAGGGCGCTCCAATGCCTCTGTCATTTAAATTAAATTTCCCATGCACCAACAATAATGTAGAGTATGAAGCCTTGCTCATAGGTCTTCAGACAACAATCACCATGAACATCAAACGACTGAACATCTTTGGTGATTCGATGTTAATTGTCAACCAAGTCAAAGGGGTATTCCAATGCAAATGCCCAGTTCTGCAGGCCTACAAAGCCCTTGTGGACAAATTCTTGGAAAATCTTGAGTGGTACGACATCGAGGCACTCCCTCGGTCATCGAATCATTTTGCGGACACTATGGCCTCCTTGGGGTCACTAATCCCGCAAGACCTTTTTGGTGATATGACAACCATCCAAGTCAAAACACTATCGCAATCCATGATGGACCGTGCAAGTTCTGACTTGATGCTAGGAATCCACATGATCCATATTGAACCATCCTCGGATAAGTTCTCTCGAATCCATGATCATCTGAAACATGCCAACTGGGGGTCCTTGTTCTCCCCTACTCCCATTAATAGCAACACAATGCTATTCTTACAAGTTCTTTCCCGCTCAGCATTTGCTAGGGATGAACTTCAAGAGGGATTGGTTGTTCATACCATCGAGGCTTCTGATCAGCAGGATTGGTATTCACCCTTAAGGGACTACCTCAAGTTAGGTAACCTCCCGCTTGGATTGACGCATGCCACAAAATGAGCATTCAAGCAGAAAGCGGCCAAGTATGTCTTGTTAGGAGACATTTTGTACCATCATAGCTACGAAGGAATCCTCCTTCGTTGCTTGGACCAACAAGAGTCCACTTGGGCGATCGCCCAAGCGCACGATGGTACGTGTGGTGGCCACTTCAGTGGTATGGCCATCGCAAAGCGCATTCTTCGCATGGGCTATTATTGGCCATCTTTAGAGCGAGATTGTTGCACATATGTCAGGAAGTGCGTGAAGTGTCAACATCATGCCAATTTGATGCACGTACCTTCCCAGGCCTTGCAGACAATCCAATCAACTTGGTCATTTTCATAGTGGGGCTTAGATCTAATTGGAAAGATCTCCCCGATGTCGTCAGGTCGTCACACGTTTATCATAACGGCCACAGAGTATTTCACCAAGTGGGTGGAAGCAGTTCCGCTTACCTCTACGACTGGAACCCGCATTGCGGAGTTCATTTTGCATAACATCATATGTCATTTTGGTATTCCATCCAAAATAATCTCGGATAATGGGATGTCATTCAAGAACAAATATGTGCGTGCTTTGACCACAAAGTACAAAATTTAGCATAGTTTTTTGACACCCTATTATCCGTAGGCAAATGGGCAAGCAGAGGCGTCAAACAAAATGCTAGTTGCTATCCTCAAAAAGACCATCGCAGACAGTCATAAGGATTGGCACATTCAGATCCCACTTGCCCTGTGGGCCTATCGCACTAGCATTCGGACACCCACTGGGGCAACTCCATTTTCATTGGTGTATGGCTCCGAGGCAGTCATGCCTCTCGAGTTGGAAATTCCTTCCCTACGCATATCAATGCAAGAGTTCATCGATGATGACACTGCATGGTAGACCCGGTTAGACCAACTTACGTTGCTTGATGAACGACGCGTTAATGCTCTCGAGCATTTACGTATCTATCAAGAGCGACTTAAGAAAGCTTACAACATGAAAGTTCACCTGAGGGACTTTCAGATTGGTGACTTGGTCTTGAAAGAAAACCAATAGAACTCTAGTTTGCCGTCCCATCTAAGGGACAAGTTCATGGCAAATTGGTTAGGTCCATATGTAATTGATAGCAAAATAGGACCCGAGACTTACCGACTAGCCTCTCTTGATGGAATCAAGGAACTAGAACCCTTGAACATCAGTCATTTGCGGCCATTCCATATCTAAGAGAGCCATAGCCCAACCCAAAATGCTCCAAGGATTTCTACAATCGCTTGGTCAATCCCAAAATGCTCCAAGGATTTCCACAATCGCTTGGTCAATCCCAAAATGCTCCAAGGATTTCCACAATCGCTTGGTCAATCCCAAAATGCTCCAAGGATTCCTACAATCACTTGGTCAATCCCCAAAATGCTCCAAGGATTCCTACAATCGCTTGGTCAATCCCAAAAGGCTCCAAGGATTTCCACAATCGCTTGGTCAATCCCAAAATGCTCCAAGGATTCCTACAATCGCTTGGTCAAAAATAAGAAAATTCAAAAACAACAAAATCATCAAAAATAACAAAAAAATTGCATCTCATTTCCATGCATACTCAAAATCATCACAACAATACAAAATCCGTTGATCATCCTCATACTCAAAAAAAGAAAACAAAAAACAAAAATAAAAAATAACAAAATTTGCATCTCATTTCCATGCATACGCAAAATCATCATAACAACAGAGAGCTCCTTTTCGCATCTCACCTTCATATTCACAAAAATCAATCCCTCAAAAATACAAAAATATATAGCTGCATTAAGCATCACATCCATACATTGCATATTTGTGGTCATAAAGGTCGAAGCACCATAGACTATCATTACTTGGCAAAACCATCATTTTTCACATTTTGTTTTCCCACTTTGTCAATAGCTCATCACCTATAACCGCCATTCACTATATTCTCCCACATCATAGTCAATTATTTTGTATCGAGAGTTTTTGTCATTCAGTCGTCATTAGCTTTTTAGCCACATACTGTACCAAGTCAGACAGATTTTATGAAGGTAGAGTTCTACTTGGATCACACCTTGTTACGTAGCATCCCAACACAAATTAAAACACATAAAAATTCCCAAGTTGTGTGAATGAAAGATGAAACCGGCACAGCAATCTAGGTCACCATAAGCGAAATGGTTATCTTGCTCATCCCCCTGTGCGAATGACCCCAAGAATGCTGAGAGTTGGCAAAAGGACAAGCATCTTCCCTACCCAATTCCCTAAGAATCCCAAGTTCTCAAAAGTTGCAAACATCAAAATTTTGCAAACAGTCAAAACTCCAAAAAAAAATTTGACATCACCACCAGAGTGCATACATCAAAAGGCACATACAATAGTGATTCTCACCACTCAAAATTCAAATCCCTTGCTCAAAAATATATATATATATATATAAAAATAAACAGTGATTTTTATCACTACAAAAGAGCAAGTATCCCAATACAATTGAAGAAAAGAAGGGAGTCGAACTTGAATCCCTGGAACTCTCGACATTCCGACAGGTCATGAGGTGAACCTCAGTATCGGTTTGGTGGATAGCCTATCGGTCACTCGTGGCAAACCTCCCGCATGACGATATATCTGTCACATTAACTTGTGTGTAGATCAATGTTTGCATGTGGATGAGCTAGCTTATGGTATCCTAGATCGCACTGCAGATTAATCTGACTAAATACAACAAAGGAGTCAGTGGAGCTAATTAGGTGATCCTCGAGTACGAGTTTGGGTTGATGACACTTATCCGGCACTGGCGGTATCTCGACAAATACCACATAAATGAACTCAATTGCACACACAAGGATGTGAAATAACTTGGTCAAAGACAAGTCCGATTCATACCTTCATCCATCAAGCAATCTTGTAAGATAAAGTCTTGCTACAATATAGTTAAAACCTCAGTCTCTCGGAAAACCTTAGCTACATTTCTAAAACCAACCAGCGTGCTATCTTTCATCCTCGCATTGCCATCGCCAATCACCAAAAAAAAAAAACCCACAAAGGTCTAAACAGTCTATGGTGCTCTCGCCAAACAACACAAATTCAATTCATCCATTACATTTGCATATCCTAAAATTTAGAAACATTTGCATTTATCATAACATATGCATCCATCAAAATAAATTAACATGCATAAAATCAAATCATCACTCGCATAAACAAAATAAAGTCATCTGTATATATCATCAAAAATGCCTGCAAGCTACAATGAACCGGTCCTGTGACCCCACAACAAAATCCAAAAGCTCAAAACCCCCAAGCCTAAGGCATCGGCCACCATGATCATGTAGGATCGGTGCGACGGGAACTACCCCCCGTGGTGTGGGTCCTATGAGACCCCTCAGGGTGGCTACTGCTAGCCCCCGCATCACGCCTACTCGCCCCCCTCATCCAGTCGCCTGCGTCGAGAGGATGTTGACTGCTCAGTCTCACTCCCTCTCGAGTGGCGCGACGATCCACCTCCCGAGGGCTTAGGTAACCGCCCATCGAGGCGGATAATCTCTCCCTCCATATCCATTCGATGTCGAGACCAATCTGTCTCCCATCGCAACCACTCTACCTCCCATCGATGGTAATAAGCTACTGCATCATCGTGCTACGCCAAAGCCCTATCCCTCTCTGCCAGCTACGTCCGTAGGAGATCCCTCTCCCGTGCAGCATCAGTACCCCCATCCTATCGGCGATAGGCAGCCAATGCATTCTCTCACTCTGCCAGCTGCATGCGCAAGAGATCCCTCTCCTATAGCGCATCCCCCAGCTCCTCATCGTGTCGCCACAACAGCCCCTCCAACCATGCAATCTCAGTGTGTAGCCCAGACTTTGTGTCCTTCGCTTTCGCCTGAGGCATAGGCATCTCTGGAATAGTAGCCTGCTCTGGCTCCCACTGCTCCGAGATGTCCTGCATCTCCGGCTGATCTAGAACCCCTAGATCCACATCCTCATCCTCCACCTCCACCATGTTTGCATCCTCTCGAGGAGCTCCCCAATCATCTCCTGGTGCCTCGGCACCCTCCCCACTCACTACTGCTACCTTCGTGCCTCCCAGTGGCCCCTCTCCCCACCATCATCGTAGTACCCACCACTGGTCGTACTCTGTGGTAGTCCCGACGTCATCCATGTTAGGGACGTCGATCACCGTATCTGAATCCTCGCCTAGTGGTGCGATGACCGATCGATCCAGAGTCCTCTCGTCCCCCCGACGTCGATAGACCACGGGCTCACCAGGAAACCCCTGGCGCACCCCAAACTATCGTGTCACCCGGTTGTAAGGGAAGAACTCATGCTCGGTCCCATGTCGCCCAATCAGCCATCGCTCCTTATGTACCTGTCAAAGCCACTCTCTAGCCTTTGGCCAGGCTGGACAGTCCCGATAAGGGTGCCAGAACACCTCCTCTAGAGTAAGCCGAGCGAAGGCATCGGCATAGTGCCCTACGGCACCTACCCACCATTGACTCTGTCCCTACTCCTCATACCGCCGCCACAGAACCGCATAGCCTATATCCTTATCCTCCATCTCCGTCCGAGTCATCCACGGTAACCCGGCTGGCCTCTCCACCGCTATGTGTTGCCAAGCCCAGCTTTGCAATAGATAGCTGCAGCTAATCCCCTTCCACCTTCGGCAACGGACCTCGTACAACTCATCGTAGAGCTGTGCCAGCAGTGTCTACCCCCACCTCATGATCAGCGGTGCCTCTATTGGGCACTCTACCAACCGCCAGACCAAATCCAGCAGGTTCCATGGGAACCTCGCACCTGACGAGTCAGGTAGCAGCATGTTGGAAATGAGGCCCATAAGTACTACGTGCCTCACTCCCAACACCCCTCTCTCAAGCCACCATCGAACCAAAATCCTGCCAATATGGCAGTCACCCTCTGCCCTCTCCACTAGGCTCTCCACACCCAGCTCCTCCCCATGCCCGAAGCATCGTATCAATACAGTTGTCCACTGATCGTGAGACGACGTTCTGATCGGTAGTCCATCTATCGAAATTCGTAGAAGCCGATAGACATCCTCCAAGGTCACTGTCATCTCCCCCATTGGGAGATGGAAGGTGTTGGTCTGGGGATCCCATAGGTTGATCAAGGCCATCAGATAGGCTCGATCCCCGACCATAGGCTCCAATCGAGCCACCTGCTTGAGCCCAAGGGCATCAAGCCACTCCTAGTCAGCCACTGTTAGCGCCCCTCGCGCTTCAGCAAAAGTAGTAGGTACACGATACCGGCTCTTCACAACCTGCAAAAGAAAACAACACAAAAACATTAAAATCATGAAAAAATTGTACAACAATAACATGGATATACAGCACTGCCTACCAATGTACAACTCAAAAACAACAAAATTCACAAAAATTCATAACAAAGAAAAACAAACAAATAACTTGCAGTTTTAAAACATATAACAAACAAAAGCAATAATGCTAAGGAGCACTTATTGGTCTCGCTCCGGCTCTGCCGCTCGATCCAATTTGTGCACTCATGATGTCAGGAGAAATTCAGCAGTGCTTCGCTTCGCATAATTAGCCTCCTCCCCAGAGCTCCAAATCGCAAGAAAATTCGAATGCAAATGAGCCCAAACCCTAGTTTTGGCCTTTAAATAGGATTTTTGAGCTCATATTCATCCCTCCCTGGGATGAGTGCTCTAGTTAGTGCTCGTCCCACCCTGGGACGAATACCAACCTGGTATTCGTCCCTCCCTGGAACGAATTCAAGACAAAAATTTCAAAAAACAACAAAAATTGAACAAAAATGCACCAAAATAGCTAATAAACTTGCCCGATGAGAGTGCTTTGGCACTTGACATTCTGGGCATGCAAAATAGATGTCGGGGTCACAAATCCTCGCTATCCTATTCCCTAAGAAGGCTACCATAGCCGGACCACTCCACGAGAAGACGGATTTTCGAGAATTTCATCCCCAAACGGCGTCGCCAAAAGGGTCAAAACCCACCCAAAAATAGTAATAACATTGCCGAACGAAGGCGCCTTCACGCCTGACATTCTTGGCATCCAAAATAGACGTCGGGGTTACAAATTGTCACTATCCTACTCCCTAAGAAGGCTACCATAGCCGGACCACTCCACGGGAAGACGGATTTTTGCCAATTTCAGCTCCAAAAGGCGTCGCCAAAAGGGTTAACACCCACCAAAAATAGGTCTAAATGTCAAAAAATTGCACACGCTTAATGCTAAACCATCTAAAGGCACCCTTGCACAAGTCATCTTGGGTCAAGTGACTCGTCACTTTTCTCATGAAGGTCATTCCCTCATCGATTCGTCGCTTGAGGGGGTAGTCACACTTAGTCACCAATCAACAAATACACACCCAATTAAGGAAAATGGCATGCATTCAAAGAATCATTGACAAAGACAAATCACGCTCCTGCTTGGGGCAGTAAACAAGCAATAATCACAAGCTGATCAAATCACTTGGCATTTCATGAATCATGAACTCAAGGTTCTCATAGACAAAAGGTTGTGTCCTTTGCCTATTCATGACCGATCAATGTCCAAGATCAAGTAACACCTCACTAAAAAGGTTAAACACTTGAATTGAGTTCCTTCGCTCGTCAGAAGCAAGGATTCAAGAATGCATGCCCTCTTCATACTTGGGGCATAAAAATTTGGTTAGGTTACCAAGAAACCCTAATCATTAGTGCTTTGGATATCTATTTTTTTGCTCGACGTTGTGCCATGCACAACGCATCCCAAAAAGGGGCATCTGTAGACACCAAAATAGCACCAATCCGATTATGTGACTACAAAAACTGATCGCATTGACACACATAGCCCCAAGGGCAGCCCCCAGAGGTTAAACAGTGGTCCTAACCACTCTCACAGTAGTTTTGGAAGGTCAGAGATCAATTTGGCACCTTTAGGCACTTTGCTCAATATCCGTTCCACCCCGGGACGGATTCAAACTAGGATCCGCCCCACCCCGGGATGAATTCTAGATTCGCTCTAGGGTGGGGCAAATTTTAGGTTTGATGGGCAAAAAGTCAAATCTTGACAAATGGCAGCTCAGATCCGCCACTTAACGCTTCCTTCATCGTAGGGGAGTGTGGGTGAGCGTTTTCGAGCATTAGAGGTTGTTACAAGGGCAGTCATGAAGTCCCTATTCAGGGAGGAATCTCCCTCCCCTTGGGAAGGCATGATTGCCAAGTGGCGCCTCTGCATGCCCATTTCAAGAGACCTCTAGGTCTATAAATTGGTGAGTTTCCTCACCCCAAAATAGGGAGAAGAGTAGCATTTTAGAGCAACGAAGTGCTGTCATTTTATTGTCATACCTCACACCTTTTGGATTTGCACCTTCCACATCCTTGATATCCTTTAGAGGGGAGGTCATTGGGTGACTATTGGGAGGATGAATCTTGGACCCAAAACCCGACATTTGGCCACAATATCCCACCAAATTTTTTGACAATACCACACAAGAGGTTTTGGACCCATCCCAAGTGGATTGGTGCCGAAATCAAGCCTCAAACAGCGGGCGACCTGCCCCATGGGCGCCCCCTCCCACACTGCCACAATCCTAATCGCCCCTTTTTGGAGTGATGGGAATTCCATGGTGGATTTTCTTGCTTTCATTTTTGCATTCAATTCTATGATGCTTAGATAGGTTGTCATTTGAATTTCGTTTTGTTTTGAACAATTTTGATCATATTTCTAGCATTGCTCGCTTCCACTAACCTACAGGTGGCATCATCAAATTCCCATTGATGGAGGCAAAATTGGGAAAATCTGACCATCTGGGTCTTCCCAAAATGCCCCCAATTAGCTAACCCCAAGTTTGCAGGTCTTTTGGAGCTTCCTAGGCAGGACATTGGGACAGTACCTATTGTGGTTGATCCACAACACACCCCAAAATTGGGGACCCACCTTTTTGCAGGCTTGCAGAGAAGAATCTCGGTGACCCAGATGCTAAAATTGAAGAAAAGAGGAAAAAATGCATGAGTGTTGAAAGTGTCGTGAAATCATGACATGTCGCGAAATCGCGACCTGTCGCGCCATCGCTGCCGAAAAATAGAAAAACGTCGCGATATCGCGACATGTCGCTCCGTCGCTGAAAAAGAATGAAAAACGTCGCGAAATCGTGACATGTCGCTGGCAAAAATGAAAAGGTGTCGCGAAATCGTGACATGTCGCTCCGTCACGGCCAGGCAGGAGAGAGAAAGGCAAACATGAAAATTGTCACGATATCGCGACATGTCGCGTCATCGCTGCCGAAAAACAGAAAGTGTCGCGAAATCGCGACAGGTTGCTCCGTCGTGGCCAAAATAGGAAAAGTGTCACGATATCGTGACATGTTGCTCCGTCGCTGCCAGAATGAAAAAGTGTCGCGAAATCGCGACGTGTTGCTGCAGAAGTTGTATGGATGAAAATAGCGTAGCGATTTCGTGACATGTTGCTCCGTCGCGGCAGAAAGAGGAGAGAGAAAATGAAGACGAAAAAGTGTCGCGAAATCGCGACATGTTGCTCTGTCGCGGCCCAGGCAGGAGAGAGAAAGGCAAAATGGAAAGGCGTAGCGATATCGCGACGCGTCGCAAAATCATGGGTCAAACTGGTCAAAGGGCACAAAGCGGAAAAACGTCGCGATATCGCGACAGAAAGAGGTCAACGATATCACGACGAAAGAGGTCAAAGAGCACGAAGCAAGAAAATGTCGCGATATCGCGACAGGAACCAGTCAAACAGGGCAAAGGGCCAGAATGGTCGCGATATCACGATAGAATCAACCGGAAGGCGTGATGCGCAGAAGTGGTCGCGAAATCGCGACAGAAGGCAGCCTAGGGGGACGAAGCGAAAAGGCGTCGTGATTTCACGATAGGTTTTGGCAAAATGTACGGAGGGCAAAAGCGGTAGCGATATCGCGACAGGTGGCGGCAAGAAGGCCCAAACGGTAGCGAAATCGTGACAGTTTGCGGCAAGAAGGTCCGAAGGAGAGAATGGTCGCGATTTCACGACAGATTGCAAGAAAGTAGTACGGACAGAGAAAAGCGTCGCGAAATCG
Organism: Wollemia nobilis; assembly: GCA_028583015.1. NCBI lineage: Eukaryota > Viridiplantae > Streptophyta > Pinopsida > Araucariales > Araucariaceae > Wollemia > Wollemia nobilis. The sequence goes on from JAQPPZ010017089.1 coordinate 5,670,674, forward strand.
TGACAGGTTGAAGCTCAAGCATACGAAAGGGAAAAATATCGTGAAATCGTGACAACATGCAACAAAGGTGCCCGAAGTAGAGAAGCGTCGCGATTTCGCGACAGGGTGCGGCCTAAGGGGTACGGAAATGAAAATGGTCGCGAAATCGTGACAGTTTACGGCATGAAGGTCCGAAGGTGAAAAACATCGCGATATCGCGACAGAAAGCGGCATGAAGGTCCGAAGGTGAAAAACGTCGCGATATCGCGACAGAAACGGCCGGAGGCGTACGAACGAGGAAAGCGTCGCGATATCGCGACATGTCACGATTTCGCGACATGTCGCATTTTCACGGCCAGAAAGGTGAGCAGGTTGCATGTTGTTTTGTCGCATTTTGGCATGGGAAGACGTTACAGAAGACACAAAAATGTAGGACACGTGGCTTACAGGTGTCAGTATTGCAGAGGCATTACATGCAACGGTGGATTTCGAGCGTTTCAGAATCGAGCATTAATCAAAAGCAAGGAAAAGGCAGGAATTTGAAAGGTCAAATGCAGGAAGGTGAAACGAAGCGACACAGGGAGAATCGAAGAGCCATTTCAGTGATTATAAAGTCAAGAGCGCGGATTGAAAGAGGGGTTGGAAATTGCTGCTTGCGGAGTTGCAGAGACAAGGGCTTCATGCCATTCCGGGCCCGCACTTGGGCAATTTCCTTCATTTGTTCTGGAATATTTATGTCCTGGAACATCCTCGTAAATGTAATTGACATATCATTCAAATACAAAAATATAGAAAGTTGGCATCTCATTGATGAGAAAGAAGGAGTCATTTTGTGCATGCATGATTTAATGTTTTATCATTCATTCCAGATTTCTAAGGCTTTTAGGTGAAGTTTAATGCAAGTGTGCTTGGTTGCTTCATGCGAATGCCTAAATCTGGAATTACAAAGAGAAACCCTAGAAACCAACACCTAATTTATTTGGATTGTGCAAATTTGCAAGTTCATTAGGTTAGGTTGCATGCAGAAAACCTCATTATCTTTGGTTTCATCGAATTGATGACAGCATTTTGACTGTAGTTTAGTTTCATTTTCATTTATTTTGCTTTATTTTTTTAAACCCTTAATTTATTTTCTGCAGTTTAATTACTGTATTCAAATAAACAAGCTGAAAATCCATCAGAACTAAAGAGGAGAATAGATATTATTCATTTTGAGTCCACTGTAATTTCAAACTAAATAAACCATAGTGCCCCTTGTTAACATCCACTTGCAAACCCTAAGGTATTCCTAGCATTTCATTTGAACAGCATCATATCAGCATAACAGGAACCTTGGAGAAATTATTTTCTTTGCAAGCAGAGGATTTTGGGACTCAGATCCTACCGGAGAGTGTGCTTTCACAATTGGGTGAAAACACCACTCAACAGATTGGCGCTAGAAGGAGGGCCTGAAAAGGGTTTATTTTATCATGATTTTAGATGCTACGGGTTTTTAATTGTTTAAGAGCTTTACATTGCTAAAAATTTCAAGTCCATTTTATTAGCATATACGGCCTCTAACACCACTCAACGGATTGGTGCTAGGAGGGCCGTACGGGTTTATTTTTAGTGTAATATAATTTTAAATTTTTGTATGCATTAGTCCTCTAACATTCAACGGATTGTAAAAAGGACGGTCTGAATTTATTTACCTGTTCTATTTTAAGCAATTCAGTATGTCAGTATATTTTTCTGATTGTTCATACAGAATTAAAGTGATTTGATTTAATTTTTCAGAATTTTGGTCTCATGCAATTACTTTTCATTTGATTTTAATGAATACATCTCTTAGTTGATGCTAACTTGATTTCTGTTTTATATTGCAAGTTGAATATTCAACAGATTTGGTTCTAAAATTACATTTTAAGTTCACTAATGGCAACACTTGAGGAGCAAAGGGTATCCCCGAGAGCTGAAATAACATCTCTAAGAGAGAGAATGGTATTAATAATAGAGGATCATTATAAGGGTTTGTCTATACCTGTGGTACCATATCATGTTCCTAAAATGTTATTGGATTTTTTACGGTGTTTTAATCAAGAGGTACCACTAGGATACTTGCAAAAGCAGCATGTCTACAAGAATGCATTATGTCAATTCCAGATTTTCTATGAGGAGGTGGCTTGTAAGTTATTTGCATACATTTTGGATGATAGACCATTCTTTTGGTATAGCCAACTACCCATGGAGGTTAGGACTTCTTGGATACAACTAGAAGCAGCCTATCTTAATCATTTTGGTAATCAGACTGACTTAGAAATATTGAAAAATCAGTTTACCTCCATATGTAAAGAGTCTAATGAATCCTTGAGTCAATTCAATGAAAGATTTCATGAGTTGCACTCCCAAATGTGGGAAAATTTTAACACATTAGAAGAGGAAGCCATGAAAGTATACCTAGGAGCCATACACCCCACACTTGCTTCACTCATTGAGGAAAAACTGAGTGGTTTGTCCCTAGAGAGAATCCATGAGATCTTAGAAGAGATAGAACGACAAGGTCTTGAAGAAGAAAAGGCACAACATGTTCACATGAGAGATTGTTCTTTTGATGCCAACCTACACCAACCATCAAACATAGCACCCTCCACTCCAATGATATCTAAGGTAAATGATCAAGGGGATGAATTTGAATACCCAAATTTTATGACCACCTTGGATGTAGTCCACGAGGAGGTGCAAATTGCTAAGACAACATCCACTAGTGAGGATCATGTAGAGATACATGATTATCTAGATGAAGGGGTTCTAAATTCAACAATGTTTGATATATGTGAATGGATGGAACCCACCATAGAATTGAATGAAGTGGTTGAAAGTGAAATGGAAAGAAAATCAATAAATAAATTTGAAGATATGATAGAATTTCACCACTTGTTCTTGGAAGATACTATTGATGAAATGTGTAAAATTAAAGATCAAGAAATTCTTCACCCTCCAAATTATGATAATGAATCATGGGTTACTAATTTGGACAATGATAGCCTTATAAATTTGAATTCAAGAAATAACCCACTTTTGGAAATAATTGAACCATCTAAGGAAGGTGAAGATGAATTTGATGAGAAACACATTGATGAATTGGAAGATGTTGAAGAAGTAGTTGAACGCCACCACTTGATTTTGAAAGAGGATTATTATGATGCTTGGAAGAAGTGGGAAGACTTCACTCATTCCAAAACTACTAATGAAACTTTTGTGCCAATTGATATACAGGACAACATAATTGCCTACTCAAAGGAAGATATTACAACTCCTGTACAATTTGAGGATGTTTTGGAAGAGGGTTTCAAATCTCATCAAATTTTGGAAGATTATAATCATCCTATTGCCAAGGACAAAGAAGAAAAAGAATTTATGAATGAATCAAGAGATCATGTCACAAATATCATGGATTTTCATTCTATGGATTTGGATGACGATTTTTATAATGGTTGGGGAAGGTATGGTGATGCATTCTTTTCTCATATCCCTATAGATAAAACTCATATTTTACTTGATATGCAGGATGTTGAACCTTCTACATCATACGAAGATCTCATATTCACAAGATTTGAAAAGGGGACAAAGGATGCAAGTTTGCATGATGATTTGGAGGATTCAAATGAAGAGATACCATGGATAGTGAACAAAGAATTAGAACCAAATGATAAAGAGATGGATCAATTGGAAGCAACTCAAATAAGTGATCATCAAAGCAGATTACTTGACATACACTTTGACCAAGAGTGTTTGAGAATTGAAAATGATGACCATATTTTGAATTTAAATAATTTGAGTGATGAAATGTCACTAAAGGTAAATGAAAAACAAGGTATAATTTTTAATCACACCTTTAATAACATGGTTTTAATGAATGGAAAAGAAGTTGATGCACTTGAATTGTTAAATAAAATTCATCAACAATTACTAATTGAATCTAGGATAAAAACTTTTAATGATCCTAATTTAGTAAATATCTTAGATGCTTGTAAATTGTTACACAAATTTGATTGGCCTACAAATTTGGAAAATGATTTGGCTAAGAAATTTGTAGAAATAGGCTACTACTTACAAAATTGCATATTTGAAAAGGATAGCCTAATTCTAAATCAAGGAGGGAATTATGAAGATTATATTTTAAAGAATAGACATGATAAAATTGAAAATCATTTATTGTCTAATCATTCTAGTAATTTGATGCTCACCTATGGGAGTATTATTGGAACTAAATCAAATTGGTATGGTGAGCATGGCAAGTGGAAATTTGTTGCATTGTTTGGTCTGGTCTTAGATTCCCACAACATTTGGCATGCATATTATGTCATATTTTTGTTGAAATGTTCTAATCATGTGTGGGATCCAGGAAAGTGATAAGCTAAGCTTTGCATCATCTTGTATTATAGTGTACATTTGTATATAAATTTTGGTTTTTGGTTTTTGGTTTTTGGTTTGTGTTTTCAAATTTTCATTTTTGGGATTGCAGTTTGGTTTTGGATTGAATAAGTTTTAATTTAAAGATGTGTGTTTATTTGACATGTTTTGTTTGTCTATAAAAAAAAAAAAATGATGATGAAAAAGTTGCCTTGAGATGCTAACTTATGTTCTAGATCGGGAGAATATGAAATATTGGAATTGTCTTGTAAAAGCTCCACAAGTAACACAAGCATCTTAAGTTATATTGTTTGATTTTGTGATGCATGAAAGAATCAGTTTTGCATGACAATTCATTCCATTTGTAATTCAAGAAATAATGCATTCATGTTCCATCTCACCTTACATACATCTCATCTTAGTTACATATGCATCTTAGGTACAAGCCATTAAAGTATGTCAAATCCTCTTAGGGTTGTGTTATAACATATATGTAAGAAAATCCTAAGGTTGGAAACTGAGTCTTGAGATATCTAGAACCAAGCACGTCTCATACATTAAAAAGGATCTTGAGCAAAATGATCAAAACCTAACTTGGAAGGAAAGGTTGGGCGAAAGAAGTATTTCATGTCTATCCTATTTATGCAGCATGATCCTTAAAACAATGGTTTTGACCACTTCCATAGAGCTTAAAAGCCTAAAATCAGAGTAGTAAGGATAGGGTTAAATCCTCATCGAACTTAGGTTGAGGATCCAATTCCCCAAAGCTTTGATTTGACCTACATGGAGTAGTAAGGATAGGGCATAAATTCTCATCTCATTTAGGTTGAGAATCCAATTCCCCAAAGCTCTTATGTCTCATTTCACAATAAATCTTGGATTGTAAGGATCGTACTATTTGTCCTCTACAAAGGATGGGTAGTCATCCCCAAGGTCTAAGCAACAAAATTAATATTTTCCATCTACATCTAAAGTTTGGATTGGAAGGATCGTACTACATGTCCCTAGCAAGGATGGGTAGTCATCCCCAAGGTCCAAGAAGTAAAAAAATAAATTTTTCCCATCTCATATTTATATTGGATTGTAAGGATCGTACTACTTGTCCTCTGCAAAGGATGGGTAGTCATCCCCAAGGTCCAAAGAAATGAAGATAAGTTTTGGATTGTGGGGTTAAGTATGCCCATGCATGGCATCATGTCTTGCCTCAAAAACAAGACCACCGATTGTCTAGAGGGTTAGACTAGCATGACCATTTCTTCCATAATTGGTTTAATTATTTTGCTTAAAGTGAGGTAATGAACTCTAAATCAGAATAGTAAGGATAGGGTTAAACTCTCATCTCGGTTGGTTGGGAGTCTGATTCCCCAAAGTTCTGATTTCACTTTCACTTGCACATGGGTTCAAGATAGTAGGGACTCATAACCAACTTTGGGATACAATAAGGTAATGAATTAGTAGATCCTAAGAGGGTTTGGCAATCTTGAATGATTGTGCATAATACCAGAAGAGTGACCATGCCTTTTTATGAAAGCAAAATATCCTAGCACATTCATTAGGGTACACAAATCATTCACCATCTCACATATGCATTCATGCAAAACTGATAATGGAGTGTGGATCAATTTCAAATGATAGGGAAAGAAATTCATTGCACACACTCGAGCTAATACTTGATGATTCCGATGATTCATGTACTTCGGATCTTTGGGCATTTGTTATATTGCTTATGTGCTAACATATGTTTGCGAGTTTGTGATATGTTTCAAGTTGGGTTCTTACTAAAATGCTCAAGAGCATTTGATAGCAGAGTCACCATTTGTTGTGGTTGATCCACAACACACCCCAAAATTGGGGACCCACCTTTTTACAAGCTTGCAGAGAAGAATCTCGGTGACCCAGATGCTAAAATTGAAGAAAAGAGGAAAAAATGCATGAGTGTTAAAAGTGTCACGAAATCGCGACATGTCACACACGACCTGTCGCGCCATCACTGCCGAAAAATAAAAAAACGTCGCGATATCGCGACATGTCACTCCGTCGCTAAAAAAGAATGAAAAACGTCACGAAATCGTGACATGTCGCTGGCAAAAATGAAAAGGTGTCACGAAATCGTGACATGTCGCTCCGTCGCGGCCAGGCAGGAGAGAGAAAGGCAAACATGAAAATTGTCACGATATCACGACATGTCGCGTCATCGCTGCTAGAAAACAGAAAGTGTCACGAAATCGCGATAGGTTGCTCCGTCGTGGCCAAAACAGGAAAAGTGTTGCAAAATCGTGACATGTTGCTCCGTCACTGCCAGAATGAAAAAGTGTCATGAAATCGCGACGTGTTGCTGCAGAAGTTGTACGGATGAAAATAGCGTAGCGATTTCGTGACATGTTGCTCCGTCATGGCAGAAAGAGGAGAGAGAAAATGAAGACGAAAAAGTGTCACGAAATCGTGACATGTTGCTCTGTCACGGCCCAGGCAGGAGAGAGAAAGGCAAAATGGAAAGGCGTAGCGATATCGCGACGCGTCGCAAAATCACGGGTCAAACTGGTCAAAGGGCACAAAGCGGAAAAATGTCGCGATATCGCGAGAAGAGGTCAGCGAATCATTCGACGAAAGAGGTCAAAGAGCACGAAGCAAGAAAACGTCGCGATATCGCGACAAGAACCAGTCAAATAGGGCAAAGGGCCAGAATGGTCGCGATATCGTGACAAAATCAACCGAAAGGCGTGATGTGCAGAAGTGGTCACGAAATCGTGACAGAAGGCAGCCTAGGGGGACGAAGCGAAAAGGCGTCATGATTTCGCGACAGGTTTTGGCAAAATGTACGGAGGGCAAAAGCGGTAGCGATATCACAACAAGTGGCGGAAAGAAGGCCCGAAACAAAAAATAGTAGCGAAATCATGATAGTTTATGGCAAGAAGGTCCGAAGGAGAGAATGGTCACGATTTCACGACAGATTGCAGCGAAGTAGTACGGACAGAGAAAAGCATCGCGAAATCATGACAGGTTGAAGCTCAAGCGTATAGAAGGGAAAAATGTCACAAAATCATGACAGCATGCAACAAAGGTGCCCAAAGCAGAGAAGCGTCATGATTTCGTGACAAGATGCGGCCTAAGGGGTACGAAAATGAAAATGGTCACGAAATCACGACAGTTTGCGGCATGAAGGTCCGAAGGTGAAAAACGTCGCGATATCATGACAGAAAGCGGCATGAAGGTCCGAAGGTGAAAAACGTCGCGATATCACGACAAAAACGGCCGGAGGCGTACGAACGAGGAAAGCGTCGTGATATCGTGACATGTCGCGATTTCGCGACATGTCACATTTTTGCGGCCAGAAAGGTGAGCAGGTTGCATGTTGTTTTGTCACGTTTTGGCATGGGAAGACGTTACAGAAGACGCAAAAAACGTAGGACACGTGGCTTACAGGTGTCAGTATTGCAGAGGCGTTACATGCAGCAGTGGATTTCGAGCGTTTCAGAATCGAGCATTAATCAAAAGCAAGGAAAAGGCAGGAATTTGAAAGGTCAAATGCAGGAAGGTGAAACGAAGCGACACAGGGAGAATCGAAGAGCCATTTCAATGATTATAAAGTCAAGAGCGCGGATTGAAAGAGGGGTTGGAAATTGTTGCTTGCAGAGTTGCAGAGACAAGGGCTTCATGCCATTCTGGGCCTGCACTTGGGCAATTTCCTTCATTTGTTCTAGAATATTTATGTCTGGAACATTCTGTAAATGTAATTGACATATCATTCAAATACAAAAATATAGAAAGTTGGCATCTCATTGATGAGAAAGAAGGAGTCATTTTGTGCATGCATGATTTAATGTTTTATCATTCATTCCAGATTTCTAAGGCTTTTAGGTGAAGTTTAATGCAAGTGTGCTTGGTTGCTTCATGCGAATGCCTAAATCTGGAATTACAGTAGAAACCCTAGAAACCAACACCTAATTTATTTGGATTGTGCGAATTTGTAGGTTCATTAGGTTAGGTTGCATGCATAAAACCTCATTATCTTCGGTTTCATCGAATTGATGACAAGCATTTTGACTGTAGTTTAGTTTCATTTTCATTTATTTTGCTTTATTTTTTTAAACCCTTAATTTATTTTCTATAGTTTAATTATTGTATTCAAATAAACAAGCTAAAAATCCATCAGAACTAAAGAGGAGAATAGATATTATTCATTTTGAGTCCACTCGTAATTTCAAACTAAATAAACCACAGGTGCCCCTTGTTAACATCCACTTGCAAACCCTAAGGTATTCCTAGCATTTCATTTGAACAGCATCATATCAGCATAACAGGAACCTTGGAGAAATTATTTTCTTTGCAAGCAGAGGATTTTGGGACTCAGATCCTACCGGAGAGTGTGCTTTCACAATTGGGTGAAAACACCACTCAACAGTACCTTTTCAACATTTTGTTGTAGGTAAATTCGTCCCGCCCCGAAGCGAATTCAAATCGACAAGGAATTTCCTGACTGTTCTTTTTGCAGGACCTTCTTGGTGGTATCTTGATGCCCCTATCAAAATTTTAGAGCATTTGGACCTGTTTTAATCATAGTTTAATTCAATTTTCTCCTTCACTTATCCTAGGCTTGGGGATTGCATGCTTTGTTTTATCCACGGGTGCTACTGACCGTTTCTTGTTCCTTTGAACGTAGGGTTCAGACATCGAAGGAGTAGTGAGGAGTCAAGACTCATCAATGCAAGCAGTGGCGACGTTTGGTCCACCCATTTTACATGTGGGCACGCAGAAGAAGGAAAGGCTATCCATGGATGTAACCAAGAGATGGATTTAACGCTCCTCGCCCCTAAAAAGGGAGGATGCAAATTGTAACCAAGTTGTGAAATATATCAATAAAAGAGAAGGGTTGTTATTTCATTTGGGTTTCAATTCATGCTTTCTCCATTTCATGCATTTCAAATTCCTAGGAATTAGTGTTAAGTCTAAGTTTAATTTGCATCGCGTCTTCGCCTTTCCTTTTTGCTTTCGTATCCTCATGCTTTCAGAATGCGCATTTGTGCTTGACATTCTTGGCATCCAAAATAGATTTTGGGGTCACAAATTTTCAATATCCTACTCCTTAAGAAGGCTACCATAGTCGGACCGCTCCACTGGAGGACGGATTTTTGATAATTTTAGCTCCAAAATGCATCACAAAAAGGGTTCACACCCACCAAAAATAGGTTACAATGTTCAAAAACTGCTTTTGCATTCAAATATAAACAACTGAAGGCACCCTTACCTAAGTCATATTGGGTCAAGCGACTTGTCGCTTTTATCATGTCAATCATTCCCTCATTGATTCGTCACTTGAGGTGGTAGTCACACTTAGTCACCAATCAACAATAACATACCCAATCAAGGAAATAACACGCATTCAAAGGATCATTGACAAATACAATCGAGCCCCTGCTTGGGGCAGCAAACAAGCAATAATCACAAGCTAATCAAACACTTGGTATTCATGAATCATGAACTCAAGGTTCCCACAAACAAAAGGTTGCGCCCTTTGCCTATTCATGACTGATCAATGTCCAAGCTCAAGTAACACCTCACCAAAAAATGTTAACACTTGAATTAAGTTCCTTAGCTCATCAGAAGCAAGGATTCAAGAATGCATGCCCTTTCCATACTTGGGGCATCAAGAGTTGGTTAGGTTACTGAGAAACCCTAATAATTAGTGGTTTGGTTATCTATTTTTGGTAGGTGATGTGCCTTGCACAGCACTTCCCTAAAAGGGGTATCTGTAGACACCAAAACAGCACCAATCCGATTATGTGACAACAAGTGTTGATCGCATTGACACACAGCCCCTAGGGCAGCCCCCAGAGGTTAAACAGTGGTCCTAACCACTCCCAAAACTAGTTTGGAGGTCAAAGGTCAATTTAGCACCTTTTTGGCACCTTGCTCTCTACTCGTCCCACCCAGGGACGAATACAAACTGGTATTCGTCCCACCCAGGGACGAATATCGACATTCGCCCCAGGGTGAGGCGAATAACAAGTTTGACTAGAAAAAAGTCAAACCTCGACAAGTCCGCCAGTTAACTGAAGCTATAGGCCATGCAATTGTGAGGAACAGCTTCAAATCAAGAAGAGATAATTCAGTCGTGCATGTCTTTATTTTAGAGACCTCATGTAAGGAGACTCTAAATTAGGGAATTATCTTTTCTCTCAAAATAGTACAAACAACTCAAGTGGCGCCCTCGCATGCGCAATTCAAATAGAGAGACCCTAGGTCTATAAATTGGTGAGTTTTATCACCCAAAAAATATATAGAGAAAGAGCATTTGAACAACGAAGTGCTACCAATTTACATACCTACTTGCGATTTGTGCCTTTCATATCCTTAATCTCTCATTCGAAAGGGAGGTTATTGGGTGGTTATTGGAAGCACGAATTCGAACCCAAAACCTGATTTTTGGCCACAATATCCCACAAAATTTTTTGAAAACACCCCATAAGAAGTTTTAGACCCATCCCAAGTGGATTGGTACTGGAACAAAGTCCCAAACGGTGGGCGTCCTGCCCCCGGGCGCTCCCCAAGCTGTCGCAGTTCTAAATGACACACCCCAGAGTGAATAGAAATTTGTGATAGATTTCTCTAATTTTTCTTTTGCATCTTATTCTATGTTATTTAAATAGGCTGTAGTTTAAATTTCACTTCATTCTGAGCATTTTTTACCAGGTTTTTATCATTTCTCGCCTTTACTAATCTACAAATGCCATCATCAAAATCTGGGTGCTAGAGGCCAAATTGGAGAAATCTAACCATCTGGGTCTTCCCAAAACACCCCCAATTAGCTAACCCCAACTTTGCAGGTCATTTGGAGCTTCCTAGGAAGGACATTGAAGAGGGTGCTTTTTGACAAATTGTTGTAGGTTTATTCGTCCCGCCCCGGAGCGAATACAAATTTGTAAGGAATTTCCCAACTGTTCCTTTTGTAGTGGCTTCCTGGTAACATATTCATGCTTCTATCAAATTTCTAGATCATTTTGATATTATTTGGTTATCGGTTTAATATTTTCATGCATACACTGACAGTAGGCCTTGGGAAATCCATGTTTTATTCTATCTGTAGGTGCTACTAATCTTTTATATTTCTTTGAATGCAGGTATTTGATATTAGAGGAGTAGGAAGGAGCCAAAAATCATATATGCAAGCGACGGTGACGTTTTGGTCCGTCCATCTTACATGTGGGCACACGAAAGAAGGATTGTTATCCATGGATATGATAAGAAACATATTTGACGCTCATATCCCCTAAAAAGGAAGGAGACGCATTGTAACATGACTTTGAAAGCATATCAATAAAGAGGGATGTATTTCATATTGCTTTTATCTTGTTTTGATTCATCTATGTTCTTTCCTTTCATGCATGTTTCAATACATAGGCTTTTAGTGTTAAGTTTGGTTTTACACGCATCGTGCTTGGCACATTCCTTTTTGTTTCCATATCCTCGTGCTTTCAGTTATGGCCTTAAAAATACCCCTAGATATTGGTATGAAAATATGGACTTCTTCCTTCTTTCAATAGGTTTTTCTCATTATGAGTTTGACAATATAGTTCACATTTTGAGAAGTAAAGGAAATATCACCATTATTGTTATTTATGTTGTTGATATTCTTCTCACTGGTAGTAACCTCACTCACATTCAAACTATAAAAGATTCCCTCTCTAAAAATTTTGAAATGGTTGATCTAGGTCTAGCTCATTTCTTCCTTGGAATTCAAATAAAATAAAATAAAGCAAGGATCACCTTATGTCAACAAAAATACACTCAAGATCTCCTTAAAAAGTTTAAAATGATAGATTGTAAACCTTCTCCTACCCCATTTCAATCTAGCATTCATCTCAGTACTTCATACTCATCCCCTCCTTGTGATGCTACTCTATACCGTCAGCTTATAGGTAGTCTATTATACATCACTCATACTCGCCCAAATATCTCCTATGATGTTGGGCTCATGTCCAGGTTCTCTCATAACCCTCATTTCATTCATTGGCAAGAAGCTAAAAGAATTATTTGTTATTTGCAGGGTACTACACACTTTGGGCTCATCTATAAAGGAGACTCCATGGATATCATTGGCTATACAGATTCATATTGGGCAGGATCAGTAGATGACATATTTTCTACCTCTGGATATGTTTTCTACCTTGGTTCTTCACCAATCGTCTGGTTATGCAAGAAACAAAAAATAGTAGCATTATCTTCTACAGAGGAAAAATACAGAGCAGTAGTTTTAGCCAGTCAAGAAACCCTTTAGCTTCATCAAATTCTCAAAAAAATTGGTTTTTTCATAAACGGCCAATAACTCTTTCGTGAGACAATAAAAGCACAATTCACATTATATACAATCCAATTGAGCATCAGCGCACCAAACACATTGAGATCCACATGCACTTCATCAGGTAACCTATTCAAAATGGGGATATACATTTGGAATATATTCTGATAGAGGATCAACTTGTAGATATCTTCACCAAGTCATTTCCTTCTCTATGTTACCTTCAGTTACAAGAGAAACTTGGAGTGTTACACCTGCATTGAAAAAATGGGTCTTCCACATCTAACTATATTGTACATGAATACCTAATCAGGCCTTCTTACCGGGACTCATTTTATTTGTTAAATAGGACAATATTTGCCATCCGAAGACAAGCCTCTTTCATACTTCTTTGCTTTTGATTGGTGGATTTTCCCACTGGGTTTTTACCATCATTTCAAAACAAGGGGGTCATAGTTGGTTTTCCCCACAAGGGTTTTTTCCACCAACTATCCATGTTGTACATGAGTACCTAATCATACCTCATTGTTGGGACTCATTTGTAAAGATATCCCCTAGTATCACTTAAGGGGGGTGTTAGAATAAGTGAATATTCTCTTAAGTTCACTAGGATACACACTTGAGTTTCCACTCCTCCATGTGTCAGGAGTACTCTCAGTGTTGTCTTTATCAGGTTTGATGAGTTGTTGTAATCCAATGACTCTCAATGATCAACTCTGCTATTTATATAGAGTTGATCCTAGAGATAAATCAATCAGTTCCACTCTTTTCTTCATCTTTTGTGTAATACTTTGCATATCTATTATTGTGTAATTCTAAGAATAAAAAGCACAATTCATATTATATACAATCTAGTTGAGCATCAGTGCACCAAACACATTGAGATCCACATGCACTTCATCAGAAAACATATTCAAAATGGGGATGTACATCTAGAATATATTCTGACAAAGGATCAACTTGCAGATATCTTCACCAAGTCATTTCCTTCTCTGTGTTACCTTTAGTTACGAGAGAAACATGGATTGTTACACCTACATTGAAAAAGGGGTCTTCCACATCTAAATATAATGTACATGAATACTTAATCACGCCTTCTTATCGAGACTCATCTTTTATTTTTATAAGAGGACAATCTTCGCCATCCGAAGACAAGCCTCTTTCATACTTTTTTGCTTTTTATTGGTGGATTTTCCAACTAGGTTTTTACCATCATTTCAAAATAAGGGGGTGATAGTTGGTTTTCCCCACAGGGGTTTTTTCCACCAACTATCCATGTTGTACATGACTACCTAATATGGCCTCGTTGTTGAGACTCATTTGTAAAGATCTCCCCTAGTATCACTTAAGGCGGGTGTTAGAATAAGTGAATATTCTCTTAAGTTCACTAGGATACACACTTGAGCTTTCACTCCTCCATGTGTCAGGAGTACTCTCAGTGTTGTCTTCATCAGGTTTGATGAGTTGTTGTAATCAAACGACTCTCAATGGTCAACTCTGCTATTTATACAAAGTTGATCTTAGAGATCAAACAATCAGTTCCACTCTTCTCTTTATATTTTGTGTAATACTTTGCATATCTATTATTGTGTAATTCTAAGAATAAAAATTTTATAGGTATGAAATATAATTATCATATATTTACTCATTTATAATATTGTTAGCTTATTATCCCTCTGTATAAAATAAAAGATTCCCTCTCTAAAAATTTTGAAATGGTTGATCTAGGTCTAGCTCATTTCTTCCTTGGAATTCAAATAAAACAAAATAAAGCAAGGATCACCTTATGTCAACATAAATACACTCAAGATCTCCTTAAAAAGTTTAAAATGATAGATTGTAAACCTTCTCCTACCCCCTTTCAACCTGGCATTCATCTCAATACTTCATGCTCATCCCCTTCTTATGATGCTACTCTATACCATCAGCTTATAGGTCGTATGTTATACATCACTCATACTCGCCCAAATATCTCCTATGATGTTGGGCACATGTCCAGGTTCTCTCATAATCCTCATTTCATTCATTGGCAAGAAGATAAAAGAATTATTTGTTATTTGTAGGGTACTACACACTTTGGGCTCATCCATAAAGGAGACTCCATGGATATCATTGGCTATATAGATTCATATTGGGCAGGATTAGTAGATGACATATGTTCTACCTTTGGATATGTTTTCTACCTTGGTTCTTCACCAATCGCCTGGTTATGCAAGAAAAAACAAATAGTAGCATTATCCTCTACAGAGGAAAAATAAAGAGCAGCAGTTTTAGCCAGTCAGGAAACCCTTTGGCTTCATCAAATTCTCAAAAAAATTGGTTTTTTCATAAAGGGTCTATAACTCTTTGGTGTGAAAATAAAAGCACAATTCATATTATATACAATCCAGTTGAACATCAGTGCACCAAACACATTGAGATCCACATGCACTTCATCAGGTAACCTATTCAAAATGGGGATATACATTTGGAATATATTCTGATAGAGGATCAACTTGAGGATATATTCACCAAGTCATTTCCTTCTCTACATTACCTTTAGTTATGAGAGAAACTTGGAGTGTTACACCTGCATTGAAAAAAGGGGTCTTCCACATCTAACTATATTGTACATGAATACCTAATCATGCCTTCTTATCGAGACTCATCATTTATTTGTTAGAGAGGACAATCTTCGCCATCCAAAGACAAGCCTCTTTCATACTTCTTTGCTTTTGATTGGTGGATTTTCCTACTGGGTTTTTACCATCATTTCAAAACAAGGGGGTCATAGTTGGTTTTCCCCAAAGGGGTTTTTTCCACCAACTATCCATGTTGTACATGAGTACCTAATCAGGTCTTGTTGTCGAGACTCATTTGTAAAGATCTCCCCTAGTATCACTTAAGGGGGGTGTTAGAATAAGTGAATATTATCTTAAGTTCACTAGGATACACACTTGAGTTTCCACTCCTCCATGTGTCAGGAGTACTCTCAGTGTTGTCTTCATCAGGTTTGATGAGTTGTTGTAATCCAATGACTCTCAATGATCAACTCTGTTATTTATACAGAGTTGATCCTATAGATAAATCAATCAGTTCCAATCTTCTCTTCATCTTTTGAGTAATACTTTGCATATCTATTATTGTGTAATTCTAAGAATAAAAAGCACAATTCATATTATATACAATCCAGTTGAGCATCAGCACACCAAACACATTGAGATCCACATGCACTTCATCAGGCAACATATTCAAAATGGGGATATACATCTGGAATATATTCTGACAAAGGATCAACTTGCAAATATCTTCACCAAGTCATTTCCTTCTCCGCGTTACCTTCAGTTATGAGAGAAACTTGGATTGTTACACCTGAATTGAAAAAGGGGTCTTCCACATCTAACTATATTGTACATGAATACCTAATCAGGACATCTTACCAGGACTCATCTTTTATTTGTATAAGAGGACAATCTTTGCCATCCGAAGACAAGCCTCTTTCATACTTCTTTGCTTTTGATTGGTGGATTTTCCCACTAGGTTTTTACCATCATTTCAAAATAAGGGGGTGATAGTTGGTTTTTCCCATAGGGTTTTTTTCCACCAACCATCCATGTTGTACATGAGTACCTAATCTGACCTCGTTGCCGAGACTCATTTGTAAAGATCTCCCCTAGTATCACTTAAGGGGGGTGTTAGAATAAGTGAATATTCTCTTAAGTTCACTAGGATACACACTTGAGTTTCCACTCCTCCATGTGTTAGGAGTACTCTCAGTGTTGTCTTCATCAGGGTTGATGAGTTGTAATCCAACGACTCTCAATGATCAACTCTGCTATTTATACAAAGTTGATCTTAGAGATCAATCCATTAGTTCCACTCTTCTCTTCATATTTTGTGTAATACTTTGCATATCTATTATTGTGTAATTCTAAGAATAAAAATTTTACGGTATGAAATATAATTATCATATATTTACTTATTTATAATATCGTTAGCTTATTATCCCTCTGTATAAAATCATAATAATTACCTTTGGAGTTTGTCATCAATTTTAAGTGTGTACATGCTATCCCCTTATAATAATGTTTGCAATCACATTTTTTTTTTTAAATTATGTAGTAGGAAGAAATTATGATATTAATTTATAATATTGGTGAATAAAATATATTAATATGAAATAAATTATTAAAAAGAAAAATAGACATTAAAAATTTTAAAAGCATAAAAGGAACATTTTCATTTATTCAATTCACTACACAATATCTATACAATAGTATTAAATATTTTCCAATTCTAATGGTTTATAAAATTTAGACTCTTAATATTTGGTTTTAAAATGGTCAATTCCATACATGCAGGATGGTTAATTTCCAACTTATATGTTGGTATACATAATGCTTAATTTTCAAGAGATTGTTACCATAGACACACGGTGCCTATGGAGTGGAGAGATTAAAACGAAAGGGATCCAATATGGTGGAGTGGGTATTCCGTCATTCCTGAATAAGAGAGAGGTTTCTATAAATAAAACTGCTATAGAATGACATGATGGGTGTCTATGACTTTGGATCTAATATCCCTCTAAGTGTTCAGTCAATAAGTCGTTGTCGCGACCAGATATTAAATGTCTTTCAAAGGTAAATGGAGAAATTTGTCGCATATTTTGTATCTTTTCATGATCAACCCTGATGCCTTCTTTAGAAATAATATTAATTGCACACAAGCTTTTCTTTGGCTTGAGTTATGTGCCGTATCCCTTGTATCTTTCAAAATCTTTCCGAAGATGTATAACATGTATAGTCAACTATAGTGTAGAATTTTCCAGTTTGATGAACTATGGTTTTCCAGTTTGATGAACTATGGTTTTTCATTATTACACTTATTTCTAGTGTATTTGTGTTGCAAGTAAAACAAATTTTCTCAAGAGATTATTCCTTCAAGAATCAAATTTCACTTCATATTTAGGTAATTGTATTTGTCTATTTCCATGTTATCATCCTCATCTTCTTCATATAAAATCTTACCTTGGAATTCCTTTTAATTATGAAGATAAGGCTTTGTTGTTCATCTTTGAATATTTTTTACTGTACATATTTTCTCAAATTGATTAATGAATTGGTGATGTTATTTAAATCACATGGAATGTGTATCACATTTAAGGCATCCAAGTCACTAATCAAGTTTCATGCTCTTCTTTGATAGGTTTTCAATAATGTATTTAAACATTGATACTTTTTCATAACTACTTGATCACGCGCTCCATGTCTCCACATACTTTAATTTTTTAACTCTCTTTTCTAAAGCTCATTAAAGCCCAAAAATTAGAGCTTTATACTTTGCTTTGTTATATACAAATTGAAACCCTAGCCTTACAATTTTGTGTAATACTTTGCATATCTATTATTGTGTAATTCTAAGAATAAAAATTTTACAGGTATGAAATATAATTATCATATATTTACTCATTTATAATACTGTTAGCTTATTATCCCTCAGTATAAAATAATAATAATTACCTTTGGAGTTTGTCATCAATTTTAACTGTGTACATGCTATCCCCTTATAATAATGTTTGTAATCACATTTTTTTTTTAAATTATGTAGTAGGAAGAAATTATGATATTAATTTATAATATTGGTGAAAAAAATATATTAATATGAAATAAATTATTAAAAAGAAAAATAGACATTAAAAATTTAAAAAGCATAAAAGGAACATTTTCATTTATTCAATTCACTACACAATATCTATACAATAGTATTAAATATTTTCTCTATATGGCCTTACAAAAACCTCTATATGGACTTAAAAAAACCTCTATATGGCCTTAAAAAAACCCCTAGAGATTGGTATGAAAATATGGACTTCTTCCTTCTTTCAATAGGTTTTTCTCATTGTGAGTTTGACAATATAGTTCACGTTTGAAGAAGTAAAGGAAATATCACCATTATTGTTATTTATGTTGTTGATCTTCTTCTCACTCGTAGTAACCAACTCACATTCAAACTATAAAAGATTCCCTCTCTAAAAAATTTGAAATGGTTGATCTAGGTCTAGCTCATTTCTTCCTTGGAATTCAAATAAAACAAAATAAAGCAAGGATCACCTTATGTCAACATAAATACACTCAAGATCTCCTTAAAAAGTTTAAAATGATAGATTGTAAACCTTCTCCTACCCCCTTTCAACCTGGCATTCATCTCAATACTTCATGCTCATCCCCTTCTTGTGATGCTACTCTATACCATCAGCTTATAGGTCGTATGTTATACATCACTCATACTCGCCCAAATATCTCCTATGATGTTGGGCTCATGTCCAGGTTCTCTCATAACCCTCATTTCATTCATTGGCAAGAAGATAAAAGAATTATTTGTTATTTGCAGGGTACTACACACTTTGGGCTCATCTATAAAGGAGACTCCATGGATATCATTGGCTATATAGATTCATATTGGGCAGGATCAGTAGATGACATATGTTCTACCTCTGGATATGTTTTCTACCTTGGTTCTTCACCAATCGCCTGGTTATGCAAGAAACAACAAATAGTAGCATTATCTTCTATAGAGGAAAAATAAAGAGCAGTAGTTTTAGCCAGTCAGGAAACCCTTTGGCTTCATCAAATTCTCAAAAAATTTGGTTTTTTCATAAAGGGTCTATAACTCTTTGGTGTGAAAATAAAAGCACAATTCATATTATATACAATCCAGTTGAGCATCAGCACACCAAACACATTGAGATCCACATGCACTTCATCAGGTAACCTATTCAAAATGGGGATATACATTTGGAATATATTCTGATAGAGGATCAACTTGCAGATATATTCACCAAGTCATTTCCTTCTCTGCGTTACCTTCAGTTATGAGAGAAACTTGGTGTGTTACACCTGCATTGAAAAAAGGGGTCTTCCACATCTAACTATATTGTACATGAATACCTAATCAGGCCTTCTTACCGAGACTCATCTTTTATTTGTTAAAGAGGACAATCTTCGCCATCCAAAGACAAGCCTCTTTCATACTTCTTTGCTTTTGATTGGTGGATTTTCCTACTGGGTTTTTACCATCATTTCAAAACAAGGGGGTCATAGTTGGTTTTCCCCATAGGGGTTTTTTCCACCAACTATCCATGTTGTACATGAGTACCTAATTAGGTCTCATTTTCGGGACTCATTTGTAAAGATCTCCCCTAGTATCACTTAAGGGGGGTGTTAGAATAAGTGAATATTATCTTAAGTTCACTAGGATACACACTTGAGTTTCCACTCCTCCATGTGTCAGGAGTACTCTCAGTGTTGTCTTCATGAGGTTTGATGAGTTGTTGTAATCCAATGACTCTCAATGATCAAATCTGCTATTTATACAGAGTTGATCCTATAGATAAATCAATCAGTTTCACTTTTCTCTTCATCTTTTGTGTAATACTTTGCATATCTATTATTGTGTAATTCTAAGAATAAAAAGCACAATTCATATTATATACAATCCAGTTGAGCATCAGCACACCAAACACATTGAGATCCACATGCACTTCATCGTGCAACATATTCAAAATGGGGATATACATCTGGAATATATTCTGACAAAGGATCAACTTGCAAATATCTTCACCAAGTCATTTCCTTCTCCGCGTTACCTTCAGTTACGAGAGAAACTTGGATTGTTACACCTGAATTGAAAAATGGGTCTTCCACATCTAACTATATTGTACATGAATACCTAATCAGGACATCTTACCAGGACTCATCTTTTATTTGTATAAGAGGACAATCTTTGCCATCCGAAGACAAGCCTCTTTCATACTTCTTTGCTTTTTATTGGTGGATTTTCCCACTAGGTTTTTACCATCATTTCAAAATAAGGGGGTGATAGTTGGTTTTTCCCACAGGGGTTTTTTCCACCAACTATCCATGTTGTACATGAGTACCTAATCTGGCCTCATTGTCGAGACTCATTTGTAAAGATCTCCCCTAGTATCACTTAAGGGGGGTGTTAGAATAAGTGAATATTTTCTTAAGTTCACTAGGATACACACTTGAGTTTCCACTCCTCCATGTGTCAGGAGTACTCTCAGTGTTGTCTTCATCAGGTTTGATGAGTTGTAATCCAACGACTCTCAATGATCAACCTCGCTATTTATACAAAGTTGATCTTAGAGATCAATCCATTAGTTCCACTCTTCTCTTCATATTTTGTGTAATACTTTGCATATCTATTATTGTGTAATTATAAGAATAAAAATTTTACAGGTATGAAATATAATTATCATATATTTACTCATTTATAATACTGTTAGCTTATTATCCCTATGTATAAAATAATAATAATTACCTTTGGAGTTTGTCATCAATTTTAAGTGTGTACATGCTATCCCCTTATAATAATGTTTGCAATCACATTTTTTTTTTTTAATTATGTAGTAGGAAGAAATTATGATATTAATTTATAATATTGGTGAATAAAATATATTAATATGAAATAAATTATTAAAAAGAAAAATAGACATTAAAAATTTAAAAAGCATAAAAGGAACATTTTCATTTATTCAATTCACTACACAGTATCTATACAATAGTATTAAATATTTTCCAATTCTAATGGTTTATAAAATTTAGACTCTTAATATTTGGTTTTAAAATGGTCAATTCCATGGTTAATTTCCAACTTATATTTTGGTATACATAATGCTTAATTTTCAAGAGATTGTTACCGTAGACACACGGTGCCTATGGAGTGGAGAGATTAAAATGAAAGGGATCCAATATGGTGGAGTGGGTATTTCGTCATTCCTGAATAAGAGAGAGGTTTCTATAAATTAAACTGCTATAGAATGACATGATGGGTGTCTATGACTTTGGATCTAATATCCCTCTAAGTGTTCAGTCAATAAGCCGTTGTCGCGACCAGATATTAAATGTCTTTCAAAGGTAAATGGAGAAATCTGTCGCATATTTTGTATCTTTTCATGATCAACCCTGATGCCTTCTTTAGAAATAATATTAATTGCACACAAGCTTTTCTTTGGCTTGAGTTATGTGCCATATCCCTTGTATCTTTCAAAAATCTTTCCGAAGATGTATAAAATGTATAGTCATATCTTTGAACGCTATGTTGATCGTTCCCTGAAAAGCAGCTCTTGCATAAATTAATCCCAAATGATCGTTCCCTGAAAAGCAGCTCTTGCATAAATTACTCCCAAAGACATATATTTTATCAGTAAAAATTCCCCATTTCACAGTGAAAACATTTTTATTGCCGAATTCTGCCTCAAGTACTTGATAATTATCTTTTTAAAATGCTCTATTCATATTTTTATTGAATCTATGTATAGCATGATTTCGTCGTTCTTTAGAAATAAATTCATTAACCATGAAGAGTATCATAACGAAAATCCAATCTTAGCATTCAATAATTTTTTCACTTTCTTTTGTATTGCCTCTTCTCAATTTTTATCTAAAAGGTTTTCCATCCTCTTAGAATGGAATGATATGTACTATAGTCTTATTACACTTTCAGGCCTTCCCTAGACCAAGCAATAATATTTCAACTATAGTGTAGAATTTTCCAGTTTGATGAACTATGGTTTTCCAGTTTGATGAACTATGGTTTTTCATTATTACACTTCTTTCTAGTGTATTTGTGTTGCAAGTAAAACAAATTTTCTCAAGAGATTATTCCTTCAAGAATCAAATTTCACTTCATATTTAGGTAATTGTATTTGTCTATTTCCATGTTATCATCCTCATCTTCTTCATATAAAATTTTACCTGGGAATTCCTTTTAATTATGAAGATAAGGCTTTGTTGTTCATCTTTGAATATTTTTTACTGTACATATTTTCTCAAATGTATTAATGAATTTGTGATGTTATTTAAATCACATGGAATGTGTATCACATTTAAGGCATCCAAGTCACTAATCAAGTTTCATGCTCTTCTTTGATAGGTTTTCAATAGTGTATTTAAACATTGATACTTTTTCATAACTACTTGATCACGCACTCCATGTCTCCACATACTTTAATTTTTTAACTCTCTTTTCTAAAGCTCATTAAAGCCCAAAAATTAGAGCTTTATACTTTGTTTTGTTATTTACAAATTGAAACCCTAGCCTTACAATTTTGTGTAATACTTTGCATATCTATTATTGTGTAATTCTAAGAATAAAAATTTTACAGGTATGAAATATAATTATCATATATTTACTCATTTATAATACTGTTAGCTTATTATCCCTCAGTATAAAATAATAATAATTACCTTTGGAGTTTGTCATCAATTTTAACTGTGTACATGCTATCCCCTTATAATAATGTTTGTAATCACATTTTTTTTTTTTAAATTATGTAGTAGGAAGAAATTATGATATTAATTTATAATATTGGTGAATAAAATATATTAATATGAAATAAATTATTAAAAAGAAAAATAGACATTAAAAATTTAAAAAGCATAAAAGGAACATTTTCATTTATTCAATTCTCTACACAATATCTATACAATAGTATTAAATATTTTCTCTATATGGCCTTATAAAAACCTCTATATGGACTTAAAAAAACCTCTATATGGCCTTAAAAAAACCCCTAGAGATTGGTATGAAAATATGGACTTCTTCCTTCTTTCAATAGGTTTTTCTCATTGTGAGTTTGACAATATAGTTCACATTTGAAGAAGTAAAGGAAATATCACCATTATTGTTATTTATGTTGTTGATCTTCTTCTCACTCGTAGTAACCTCACTAACATTCAAACTATAAAAGATTCCCTCTCTAAAAAATTTGAAATGGTTGATCTAGGTCTAGCTCATTTCTTCCTTGGAATTCAAATAAAACAAAATAAAGCAAGGATCACCTTATGTCAACATAAATACACTCAAGATCTCCTTAAAAAGTTTAAAATGATAGATTGTAAACCTTCTCCTACCCCCTTTCAACCTGGCATTCATCTCAATACTTCATGCTCATCCCCTTCTTGTGATGCTACTCTATACCATCAGCTTATAGGTCGTATGTTATACATCACTCATACTCGCCCAAATATCTCCTATGATGTTGGGCTCATGTCCAGGTTCTCTCATAACCCTCATTTCATTCATTGGTAAGAAGATAAAAGAATCATTTGTTATTTGCAGGGTACTACACACTTTGGGATCATCTATAAAGGAGACTCCATGGATATCATTGGCTATATAGATTCATATTGGGCAGGATCGATAGATGACATATGTTCTACCTCCGGATATGTTTTCTACCTTGGTTCTTCACCAATCGCCTGGTTATGCAATAAACAACAAATAGTAGCATTATCTTCTACAGAGGAAAAATAAAGAGCAGCAGTTTTAGCCAGTCAGGAAACCCTTTGGCTTCATCAAATTCTCAAAAAAAATGGTTTTTCATAAAGGGTCTATAACTCTTTGGTGTGAAAATAAAAGAACAATTCATATTATATACAATCCAGTTGAGCATCAGTGCACCAAACACATTGAGATCCACATGCACTTCATCAGGTAACCTATTCAAAATGGGGATATACATTTGGAATATATTCTGATAGAGGATCAACTTGCAGATATATTCACCAAGTCATTTCCTTCTCTTCGTTACCTTCAGTTATGAGAGAAACTTGGAGTGTTACACCTGCATTGAAAAAAGGGGTCTTCCACATCTAACTATATTGTACATGAATACCTAATCAGGCCTTCTTATCGAGACTCATCTTTTATTTGTTAAAGAGGACAATCTTCGCCATCCAAAGACAAGCCTCTTTCATACTTCTTTGCTTTTGATTGGTGGATTTTCCTACTGGGTTTTTACCATCATTTCAAAACAAGGGGGTCATAGTTAGTTTTCCCCACAAGGGTTTTTTCCACCAACTATCCATGTTGTACATGAGTACCTAATCTGGACTCGTTGCCGAGACTCATTTGTAAAGATCTCCCCTAGTATCACTTAAGGGGGGTGTTAGAATAAGTGAATATTCTCTTAAGTTCACTAGGATAGACACTTGAGTTTCCACTCCTCCATGTGTCAGGAGTACTCTCAGTGTTGTCTTCATCAGGTTTGATGAGTTGTAATCCAACGACTCTCAATGATCAACTCTGCTATTTATACAAAGTTGATCTTAGAGATCAATCCATTAGTTCCACTCTTCTCTTCATATTTTGTGTAATACTTTGCATATCTATTATTGTGTAATTCTAAGAATAAAAATTTTACAAGTATGAAATATAATTATCATATATTTACTCATTTATAATACTGTTAGCTTATTATCCCTCTGTATAAAATAATAATAATTACCTTTGGAGTTTGTCATCAATTTTAACTGTGTGCATGCTATCCCCTTATAATAATGTTGCAATCACATTTTTTTTTTTTAAATTATGTAGTAAGAAGAAATTATGATATTAATTTATAATATTGGTGAATAAAATATATTAATATGAAATAAATTATTAAAAAGAAAAATAGACATTAAAATTTTTAAAAGCATAAAAGGAACATTTTCATTTATTCAATTCACTACACAATATCTATACAATAGTATTAAATATTTTCCAATTCTAATGGTTTATAAAATTTAGACTCTTAATATTTGGTTTTAAAATGGTCAATTCCATACATGCAGGATGGTTAATTTCCAACTTATATGTTGGTATACATAATGCTTAATTTTCAAGAGATTGTTACCATAGACACACGGTGCCTATGGAGTGGAGAGATTAAAACGAAAGGGATCCAATATGGTGGAGTGGGTATTCCGTCATTCCCAAATAAGAGAGAGGTTTCTATAAATAAAACTTCTATAGAATGACATGATGGGTGTCTATGACTTTGGATCTAATATCCCTCTAAGTGTTCAGTCAATAAGTCGTTGTCGCGACCAGATATTAAATGTCTTTCAAAGGTAAATGGAGAAATCTGTCGCATATTTTGTATCTTTTCATGATCAACCCTGATGCCTTCTTTAGAAATAATATTAATTGCACACAATATTTTCTTTGGCTTGAGTTATGTGTCGTATCCCTTGTATCTTTCAAAAATCTTTCCGAAGATGTATAACATGTATAGTCATATCTTTGAACGCTATGTTGATCGTTACCTGAATAGCAGCTCTTGCATAAATTAATCCTAAATGATCGTTCCTTGAAAAGCAGCTCTTGCATAAATTACTCCCAAAGACATATATTTTATCGGTAAAAATTCCCCATTTCACAGTGAAAACATTTTTATTACCGAATTCTGCCTCAAGTACTTGATAATTATATTTTTAAAATGCTCTATTCATATTTTTTTTGAATCTATGTATAGCATGATTTCGTCGTTCTTTAGAAATAAATTCGTTAACCATGAAGAGTATCATAACAAAAATCTAATCTTAGCATTCAATAATTTTTTCACTTTCTTTTGTATTGCTTCTTCTCAATTTTTATCTAAAAGGTTTTCCATCCTCTTAGAATGGAATGATATGTACTATAGTCTTATTACACTTTCAGGCCTTCCCTAGACCAAGCAATAATATTTCAACTATAGTGTAGAATTTTCCAGTTTGATGAACTATGGTTTTCCAGTTTGATGAACTATGGTTTTTCATTATTACACTTCTTTCTAGTGTATTTGTGTTGCAAGTAAAACAAATTTTCTCAAGAGATTATTCCTTCAAGAATCAAATTTCACTTCATATTTAGGTAATTGTATTTGTCTATTTCCATGTTATCATCCTCATCTTCTTCATATAAAATCTTACCTTGGAATTCCTTTTAATTATGAAGATAAGGCTTTGTTGTTCATCTTTGAATATTTTTTACTGTACATATTTTCTCAAATTGATTAATGAATTTGTGATGTTATTTAAATCACATGGAATGTGTATCACATTTAAGGCATCCAAGTCACTAATCAAGTTTCATGCTCTTCTTTGATAGGTTTTCAATAGTGTATTTAAACATTGATACTTTTTCATAACTACTTGATCACGCGCTCCATGTCTCCACATACTTTAATTTTTTAACTCTCTTTTCTAAAGCTCATTAAAGCCCAAAAATTAGAGCTTTATACTTTGCTTTGTTATTTACAAATTGAAACCCTAGCCTTACAATTTTGTGTAATACTTTGCATATCTATTATTGTGTAATTCTAAGAATAAAAATTTTACAGGTATGAAATATAATTATCATATATTTACTCATTTATAATACTGTTAGCTTATTATCCCTCAGTATAAAATAATAATAATTACCTTTGGAGTTTGTCATCAATTTTAACTGTGTACATGCTATCCCCTTATAATAATGTTTGTAATCACATTTTTTTTTTTAAATTATGTAGTAGGAAGAAATTATGATATTAATTTATAATATTGGTGAATAAAATATATTAATATGAAATAAATTATTAAAAAGAAAAATAGACATTAAAAATTTAAAAAGCATAAAAGGAACATTTTCATTTATTCAATTCACTACACAATATCTATACAATAGTATTAAATATTTTCTCTATATGGCCTTACAAAAACCTCTATATGGACTTAAAAAAACCTCTATATGGCCTTAAAAAAACCCCTAGAGATTGGTATGAAAATATGGACTTCTTCCTTCTTTCAATAGGTTTTTCTCATTGTGAGTTTGACAATATAGTTCACATTTGAAGAAGTAAAGGAAATATCACCATTATTGTTATTTATGTTGTTGATCTTCTTCTCACTCGTAGTAACCTCACTCACATTCAAACTATAAAAGATTCCCTCTCTAAAAAATTTGAAATGGTTGATCTAGGTCTAGCTCATTTCTTCCTTGGAATTCAAATAAAACAAAATAAAGCAAGGATCACCTTATGTCAACATAAATACACTCAAGATCTCCTTAAAAAGTTTAAAATGATAGATTGTAAACCTTCTCCTACCCCCTTTCAATTTGGCATTCATCTCAATACTTCATGCTCATCCCCTTCTTGTGATGCTACTCTATACCATCACCTTATAGGTCGTATGTTATACATCACTCATACTCGCCCAAATATCTCCTATGATGTTGGGGTCATGTCCAGGTTCTCTCATAACCCTCATTTCATTCATTGGCAAGAAGATAAAAGAATTATTTGTTATTTGCAGGGTACTACACACTTTGGGCTCATCTATAAAGGAGACTCCATTGATATCATTGGCTATATAGATTCATATTGGGCAGGATCAGTAGATGACATATGTTCTACCTCTGGATATGTTTTCTACGTTGGTTCTTCACCAATCGCCTGGTTATGCAAGAAACAACAAATAGTAGCATTATCTTCTATAGAGGAAAATTAAAGAGCAGTAGTTTTAGCCAGTCAAGAAACCCTTTGGCTTCATCAAATTCTCAAAAAAATTGGTTTTTTCATAAAGGGTCTATAACTCTTTGGTGTGAAAATAAAAGCACAATTCATATTATATACAATCCAGTTGAGCATCAGCACACCAAACACATTGAGATCCACATGCACTTCATCAGGTAACCTATTCAAAATGGGGATATACATTTGGAATATATTCTGATAGAGGATCAACTTGCAGATATATTCACCAAGTAATTTCCTTCTCTGCGTTACCTTCAGTTATGAGATAAACTTGGAGTGTTACACCTGCATTGAAAAAAGGGGTCTTCCACATCTAACTATATTGTACATGAATACCTAATCAGGCCTTCTTATCGAGACTCATCTTTTATTTGTTAAAGAGGACAATCTTCGCCATCCAAAGACAAGCCTCTTTCATACTTCTTTGCTTTTGATTGTTGGAATTTCCTACTGGGTTTTTACCATCATTTCAAAACAAGGGGGTCATAGTTGGTTTTCCCCATAGGTGTTTTTTCCACCAACTATCCATGTTGTACATGAGTACCTAATCAGGTCTCATTGTCGGGACTCATTTGTAAAGATCTCCCCTAGTATCACTTAAGGGGGGTGTTAGAATAAGTGAATATTATCTTAAGTTCACTAGGATACACACTTGAGTTTCCACTCCTCCATGTGTCAGGAGTACTCTCAGTGTTGTCTTCATGAGGTTTGACGAGTTTTTGTAATCCAATGACTCTCAATGATCAACTCTGCTATTTATACAGAGTTGATCCTATAGATAAATCAATCAGTTTCACTTTTCTCTTCATCTTTTGTGTAATACTTTGCATATCTATTATTGTGTAATTCTAAGAATAAAAAGCACAATTCATATTATATACAATCTAGTTGAGCATCAGCACACCAAACACATTGAGATCCACATGCACTTCATCAGGCAACATATTCAAAATGGGGATATACATCTGGAATATATTCTGACAAAGGATCAACTTGCAAATATCTTCACCAAGTCATTTCCTTCTCCGCGTTACCTTCAGTTACAAGAGAAACTTGGATTGTTACACCTGAATTGAAAAAGGGGTCTTCCACATCTAACTATATTGTACATGAATACCTAATCAGGACATCTTACCAGGACTCATCTTTTATTTGTATAAGAGGACAATCTTTGCCATCCGAAGATAAGCCTCTTTCATACTTCTTTGCTTTTGATTGGTGGATTTTCCCACTAGGTTTTTACCATCATTTCAAAATAAGGGGGTGATAGTTGGTTTTTCCCACAGGGGTTTTTTCCACCAACTATCCATGTTGTACATGAGTACCTAATCCGGCCTCGTTTTCGAGACTCATTTGTAAATATCTCCCCTAGTATCACTTATGGGGGGTGTTAGAATAAGTGAATATTCTCTTAAGTTCACTAGGATACACACTTGAGTTTCCACTCCTCCATGTGTCAGGAGTACTCTCAGTGTTGTCTTCATCGAGTTTTATGAGTTGTAATCCAACGACTCTCAATGATCAACTCTGCTATTTATACAAAGTTGATCTTAGAGATCAATCCATTAGTTCCACTCTTCTCTTCATATTTTGTGTAATACTTTGCATATCTATTATTATGTAATTCTAAGAATAAAAATTTTACAGGTATGAAATATAATTATCATATATTTACTCATTTATAATACTCGTTAGCTTATTATCCCTCTCGTATAAAATAATAATAATTACCTTTGGAGTTTGTCATCAATTTTAAGTGTGTACATGCTATCCCCTTATAATAATGTTTGCAATCACATTTTTTTTTTTTTAATTATGTAGTAGGAAGAAATTATGATATTAATTTATAATATTGGTGAATAAAATATATTAATATGAAATAAATTATTAAAAAGAAAAATAGACATTAAAAATTTAAAAAGCATAAAAGGAACATTTTCATTTATTCAATTCACTACACAGTATCTATACAATAGTATTAAATATTTTCCAATTCTAATGGTTTATAAAATTTAGACTCTTAATATTTTGTTTTAAAATGGTCAATTCCATGGTTAATTTCCAACTTATATTTTGGTATACATAATGCTTAATTTTCAAGAGATTGTTACCATAGACACACGGTGCCTATGGAGTGGAGAGATTAAAACGAAAGGGATCCAATATGGTGGAGTGGGTATTCCGTCATTCCCGAATAAGAGAGAGGTTTCTATAAATTAAACTGCTATAGAATGACATGATGGGTGTCTATGACTTTGGATCTAATATCCCTCTAAGTGTTCAGTCAATAAGCCGTTGTCGCGACCAGATATTAAATGTCTTTCAAAGGTAAATGGAGAAATCTGTCGCATATTTTGTATCTTTTCATGATCAACCCTGATGCCTTCTTTAGAAATAATATTAATTGCACACAAGCTTTTCTTTGGCTTGAGTTATGTGTCATATCCCTTGTATCTTTCAAAAATCTTTCCGAAGATGTATAACATGTATAGTCATATCTTTGAACTCTATGTTGATCGTTCCCTGAAAAGCAGCTCTTGCATAAATTAATCCCAAATGATCGTTCCCTGAAAAGCAGCTCTTGCATAAATTACTCCCAAAGACATATTTTATCAGTAAAAATTCCCCATTTCACAGTGAAAACATTTTTATTGCCCAATTCTGCCTCAAGTACTTGATAATTATCTTTTTAAAATGTTCTATTCATATTTTTATTGAATCTATGTATAGCATGATTTCGTCGTTCTTTAAAAATAAATTCGTTAACCATGAAGAGTATCATAACGAAAATCTAATCTTAGCATTCAATAATTTTTTCACTTTCTTTTGTATTGCCTCTTCTCAATTTTTATCTAAAAGGTTTTCCATCCTCTTAGAATGAAATGATATGTACTATAGTCTTATTACACTTTCAGGCCTTCCTTAGACCGAGCAATAATATTTCAACTATAGTGTAGAATTTTCCAGTTTGATGAACTATGGTTTTCCAGTTTGATGAACTATGGTTTTTCATTATTACACTTCTTTCTAGTGTATTTGTGTTGCAAGTAAAACAAATTTTCTCAAGAGATTATTCCTTCAAGAATCAAATTTCACTTCATATTTAGGTAATTGTATTTTTCTATTTCCATGTTATCATCCTCATCTTCTTCATATAAAATCTTACTTGGGAATTCCTTTTAATTATGAAGATAAGGCTTTGTTGTTCATCTTTGAATATTTTTTACTGTACATATTTTCTCAAATTGATTAATGAATTTGTGATGTTATTTAAATCACATGGAATGTGTATCACATTTAAGGCATCCAAGTCACTAATCAAGTTTCATGCTCTTCTTTGATAGGTTTTCAATAGTGTATTTAAACATTGATACTTTTTCATAACTACTTGATCACGCGCTCCATGTCTCCACATACTTTAATTTTTTAACTCTCTTTTCTAAAGCTCATTAAAGCCCAAAAATTAGAGCTTTATACTTTGCTTTGTTATTTACAAATTGAAACCCTAGCCTTACAATTTTGTGTAATACTTTGCATATCTATTATTTTTGAATTCT
Source organism: Wollemia nobilis (assembly GCA_028583015.1). Taxonomy (NCBI): domain Eukaryota; kingdom Viridiplantae; phylum Streptophyta; class Pinopsida; order Araucariales; family Araucariaceae; genus Wollemia; species Wollemia nobilis. The sequence continues at coordinate 5,702,220 of JAQPPZ010017089.1, forward strand.
AAGAATAAAAATTTTACAGGTATGAAATATAATTATCATATATTTACTCATTTATAATACTGTTAGCTTATTATCCCTCAGTATAAAATAATAATAATTACCTTTGGAGTTTGTCATCAATTTTAACTGTGTACATGCTATCCCCTTATAATAATGCTTGTAATCACATTTTTTTTTTTTTAATTATGTAGTAGGAAGAAATTATGATATTAATTTATAATATTGGTGAATAAAATATATTAATATGAAATAAATTATTAAAAAGAAAAATAGACATTAAAAATTTAAAAAGCATAAAAGGAACATTTTCATTTATTCAATTCACTACACAATATCTATACAATAGTATTAAATATTTTCTCTATATGGCCTTACAAAAACCTCTATATGGACTTAAAAAAACCTCTATATGGCCTTAAAAAAACCCCTAGAGATTGGTATGAAAATATGGACTTCTTCCTTCTTTCAATAGGTTTTTCTCATTGTGAGTTTGACAATATAGTTCACATTTGAAGAAGTAAAGGAAATATCACCATTATTGTTATTTATGTTGTTGATCTTCTTCTCACTCGTAGTAACCTCACTCACATTCAAACTATAAAATATTCCCTCTCTAAAAAATTTGAAATGGTTGATCTAGGTCTAGCTCATTTCTTCCTTGGAATTCAAATAAAACAAAATAAAGCAAGGGTCACCTTATGTCAACATAAATACACTCAAGATCTCCTTAAAAAGTTTAAAATGATAGATTGTAAACCTTCTCCTACCCCCTTTCAACCTGGCATTCATCTCAATACTTCATGCTCATCCCCTTCTTGTGATGCTACTCTATACCATCACCTTATAGGTCGTATGTTATACATCACTCATACTCGCCCAAATATCTCCTATGATGTTGGGCTCATGTCCAGGTTCTCTCATAACCCTCATTTCATTCATTGGCAAGAAGATAAAAGAATCATTTGTTATTTGCAGGGTACTACACACTTTGGGCTCATCTATAAAGGAGACTCCATGGATATCATTGGCTATATAGATTCATATTGGGTAGGATCAGTAGATGACATATGTTCTACCTCTGGATATGTTTTCTACCTTGGTTCTTCACCAATCGCCTGGTTATGCAAGAAACAACAAATAGTAGCATTATCTTCTATAGAGGAAAATTAAAGAGCAGCAGTTTTAGCCAGTCCGGAAACCCTTTGGCTTCATCAAATTCTCAAAAAAATTGGTTTTTTCATAAAGGGTCTATAACTCTTTGGTGTGAAAATAAAAGCACAATTCATATCATATACAATCCAGTTGAGCATCAGCGCACCAAACACATTGAGATCCACATGCACTTCATTAGGTAACCTATTCAAAATGGGGATATACATTTGGAATATATTCAGATAGAGGATCAACTTGCAGATATATTAACCAAGTCATTTCCTTCTCTGCGTTACCTTCAGTTATGAGATAAACTTGGAGTGTTACACCTGCATTGAAAAAAGGGGTCTTCCACATCTAACTATATTGTACATGAATACCTAATCAGGCCTTCTTACCGAGACTAATCTTTTATTTGTTAAAGAGGACAATCTTCGCCATCCAAAGAAAAGCCTCTTTCATACTTCTTTGCTTTTGATTGGTGGATTTTCCTACTGGGTTTTTACCATCATTTCAAACCAAGGGGGTCATAGTTGGTTTTCCCCATAGGGGTTTTTTCCACCAACTATCCATGTTGTACATGAGTACCTAATTAGGTCTCATTGCTGGGACTCATTTGTAAAGATCTCCCCTAGTATCACTTAAGGGGGGTGTTAGAATAAGTGAATATTATCTTAAGTTCACTAGGATACACACTTGAGTTTCCACTCCTCCATGTGTCAGGAGTACTCTGAGTGTTGTCTTCATGAGGTTTGATGAGTAGTTGTAATCCAATGACTCTCAATGATCAACTCTGCTATTTATACAGAGTTGATCCTATAGATAAATCAATCAGTTCCACTCTTCTCTTCATCTTTTGTGTAATACTTTGCATATCTATTATTGTGTAATTCTAAGAATAAAAGCACAATTCATATTATATACAATCCAGTTGAGCATCAGCACACCAAACACATTGAGATCAACATGCACTTCATCATGAAACATATTCAAAATGGGGATATACATTTGGGATATATTCTGACAAAGGATCAACTTGCAAATATCTTCACCAAGTCATTTCCTTCTCCGTGTTACCTTCAGTTACGAGAGAAACTTGGATTGTTACACCTGAATTGAAAAAGGGGTCTTCCACATCTAACTATATTGTACATGAATACCTAATCAGGACATCTTACCAGGACTCATCTTTTATTTGTATAAGAGGACAATCTTTGCCATTCGAAGACAAGCCTCTTTCATACTTCTTTGCTTTTTATTGGTGGATTTTCCCACTAGGCTTTTACCATCATTTCAAAATAAGGGGGTGATAGTTGGTTTTTCCCACAGGGGTTTTTTCCACCAACTATCCATGTTGTACATGAGTACCTAATCAGGCCTCGTTGCCAAGACTCATTTGTAAAGATCTCCCCTAGTATCACTTAAGGGGGGTGTTAGAATAAGTGAATATTCTCTTAAGTTCACTAGGATACACACTTGAGTTTCCACTCCTCCATGTGTCAAGAGTACTCTCAGTGTTGTCTTCATCAGGTTTGATGAGTTGTAATCCAACGACTCTCAATGATCAACTCTGCTATTTATACAAAGTTGATCTTAGAGATCAATCCATTAGTTCCACTCTTCTCTTCATATTTTGTGTAATACTTTGCATATCTATTATTGTGTAATTCTAAGAATAAAAATTTTACAGATATGAAATATAATTATCATATATTTACTCATTTATAATACTGTTAGCTTATTATCCCTCTGTATAAAATCATAATAATTACCTTTGGAGTTTGTCATCAATTTTAAGTGTGTACATGCTATCCCCTTATAATAATGTTTGCAATCACATTTTTTTTTTTAAATTATGTAGTAGGAAGAAATTATGATATTAATTTATAATATTGGTGAATAAAATATATTAATATGAAATAAATTATTAAAAAGAAAAAGAGACATTAAAAATTTTAAAAGCATAAAAGGAACATTTTCATTTATTCAATTCACTACACAATATCTATACAATAGTATTAAATATTTTCCAATTCTAATGGTTTATAAAATTTAGACTCTTAATATTTGGTTTTAAAATGGTCAATTCCATACATGCAAGATGGTTAATTTCCAACTTATATGTTGGTATACATAATGCTTAATTTTCAAGAGATTGTTACCATAGACACACGGTGCCTATGGAGTGGAGAGATTAAAACGAAAGGGATCCAATATGGTGGAGTGGGTATTCCGTCATTCCCGAATAAGAGAGAGGTTTCTATAAATTAAACTGCTATAGAATGACATGATGGGTGTCTATGACTTTGGATCTAATATCCCTCTAAGTGTTCTGTCAATAAGTCGTTGTCGCGACCAGATATTAAATGTCTTTCAAAGGTAAATGGAGAAATCTGTCGCATATTTTGTATATTTTCATGATCAACCCTGATGGCTTCTTTAGAAATAATATTAATTGCACACAAGCTTTTCTTTGGCTTGAGTTATGTGCCGTATCCCTTGTATCTTTCAAAAATCTTTTCGAAGATGTATAACATGTATAGTCAACTATAGTGTAGAATTTTCCAGTTTGATGAACTATGGTTTTCCAGTTTGATGAGCTATGGTTTTTCATTATTACACTTCTTTCTAGTGTATTTGTGTTGCAAGTAAAACAAATTTTCTCAAGAGATTATTCCTTCAAGAATCAAATTTCACTTCATATTTAGGTAATTGTATTTGTCTATTTCCATGATATCATCCTCATCTTCTTCATATAAAATCTTACTTGGGAATTCCTTTTAATTATGAAGATAAGGCTTTGTTGCTCATCTTTGAATATTTTTTACTGTACATATTTTCTCAAATGTATTAATGAATTTGTGATGTTATTTAAATCACATGGAATGTGTATCACATTTAAGGCATCCAAGTCACTAATCAAGTTTCATGCTCTTCTTTGATAGGTTTTCAATAGTGTATTTAAACATTGATACTTTTTCATAACTACTTGATCACGCGCTCAATGTCTCCACATACTTTAATTTTTTAACTCTCTTTTCTAAAGCTCATTAAAGCCCAAAAATTAGAGCTTTATACTTTGCTTTGTTATTTACAAATTGAAACCCTAGCCTTACAATTTTGTGTAATACTTTGCATATCTATTATTGTGTAATTCTAAGAATAAAAATTTTACAAGTATGAAATATAATTATCATATATTTACTCATTTATAATACTGTTAGCTTATTATCCCTCAATATAAAATAATAATAATTACCTTTGGAGTTTGTCATCAATTTTAACTGTGTACATGTTATCCCCTTATAAAAATGTTTGTAATCACATTTTTTTTTTTAAATTATGTAGTAGGAAGAAACTATGATATTAATTTATAATATTGGTGAATAAAATATATTAATATGAAATAAATTATTAAAAAGAAAAATAGACATTAAAAATTTAAAAAACATAAAAGGAACATTTTCATTTATTCAATTCACTACACAATATCTATACAATAGTATTAAATATTTTCTCTATATGGCCTTACAAAAACCTCTATATGGACTTAAAAAAACCTCTATATGGCCTTAAAAAAACCCCTAGAGATTGGTATGAAAATATGGACTTCTTCCTTCTTTCAATAGGTTTTTCTCATTGTGAGTTTGACAATATAGTTCACATTTGAAGAAGTAAAGGAAATATCACCATTATTGTTATTTATGTTGTTGATCTTCTTCTCACTCGTAGTAACCTCACTCACATTCAAACTATAAAAGATTCCCTCTCTAAAAAATTTGAAATGGTTGATCTAGGTCTAGCTCATTTCTTCCTCGAAATTCAAATAAAACAAAATAAAGAAAGGATCACCTTATGTCAACATAAATACACTCAAGATCTCCTTAAAATGTTTAAAATGATAGATTGTAAACCTTCTCCTACCCCCTTTCAACCTGGCATTCATATCAATACTTCATGCTCATCCCCTTCTTGTGATGCTACTCTATACCATCATCTTATAGGTCGTATGTTATACATCACTCATACTCACCCAAATATCTCCTATGATGTTGGGCTCATGTCCAGGTTCTCTCATAACCCTCATTTCATTCATTGGCAAGAAGATAAAAGAATTATTTGTTATTTGCAGGGTACTACACACTTTGGGATCATCTATAAAGGAGACTCCATGGATATCATTGGCTATATAGATTCATATTGGGCAGGATCAGTAGATGACATATGTTCTACCTCTGGATATGTTTTCTACCTTGGTTCTTCACCAATCGCCTGGTTATGCAAGAAACAACAAATAGTAGCATTATCTTCTACAGAGGAAAAATAAAGAGCAGCAGTTTTAGCCAGTCAGGAAACCCTTTGGCTTCATCAAATTCTCAAAAAATTTGGTTTTTTCATAAAGGGTCTATAACTCTTTGGTGTGAAAATAAAAGCACAATTCATATTATATACAATCCAGTTGAGCATCAGCGCACCAAACACATTGAGATCCACATGCACTTCATCAGGTAACCTATTCAAAATGGGGATATATATTTGGAATATATTCTGATAGAGGATCAACTTGCAGATATATTCACCAAGTCATTTCCTTCTCTGCGTTACCTTCAGTTATGAGAGAAACTTGGTGTGTTACACCTGCATTGAAAAAAGGGGTCTTCCACATCTAACTATATTGTACATGAATACCTAATCAGGCCTTCTTACCGAGACTCATCTTTTATTTGTTAAGGAGGACAATCTTCGCCATCCAAAGACAAGCCTCTTTCATACTTCTTTGCTTTTGATTGGTGGATTTTCCTATTGGGTTTTTACCATCATTTCAAAACAAGGGGGTCATAGTTGGTTTTCCCCACAGGGGTTTTTTCCACCAACTATCCATGTTGTACATGAGTACCTAATCAGGTCTCGTTGCCGGGACTCATTTGTAAAGATCTCCCCTAGTATCACTTAAGGGGGTGTTAGAATAAGTGAATATTATCTTAAGTTCACTAGGATACACACTTGAGTTTCCACTCCTCCATGTGTCAGGAGTACTCTGAGTGTTGTCTTCATGAGGTTTGATGAGTTGTTGTAATCCAATGACTCTCAATGATCAACTCTGCTATTTATACAGAGTTGATCCTATAGATAAATCAATCAGTTCCACTCTTCTCTTCATCTTTTGTGTAATACTTTGCATATCTATTATTGTGTAATTCTAAGAATAAAAAGCACAATTCATATTATAGACAATCCAGTTGAGCATCAGCACACCAAACACATTGAGATCCACATGCACTTCATCAGGAAACATATTCAAAATGGGGATATACATCTGGAATATATTCTGACAAAGGATCAACTTACAAATATCTTCACCAAGTCATTTCCTTCTCCGCGTTACCTTCAGTTACGAGAGAAACTTGGATTGTTACACCTGAATTGAAAAAGGGGTCTTCCACATCTAACTATATTGTACATGAATACCTAATCAGGACATCTTACCAGGACTCATCTTTTATTTGTATAAGAGGACAATCTTTGCCATCCGAAGACAAGCCTCTTTCATACTTCTTTGCTTTTGATTGGTGGATTTTCCCACTAGGTTTTTACCATCATTTCAAAATAAGGGGGTGATAGTTGGTTTTTCCCATAGGGTTTTTTTCCACCAACTATCCATTTTGTACATGAGTACCTAATCTGGCCTCGTTGCCGAGACTCATTTGTAAAGATCTCCCCTAGTATCACTTAAGGGGGGTGTTAGAATAAGTGAATATTCTCTTAAGTTCACTAGGATACACACTTGAGTTTCCACTCCTCCATGTTTCAGGAGTACTCTTAGTGTTGTCTTCATCAGGTTTGATGAGTTGTAATCCAACGACTCTCAATGATCAACTTTGCTATTTATACAAAGTTGATCTTAGAGATCAATCCATTAGTTCCACTCTTCTCTTCATATTTTGTGTAATACTTTGCATATCTATTATTGTGTAATTCTAAGAATAAAAATTTTACAGGTATGAAATATAATTATCATATATTTACTCATTTATAATACTGTTAGCTTATTATCCCTCTATATAAAAAAATAATAATTACCTTTGGAGTTTGTCATCAATTTTAAGTGTGTACATGCTATCCCCTTATAATAATGTTTGCAATCACATTTTTTTTTTTTTAATTATGTAGTAAGAAGAAATTATGATATTAATTTATAATATTGATGAATAAAATATATTAATATGAAATAAATTATTAAAAAGAAAAATAGAGATTAAAAATTTTAAAAGCATAAAAGGAACATTTTCATTTATTCAATTCACTACACAATATCTATACAATAGTATTAAATATTTTCCAATTCTAATGGTTTATAAAATTTTGACTCTTAATATTTGGTTTTAAAATGGTCAATTCCATACATGCAGGATGGTTAATTTCCAACTTATATGTTGGTATACATAATGCTTAATTTTCAAGAGATTGTTACCATAGACACACGGTGCCTATGGAGTGGAGAGATTAAAACGAAAGGGATCCAATATGGTGGAGTGGGTATTCCGTCATTCCTGAATAAGAGAGAGGTTTCTATAAATTAAACTGCTATAGAATGACATGATGGGTGTCTATGACTTTGGATCTAATATCCCTCTAAGTGTTCAGTCAATAAGCCGTTGTCGCGACCAGATATTAAATGTCTTTCAAAGGTAAATGGAGAAATCTGTCGCATATTTTGTATCTTTTCATGATCAACCCTGATGCCTTCTTTAGAAATAATATTAATTGAACACAAGCTTTTCTTTGGCTTGAGTTATGTGTCGTATCCCTTGTATCTTTCAAAAATCTTTCCGAAGATGTATAACATGTATAGTCATATCTTTGAACGCTATGTTGATCGTTCCCTAAAAAGCAGCTCTTGCATAAATTAATCCCAAATGATCATTCCCTGAAAAGCAGCTCTTGCATAAATTACTCCCAAAGACATATATTTTATCGGTAAAAATTCCCCATTTCACAGTGAAAACATTTTTATTACCGAATTATGCCTCAAGTACTTGATAATTATCTTTTTAAAATGCTCTATTCAAATTTTTTTTGAATCTATGTATAGCATGATTTCGTCGTTCTTTAGAAATAAATTCATTAACCATGAAGAGTATCATAACAAAAATCTAATCTTAGCATTCAATAATTTTTTCACTTTCTTTTGTATTGCCTCTTCTCAATTTTTATCTAAAAGGTTTTCCATCCTCTTAGAATGGAATGATATGTACTATAGTCTTATTACACTTTCAGGCCTTCCCTAGACCGAGCAATAATATTTCAACTATAGTGTAGAATTTTCCAGTTTGATGAACTATGGTTTTTCATTATTACACTTCTTTCTAGTGTATTTGTGTTGCAAGTAAAACAAATTTTCTCAAGAGATTATTCCTTCAAGAATCAAATTTCACTTCATATTTAGGTAATTGTATTTGTCTATTTCCATGTTATCATCCTCATCTTCTTCATATAAAATCTTACCTTGGAATTCCTTTTAATTATGAAGATAAGGCTTTGTTGTTCATCTTTGAATATTTTTTACTGTACATATTTTCTCAAATTGATTAATGAATTTGTGATGTTATTTAAATCACATGGAATGTGTATCACATTTAAGGCATCCAAGTCACTAATCAAGTTTCATGCTCTTCTTTGATAGGTTTTCAATAGTGTATTTAAACATTGATACTTTTTCATAACTACTTGATCACGCGCTCCATGTCTCCACATACTTTAATTTTTTAACTCTCTTTTCTATAGCTCATTAAAGCCAAAAAATTAGAGCTTTATACTTAGCTTTGTTATTTACAAATTGAAACCCTAGCCTTACAATTTTAGCATGTTTTATTTCTTTCAAAGAAGATAAAATTATTTTAGCACTAGCTCCCTCCTTTGATTTTACCATGTCAAAGTACATCATCCATATATCATCAGACTCCAAGTGATTAGCTGGTCATTGATTTATTTTACCTGTTATGAAGAAATAAGCATCCACTTTTAAGTATTGAGTACATTACAAGGTCATTCTCCAAATCAAACTTAGTTATCATATTTTTCATGATAATTATCTTTTCTAATATTTATTTGATTTACTATGCTCTATGATAACCAAATATGCAAAAATTTTATGACTATATGCTTATTCTTTTCTTAACAGTAACACATAAATATCTAGTTAATGAACCACCTACATTTATATCTAATATTATAATCAAGGTTTGAGGATACTTGTATCAAAACATTAGATAACTCCCTTATTCCTTTAGCTTGAGATCTAGCCAATTGAATGATGGTTCTTGATGACCTTTAGGGGTTCAATACTGGGATTTTGTATACCAACATAGACATTATGTTTGTGGATGCTTTGAAATCAACTATAAAATTGTGTAGCATTTTCCTGTTAATAGTGAGTGTGATAAGTAAAGGAGATACTTCTATTTTATCTTTTTAGGAATTATATCATTTAGTTCCTTATTGTCTTAAGTGATTGATAACATATAGTTTACTCAAATCACTCAAGAGAAGACATCTCCATTCAAAAATGTGTAATAGTTAATGCATAGAAATATTCACTTTCAACCTTTTTAAATCTTCTGAGACATTATGTTTTATCTCAATTTCTTTCTTTGCATCTTACTTTGGTTGTATTTTGAATTATTTCTAAAATATAAATGGATGATCATCCTTTATATCTAGATAAGGATTGTTGTTTGGTGGATTTAAAATAGTTAATTGCTCCTTCTTAGTTAATTTATTCAAAAAGTATTGAGATCTAATATCTACATAGGCTTCATCTTCTTCTTTACCTTCATCATCTTCCTTTATTTTTACCATGGGTAAATTTTGTCATATAACAATAACATCTAGATCTTCTCCAGGAGGTTATAGCAAATGTATTTTATCGAGGACCTTCTTGGGGTGCATTAGTTTCATCTATAAAGGCAATAGATGCTCTTTAAAATTTTGGACATAAACTTTCTTTATGATCTACAACTTCATACGTATGGTACCAATGTTCTATAGCTACATAATTCAATTCTGCTATATGAGTCCCATAGATGGGAGACTTATTATTTCATATTGTATTTCATCTTTAAAAATGATAGTTGCTCTAGAATTTTTTTTCTTTAAAGTATATCTATGGTTGAGATTCATGGCTAAGACCTTCACAAATTCTTTTCTACATGGATGTCATATGATTACTTAGCTTCTATACAACTCATTGTATTCTTTTCAACTTAGATGACTTTTCATTCAAGCTTCTCGAATGATATTCCTTCTATATTTCTTAGCTAATCTTGTACCATTAGGATGATGATTTTTATATAGATACCTCTTTTATGGTTGGAAATATTTTTTTCAAGACCATTTCATCCTTTATTCTTAGCATTTCATCATATAAATTAGTAAGATTATTATCATCCTATATTATTTGTATTTATATTGTAGTCTTTGTATTAAGACCTATAAAATAAATTTCAATGGCCAGCTCTTCATGAGGCTTGTTTTCTATTGGGATGCAATCATATAACTTTTGGAAATGATAATTACATTATCAAGCTAATTTATATTTTTATTTATGAATAGATGCTAATTGCATCACCAAGCTTCCATTAACTCATATGATAGAATTTTTTTTGTAAATATTCTTCAAATCAATCCCAATTATTATTAATTAATGGTGTAGTCCATGAAACCATACCTTTGTAGACCCTCCAATTATAAAAAATAATACGCTCATTATCATATTCCACATTCAACACATTTATAGCTAGATTGAAAGCCATTAAATGCTCATTAACAATCATCATTCCATCATCACTAAATATTTATAGTGTTTCAAGGTAATTTATTAAGATCCCCCCTATGCATAATTGGGTATTTGTCATCCACCTTGGGGGTTTATTTCTATTAATATGATTCAGTATTGTGTATGTTCCTTTTACAACTATACCTAAAGCAATAAATTGGTTAAAGGGTAAAGAGTTAGAGCTAGTTACCTCTATTTTCTCTTTCATTATTTTATTTTTTCATATATTCTTATTTATCTAGGTTTTATAATGCATGGAAACATTGAGTGGATGAATTCTACTAAAGTACTCCTTTTGGTGTGTCTTCGTATTGAGTTTATACTTTATATCAATAATATTGAATTAGTGAATACTTCTTTCTTACCTCTATATTTTTTGGAGACATCATTCTCTTAGTCGGTTTATTCTTAGAGCAATGCCATCATATTCATCTAAGACTACAAGAATTTTTGGAAATGATAATTTTTTTATCCAAATAAAAATTCCATATAGTTAACCTTATTTCATTCTAATGGTTTTACATTTAAATATTTTATTCTATAATCTAAAAATATGACTATTCTATTTGGTAAAACTACTCATTTTTGAAGGCGGATAATTGGACTAGTTAAAAATAGAAATTCACATACCCTAGTTTATTCATCAATAATTTCAATATATAAATCATATCAATAAGTATTAAAACCCATTCACTTATATTTTACTTAAAGTTTCATATACTTGAAAAATATTCTTGAAATAAAATAAAATTTATTATAATAAAAGCTTAAATGATCTTGGTGCTATAAACATGAAAGAAAATCTAAAAATATTCATGTCTTTATTTGAGAACTTCAATGAAAATAAGTAATTTTGAATCCAAAAACCACTTTGCCTTTCTCATTTGAATACAATACTTAGATGGTAGTTAACTAATTATCAAATTAGTATAAGTGATAAATACCTCCATCTATTAGGAGAAATTTATAATCAAATTATTATCATCAATTTAAATGCATTGAAAATCAAAATTAATGGTTGTTGGCTTCTCTTCATGTATTGAATCAATTGAGATAAACATGTCAAGATAGACATTTAGCTTTACACTGTTAAATATCAAGCCTATGATCCATTTATTAAAATATTTTAGATAATACTTCTTCATAGATTTGATCGTATTTGCTACCTTTTCTAAAGTACTCTAGGATTTTTGCATGTATTGTTCTTCATCAATTAAAACTTTGCAACTCCCATATAGTTCTTTGATTTCAATTGCCTATGGAAGGTTATTCATATCTTTACTAGCTATATGAATGATAGCCTCAGTCTTGAGTGGCACTCCATGAGCGTCATTAATTTTCTCCTATGAAAATAAAAACTAAATAGATCATCTTATAACATTAGTAGTGGGTATGAATGAATTTATTCTTAGATTTATTATTTGTTACTTGATATTTATTAAGTAATTTTGAATGCACAAGATAGTGTTTTGTAGCATGTTAATTTTTTCTAGTCCTTGGCCAATATTCATCTTAATAACCTAGTAAAAATATAATTTTATAAGATAATTAATGTTAAAGTCGTATTTTATTTTCATGGTGTTAATGGCAACACTTTTATTAACTCCTTATTAGTTGAGGAGCAACTTCAAGCACAACTAATATTATAGAAAATTTAGTTTTTTACTTCATTTTTTTTGTTTCTCTTTTCATAAGAAGGTGGTGTACTTAATTGGGATAGAGCTTGACCTAAATTATCTAGGTCATTCTCCAAAGAATCACTTTTTTCTCATTTCAATCACCTCAATATAAGAATACATGTACCTTAAGAACTATCATCAAAATATTTGCATGTACATTTAGAAGACCATGTTTTCTGAATATACCACAAAGGTTGTTTAAGATCCTCTTCATAGCTAGAGTGAAGTTTTCTCCTAAACCTTTGTATGATATAGTCAATATTAGATTCTTTTGTTGTTTATTCTAGAGAAAAGTAGCTAAGTGAGGAAAGAGGTACTTTTAACAAGTAAAAATATACCAAGACCCTCACCATTTCTCAGCCCTACTCCTTGTAGTTTTGGGACAAATATTATGTTATTGGGGTCCCACCACGCATGCAATCAAACTATTTTCATCTTTGATTGTCCCCACCTAGGAAAATTATTCCATGCATGGATTCACACATCCGGGTGCAACTAAGATTATATGGTTTGGCTCATTCAAAGGTCTTTAGGAATTCTTTACAAGATCAAATCCTTATTAGAATGTAACATTTGAGGCACTATTTATTAAACAAAGGGAAGAGAGTGTGAGAAAGCAAAGAAAGTAAAAAAAAAACTCAATAAAAGGAAAAAGGGGTGATGGACCATGATATTTGCTAAGATCTTCCCACAAAAATGGGCTTGAATGCTATGTGTCAGTGGAAAACAATTCCTCTCCTTGACATAGTGAAGTACAATCAAGATCTACAAGTTATATACATGCATGAGAAGGTGGGTCTCATAGAAGATCCAAGTCATTTAGTGGCTTCATATAAAAATAGATGCAATCCCCTCAGAGATACATACACATGATAAGATTTGATATTCAGGAAAAATATCATAAATATATACACATACATAGCAATGCATCTATAGGTAATGCAAAAATATATACACAAACTTCAATGTATATATAAATACAAGTAAAGTCTTACATGGATTATGGCAGAAGCAATGGTTTGAGATTACCCACAAGCCGCTCAAAAACCACAACTATTTTTAAAAAGAAAAATGAAAGTAAAGCCTACAAATGTATATAATTACAAACTAGTCGATCCTTTACAAACTTGAGACTACTACTATTTATAGAATACAAAGGGAGTGGTTTCCCTCTAAATTTTGTAGGATAATTTGACTTTTCATCTACCCATATTCTAGGGATTTTGAATATTTAATGGAGTAGCGCTAGTAAATTTTATTATCAGTTTTTAGTTGCCATAGTTACAAGTCCTCGTTCTTTTGTCTTTAATGGTTTACCTACCTTTGTTGACTTGCAAAGATAAAGTATTCTTGTTAGATAGCCCATATATTATTAGTAATAGTATGCTATATTATTATTATTTTATGATCCATGCATTCAACTACCTCCTCCTCTGTATTGGTTCACTCGTTTATTTCTAAAATTTTCTAAAATATTAGAATATTTTGGCACCTTTTGTTTGCATGATTGATATTTCCTTGATTAGGAATTATACTTGAGAATGTTTATAAATTAAAGAAAACTTATATACTAATATTTCTCATATATTTTTTAATCTATATTTTAAGAGTTTGTGAAATTTAGTTGTGGATTTATATAAAATTTAAATGCATGAACATGGTTATTGAAATTTTTTAAATATTTTATTAGTTTAATAACATTTAAAATTTGTTGATGTGGTATCTAAGTTTGAGCGATGGTGAGGTGTTTAATGTGGATTTGCAGTTGGACAATGGTCTTGTTGTCTTTGGGTTTCAAGGGAGGAATGTTCCTTTCCTCCTTTGTGGGACCTCGATAAAATTTTCTCTTCTGCCTAGGAAGCATCTAGGCTAGCTTTGTCTCCTACCTCATTTGCTAAGGTGGTTGTTGGTTTTGAGAAAAGGATTGTTAATGTTCTATGTGATGATAACTTGGTTACGAATCATATCCATATTATGGATTGTATAGTAAATAATATTCTTGAGAAAGGGATGTGGAATCTAGTTGGAAAGTTTCAAGGGGGTAGGCCAGATCTAGAAGCCTTGAAGCATTGGGATCTAGCTAGGTGGTATCTGTGTGGTTCTCTTGAATTATCGACTCTACCAAAAAAAAAAAATTGATAAAACTCAACTGTGAAGTTGATTCGAGGAGAATTTTGGAAGGTGGCCCCTGGTTCTTTGGTAAGAGGGGGTTATTTCTTAGAAAATAGGGACCATATTTCAATTTGGCATCACAGAGGATTAATTTGGTTCTTATTTGGTTTAAACTATTAGATTTTCCTTCGCATCTTTGGCATGTTAGTGTTTTCAAAGTGGTGGCTCAATCTATTAGAGACTTTATCTCTTTTGATCATGCTACTTGTTCCCTAACTAGGATGTAGTATGTTTACATGTGTGTAATGGTAGATATTGAGAAGAAGCTTCCAAATTTAGTTGAACTCATTTCTCATCTAAGGAGTTGAACTCAACCCATAGAGTATGAAAACAAGCTAATGGCTTGCTAGGCTTGTGGTAATGGTTATTACTATAAGAATTTTTGCCCCCTTAGCCAAAATTTTCAGCCTTCGGTTCATCCAAATGCTAAAATAAGATGGACTCCTAGGAAAAAATCATTGGCAAAAAAAGGTAAGGAGATTATTTCTTCACTTCTTGAGCGGAATGGGCCATGTACTGCTAGTGAAGTTATCTATCAGGGAGATGAATTAATTCCATATAATATTTTTGTGGAGGAGGAGAGAAATCCTATTCAGAACTTGGAAGTGGTATTGGCGGTGGGACTTGAAGAGAAAGGGTGTGAATTTCCTCTACATAATTCCTTTTGCTATCTTGCATCTGAAATTCTAGTTCTTCAATATATTAATGAGCAATCACCCATCTCTTCTGAATAAGTTCTAAAATATGTGAGTGCTTTGGTGTCTCCTAATCTATTATTTTTGTCTCCTTCATCTAAATCTAGTAGCCCGATGGTCTCTCCTAAACTAGTATTGGAAAAATGTTCTCTTGGTCCTAAGACTAGAAGTCATAGGAGGTATTGAATTGATGTCAGAGTGGAGAAAAAATTTGGTAAACCACCAAATAGGTCAGTGAGAAAAAGGAAAGTTGAAAATTACATAGCTAATAGTGGTCAAGCTCTCTTGAATATTGATAAGGGAAGTGTTAGTGGTAGTAATTAGTTGAAATTATATGGTTATAGGTCCCCTCTTCATGGAGGGACTGTTAAGAAATTATCTTTTAAACCGTGTCAATGAAGATGTGCTCGTGGAATATTAGTGGACTAAATAGTACCTCTAAAAAGTGTATCTTGGCCTCTTTGAGAAGAGATAATTCTTTGGATATTTTATTTATTCAGGAATCTAAGTTAGAGGAGTTTTTTTGGAAATCAATTCACATGGTGGTTTGGAAAGAAGTTGGTTTTGCAGCTAGTTAAGCTTTTGGTTTGGTAGGAGGTTTGCTTTATTTTTGGGATAAATCCAAGTTTGAGGTTAATGTTATTTCTTCTTCTAATCATATTATTAATATCCTCTTCTTTTGTAAGTTATCAGGGAGAAGGTGGGTAATATCCAATATTTATGTTCTCAATTCTTCCCTTGGGATACAACTATTTTGGTTGGAATTATTGTAAATGAGGAAGGTATTTTAGAAAGAAGCATGGCTATTGGTAAGTGATTTTAATTCACCCTTATTTCCATCCAAAAGGAGAGGTGGTAATGGTGTAGATGTCAAGAGTATGGATGATTACACATATTTTATTATCTCAATGGAGCTCCAAGATCTTGATCTTAAAGATGCTAAATTCACCTAGAGTAATTGAAGAACATGGTTAAATCTCATTTTATGCAGGTTATATAGGATCTTGGTTTCAAATTTAAGTCTTCCTATCTTTGGTGATGCTTCTTTTTCCTCTCTTCCTCAGGTTGGGTCTGATAATAATCCTCTTTGGCTAGAGGTTATGGCCAAGCATCCTTTTCTTCCAAGGCAATTTTGGTTCAAAGCTATGTGGTGTTCTCACCCAAAGTTTGAAGATCGTGTTAAGGAGTGGTGGAATGAAGAAGCTTTGGGTGATGGAATGGATCTTCTTATCAATAAGATCAAAAATCTCATATTTAATCTCAAAGATTGGAATAAATGGGTCTTTGGTGATATCTTTAGAGCCAAATAAATTTTGAAAATGTAACTCATGGAGTTAGGGGCTAATGTAGAATCTCACAATTTTTAGTCAAAACTATTGAGAGAGAAAATTCTTCTTTCTAGTCTCCATAATAAACTTGCTAAAGAGGATATTTTTTGGAAATAAAAATCTCGTGGCCTTTGGTTGAAGGAAGGTGATCGGAGTTCTAAATTTTTTTATACTTCAACTCTTTGCCATCATAGTCACAATAGCATCAAGGAAATTTCTAAATCTGACGGTTCATCTACAAGAGATATTTTAGAAATTAGAGAGGATGTCATTGATTTTTTTATATCCCTCTTGGGATCGGCTCCCATTAGAAATAGCTAAGGAGACTCTTATCACCTCTATTCCCAGTGCTATTTTGAATGATATGAATTTTGGGTTGCTTGCTCCTTTTTTTGATGAATAAATCAAGGAGGCATTAGACTTTATGGGCTCATTCAAAGCTCCAAGACCTGACGGTTTCCCTCCATTATTTTTCCAAAAATCCTGACACATATATGGGGGATTTTTATAGTGCTTTAAGGTCTATGAAAGGGTCCTTGGATATTCTAAAAGCTCTTAATTCAACCTTTTTGGTTCTTATTCCTAATAATGCTAATGTAGTCTCATTTAATGATTATAGATTGATTGTTTTATGTAATACTATATATAAGCTTCTATCAAAGGTGTTAGCCAATAGAATTAAGCCTCTCTTGGTGGTCTTGATTGATAAGCCTCAAAGTGGGTTCATGGTCAGTAAAAAGATCCTTGATAGAGGTATTGTTATGTATGAATTAATCCACTCAGTCCATAAAAGTGGTAGGGCTGGTTTTTTCTTGAAACTCGATATGAACAAAGCTTATGATAGGGTTTCTTGGTCCTTTCTATTCAAATTTCTTAGGAAATTTGGTCATAGCAAAAATTGGATCAAATTTATAAAAGCCTATGTATATTCCATATGGTTTTCAGTCCTGGTGAATGGATCTCCTGTTGGCTTTATCAAGTCTGCCCATGGAATTAGAAAAGGTAATCCCTTTCCTACTTATTCTCATGGCATAAGCATTGATAATATATATAACTTAGAATCAGGTCACTGTGGGTCTTCATCCTTATCCTATCAACTATTTTGCATCAATAGTTTGTTGATGACATGCTTTTGTCTTACTTTGCTTTGATTTTTCAGACTAAAGAGATTAAAGCCCTTATTTATTGCTTTGAGAGACCTACGGGCCAACAGATAAATTTTTTTAGGATCAGGTCATAATTTTTAAATACTTTGATGGATCGACAGAGAAAGATAGCTAATATTTAAAATTATAAAATTTTAAACTTTCGTGCCACTTACCTCAACCTACTACTTTTCATAGGCAAAGCCAAGGACTTGGTTTGATCACCAGTTTTGGAGAGGATACAACATAAAATCACCACTTGGAAGGGTGCCCTTGTGAGTTAGTCCAAAAAGCTTATTCTTATCCAGAGTATGTTGCAAATTATTCCAATTTATTTTGTCCCTCCTTGCTCTGCCAAGAAAGATTACTACTAAATTTAAAAGTATTTGTAAATCCTTTTTGTGAGTTGGTCCTGAATTGAAGGGTAAATTCCATTTAGCTTTGTGGGATCTTGTGTGTCACTCAAAAAATAATGGAGGCCTAACTTTAAAGATAGTATCTCAAATTAATAAGGCTCTTGCGGTGAAGTTGGGCTAGAAAGTAGCATCAAATAGTGAGGTTCTATGGGTCCAAATTCTCAAGGAAAAGTATTTTTTTAGTAATTTTTTTTACCTTCTTCCTTCTGGAGGCTCTCTTTTTTGGAAAAGTATTGTTAAGTCCAAAAACAAATTTCATAGTAATAGCATATGGATTATAGGAAGTAGTTCTACAATGTATTTCTAGCATGATGCTTGGTCTAGAGATTCTCCCTTGGCTAATGATCAGTGTCTTTTTGTGTTAAATACTTTCACCCGAGATTTGGAGCACTTCAAAGTTAGGGATTTTATTAAATTTTCAAATGGTTAAAGATCCTGGTTTCAATTCCTTCCAAATATCGATGGTGAATATGCTCAGTAGGCGTGGAATTCTATTGAAAGTGAGTTTTAGTTTTAGGTATTAAGAAATGAGGTCATAAAAGATAGACTTATTTAGGCTAGCAATAGGGAAGGCTTATTTTTTGTTAGTTCAGCCTACTCTTTGTTGGAACCGGATGTTGTTTGTCCTTTTCCAGCTGGAATAGTCTAGCATAAAAATTTGATTCCCAAAATTAATATTTTATTTTGGTTGGCTATGGATAACAACATCCTCTCCATTGAGAATTTGCTTAAAATAGTATTTAACATCGTTAATAGATATTTCTTGTGCAAATCTTACTAGGAATTGACTAACCATATACTTCTTTATTGTCCTTTTTTTCATGAAGTGTGGTCATTCATTTTTTAGAATCTTGAGATCCAATGGGTCTTGCCTAAGTTCCTAGAATATTGTGTTCTTGAATGGTCTTCACCCTTCTTCGTCCCTCAGCTTAAGTGCCTTTGGAATTTCTTGCTCTTGCATTTATTGTGGGGGGTTTGGAAAAAGCAAAATACTTGAGCCTTTAATAGCTACAAAAGGGATGCCTTGCATATTTGTTTCATTATCCTTTGGGGAATTGTGTAAAATATCACCTTTGTGTTCCCTAAGCTTGAGAAAATTAGAGTAAAAAGTTTACCTTCCAAAGTTCACTTGGAGAATGTTTTGGGCTTCCCTCATATAGACCCTGGTCCTTTAATTCCCATTCCAAGGAGTATGGTCAGGTGTACCCCACCTAATAGGGGTTGGTTATGCAAGAAACAACAAGAAACAAGCAGTAGTCTTATCTTCTATAGAGGCAGAATATAGGGTAGCAGGTTTGGCTAGTCAGGAAGCTCTTTGGCTTCGTCAAATTCTAAGAGAATTTGGTTTCATCCATGAAAAGCCTATTACTCTTTGATGTGACAATTAGAGCATAATTCATATTATACGTAATCCAGTTGAGCATCAGCGCACCATGCACATTGAAATACACATGCACTTCATAAGACAGCATATTCAGAGTGGGGACATATACTTGGAATATATTCCAACTGAGAAACAAATTGCAGATATCTTCACCAAGTCATTTCCTTCTCCACGTTACCTTCAGTTGCAATATAAGCTAAGAGTTATACAACTGCATTGATTAGTTTTATGAGGACAATCTTCGCCATACGAAGACAAACCTCTCTTCTTCTCATAGTTGGTTTTTTTCCACAGGGATTTTTTCACTATGTAATGTAAATTAGTACCTAATTAGGCCAAGTTACTGAGACTCATCTTTCTTTTTTGTATAAAGAGGACAATCTTTGCCATACGAGACAAGCCTATCTTCTTCTCATAGTTGGTTTTTCTCCACAGGGTTTTTTCACCAACCAATTATTGTATTAAGAGGACAATCGTTGCCATCCGCCCATGTAGAGGAGTTGGAGAGCAAGTGGGTAGTTAAACCTCTCTAGTTGCTGAGAGGCCCAGGTTCAAATCTCTCACCTCACATGTTGCAGATATGTTATGTAATGGTTCCCTCGTGGTCACAGTCTGTTTACCCCTTGTGGCCACCACCAAAAAAAAAAAAAAGAGGACAATCGTTGCCATATGAAGACAAGCCTCTTATTTCCTTTTGATTAATGGTTTTTCCCATTGGGTTTTTACCATCTCTTCAAAAATAAGTCATTGTACATGAGTACCTCATCAGGCCTTGTCGCCAGGACTCGTTTGTATGATCTCCCCTAGTATCACTTAAGGGGTTGTTAGAATAAATGAATATTCTCTTAAGTTCCACTAGGATACACACTTGAGTTTCCACTCCTCCATGTGTTAGGAGAATTCTCAGTGGTGTCTTCATCAAGTTTGATGAGTTGTTGTAATCCAATGGCTCTCAATGGTCAACTTTGCTATTTATACAAAAATTATCCTTGAAATAAATCAATTAGTTCCAATTTTCTCTTCATCTTTTGTGTAATATGTTGCATATCTATTATTGTTAAATTATAACATTTTCAATAATTTTATTTTATTTTGAAATTTTTCAAAAATAATTTAATTTTCTAACTTATAGATTAAAAGGGTTAATATTAGACCTAGGTGTTGTAGGTGAATTGGAGAGGAGAGGGCAATCCTCCAAGGGAGGTCCCAGGTTCAAATCTCCACCCTACCAAAAAGCTAAATTGGGTATCCAAAATCCAATTGATAATGTTTATGCAGGAAGGGTCAGGTACGACTCCTGGATGACTTTGACAATGTAAAACCCCCTATTTGTGGTCTCTCAGACCAAGGCGGCCCCACAAGAGGTTTTCTGCTAAAAGAAAAGTTAAGATTAAAGAAAATATATGATATAGGATAATAAAATTAAAAAAACAAATATTTTTAAATGTATTATTATATTAACATAATTTTGTTAATCATTATATATTATATTATGAGCTAAAGGTACATCATTATATAAAATTAAATATTTTGTGAGTATAAAAGCATTCAACATTTTATATTATCAATGCTTTTAGTTTAGATTATGTGTATTAGTTATTTAAAATGAAAATACTTTTTCTATGATATAGTTGATTTGTTTATCTTTATTATTTGTAATCTATGCCATGGTTTGATTTGGTATGGTTATATTGATCAATTTGTTAAACTTATGTAAACTATTAAAGATGTATTAAATATTTTATAAAAATAATAATTATTAAATCAATAACCAACCTATTGTACTAAATAACTTTATTCAATAGTCAAATCATGTTACAATACTTTGATATAATGAAAATCAATGCAACACAACTGTTTGGGCTTTGGCTCTTCTTTGAAAAAATCAATGCAATGTAATTGTTTGAGCTTTGGCTCTTCTTCGAGAGGTGAGGGGGTGAATGTGTGTCTCGCTGATGAAATTGTTGTAACAGGTTGGAGGATTTCAAGTTAAAATCCTTATATCTTAATATTATCAATTATAATTATTTAATTTATAAATAGTAAAATATTTGTCAAAATAAGATGAACAAACAATTAATGTATCTAGCCTATTGAGCACTTACAAGCCTCAATTATTTAACTTGTAACATATTCATAACTTATAATTGTCTAATATGACCATCTCGTCTAGTTCATAGAAGGCATGATTATTAGTCATAAATTAATAAATTAACTATTTTCTTATTTTTGACTATGAGAATTAATTGTATGAGTAGAAATATTTGAACGTTTATAACTTAAATAAAACTTGCATGAATAAGAATATGTAAAAAAATTAAAACATCTACCTTGCTACATCTTGCAATGGTTCTTTACATTATGTTTCAATAATTTATTTTCAAAAAATATTTTCTTTAATATCACTTTTATCTCGAAATTGGTTATTATATTATAAAAAATAAATTAAAAATTTATTATTTTATATAAAAATGATATAAAAAAAAAACTAAAATAAATTAAAATAAAAAATGAATTGAACCTTTTAAAATTTCTTATCATTTAGTTTTTATATTATAATAAATGAATTATAGATCCACTACTAAACAATAATATATCTATATCATCTGGGGTGCAGCGCAACGGTTTAGGCTTTGGTTCTTCTTCGAAAGGTTCAAGGTTCAAACCATGGCATGGATGAGTGTGAGGGGGTGGGTGTGTGTCTCCCTAGTGAATTTGTTGTAACAGGTTGGAGGATTCTTGGTCAAAACCCAATTACTTAATATTACCAAAACAATACAAAGTAAAAAATGATTGTATTTTTTTTAAAGTTCGTTAGCAATATTTAAAAAAAACTTTAAAAATAAAAATCTAAATAACCTCATTAAAATAAATAAATAAATAATATTTTTTATTCTTCAAAAAAAATTAAAATAAATAAATTTTACAAAGTACATTTATATTTAAAATAATAATTTATAGGTTTAAAGGCCTAGCTTCTTGGTCAAAAGTGTTGCCTTGAAAAAAAAATTTAAAAATAAAAATCTAAATAACCTCATTAAAATAAATAAATAAATAATTAATTAATATTTTTTATTCTTCAAAAAAAATTAAAATAAATAAATTTTACAAAGTACATTTATATTTAAAATAATAATTTAAAGGTTTAAATGCCTAGCTTATTGGTCAAAAGTGTTGCCTTGATAGGGTGGAGACCACGGTTAGAATCCCATAGACCTCATAGAACCATAGGGTTTGTAGCACCAACGTCATATACTACATTAAAAAGTTTACCCATTAAGAATTCTATCCAATGCAACTAGAGGTTATAGTAGCAGCAAAGAGTAAGGTTCCAACTCATGATGATACAATGAAAAAATATAGTGAGTTACTAATTCCTCTACTATAAGCAAAAATAATAATAATAATAATAATTTATGTAATAACTTATTGTAAAACATTATATATATAGTGATAATTTATATGACATTAAATAATGCTGACATATAATCAATTTTTAGCAATATAACAAGCTTAAACTCTCACATAATGATATGCATAAGTATTCATAAATGGATAAACTCGCAATATTTTATGGATTACACACTTAGTATTCCAGTACCAAGATTAAACTCTCACACAATGATATGCATAAGTATTCACAAACAGATAAACTCACTATATTCTATGGATTATACACTTAGTATTTCAGTAGCAATGAAGTATTGAAATTTAATTGCATAGCTCTCAAACTTTTCCTCTACATATAGCCTTTACAAATATTCTTGACATTTCAACTTCAAGAAACTATTCATCTTCTCAAATATTCGAAAGATATAAATCTCTGTATTTCTCATAATTCTAATAATGGCAAGCCTTTAATGATTACTAGATGATAAACTCTAAATGACTCACATTTACAAGAATCTTTTCACATCACATATTTAAAAACTATTTATAAATATTTACAAGCACCAAATAATGTAATAAACTCCAACACCCCCCATATTACATTATTTGGTATAAGGTCCATTGTCTTCATTTTGCTTTGATTTTCTTGATCACTTCTTGTCCTTCTTCATGGTGATATTGTACCTTGATTATTTTTTAATATTTGTCTTTGTCCTTGTTAAAGTAGAACCTATCTTTATCTCAAAAAAGTTAATAGTTGTTACATATACCTATTACACTTTTATCTTGATTATTTTGTATTACAAAATTAGCATCCCATATCACTAATCTAGATTTTTTGTTTTTTGTCATGGCATTTTCTTTTGTGTTACTATTTAAAAATAGTAAGTCATCATAATAATATAAACCATCACTATCATAGTTTATATCATTATTGTCCTTGTTGATATCTAAATCAACATAACTATTTATAATGATTGAATCAATTCTAGCAACATTCTTGATAATATATTTTTCATTGTGACCACTAGAAACTAGTTTGATCTCATCAATGATATTCAAATCATTACTATATGTACAAATATCCTAATATGTATTCTTGGCCCTTAAATCACCAGTGTCACAACTTACATCTATAATTTTAGATCTCATAACATATTAAATATTATTCTTCTTATGAAGACCATATGAGTATTTCTTATATAGTATACTAATGAACAATTTTTTTTTATTTCTTTATCATCCTATCAAGTAGAGTACATTTTGTTTCTATAATATCTGATTATTTTACCCTCAAAATTTTGTATTGAATTAAATATCTTTTTTGATGTCGCTCTTTTGGTAGAAGTTGATCTAAATGATTTTGAGAAAGTGCTATCATATTTTGAGAGAATATACCATTTTCGTAAGACCCAAGGATTTCAATCTTGTTTTATCTTCTAATAAAAAAATCTTATTACTATTGATGACTTTGAATTCTATTGTTCTTCCTCTATCCAACAATTGTGATACTAAAATTAGGTTATTTTTTATTCTTGGAACATAAAGAACATTCTCTAGTGTGCATTTTGAGAAAGTTAGACTAAGTGTAACATTACCTATTTCTTGGACTTGGTAGATTTTGTCATCCACAATCTTAATTGGTAAATGTCGTTTTACTTGACTAGAAGAAAATAAATATAGAATGTCAATCATATGATTTTTGGTTCCTAAATCAATATACCAAAAATTATCTCCATTCTCAAAACACGTTTTCCTTGATTTGCTTATGGTGATTCACTATATCTCAAAACATGTTTGTGACAATATTTCTTTTACTTTGAATTTATTTCTTACTGAATTTTACCTCTTTAATCATATGTGACTTTGTGAAAGAACCTTTTGGTGGTGTCATATTTAATAAAAATTTATTTTAGTTGGTTTCTAATGTTTCAAATAAATGTTAATCTTAAAATTTATAATAGTTTTTATCTCCCTAACTAATTCCTTTCAATATTTTAATAACCCTTACTAAGTTTTCTCAAAAATTTATCCTTTTTTTATTGAGTAAATATTTCTTATACATATACATATTCGCCATGGGGATTGAACCCAGGTCACATCACCGATAATGCAAGTGACATCCTTACCCATAGACCACATCACGTGGATAAATAACTTATCCTTTAAACTATAACTCTTTCAACAATGTATCTTTCCTTTATAACATAAAATGTATTTAAATATTGAAATGAATATGCAATATAATTTCTCCTTTTTTGATATATCTTTTTTTAAGAAAAAAGAAATCCTTTCCTTATTTTTTTAAAAACTTCTTGAATAATTATTTTCAAATATACCTTTCAATATTTCTTAATGTAATATCTTTCCTTCACTTGATTTTGCAATCCCTTTTAATAATTATTCCCTCTTTAATAATTCTAATTTCCTTTTTCTTTTCAATTTAATGTCCAATATATTTCTCAAATATTTTTAAAAATATTTATTTTTCATTTTAATCGAATATTCTTCTCCAATTAATTTTTATTTCTCTTTAAACAAATAATTTTTTTTAAATCTTACCTTTCTTTTAAATTTTCTATTACATTCTTCAATTTAATTTTGTTTTCAATAGTCTTATCTCAAATGTTTAAATTCTCTTCTTCTCAAATATTTCACTTTTAACTCATTCTTTCCAATATATTTTTTTTTTCAAAATAGTAGGTTTATTTCATTATTTAAATTATTCTCCTTTAAATATTATTTTCTTCACCTTATACCTCCATAATGTTCTTTTTAATATTCCAACTTTGTTATGTGACCTTTAACTATGCTTTTTTTGTTACTCAAATAATAATAAAAGGTAAATTTAATTTACCTTAGGCATTGTAATTATTTCTAAAAATTGTACTCCTCCAATCTCGAAATTAGGGCATAGTCTATGTGTTTTCAATTCTATGAGAAATTCTCTAGGAATTTACTTTGAGTGTTATCTAAGCTCAATAATCCTTTTAAAATTTTATCTGCTTTTTCTAATCCAACCTCTACTTTTTCCTTGCTCATTTATTCTCGATTTTTTTTTTGCTCTATTTGCTTTACTAGGTCTAGTATCTTCTTTACTTCATCTTGTTTTGTTACTTCCTCAATATTCTACTTTGGATCTCTTCTCCTCTTACCATCTTGGTTTCAAGTGTGTATTCTCTTTATTCTCTTCTTACCACCCTGGTTGCTTTAGGTCTCTTTCACTCTTACTATCTATATTATTCAATGTTCTTGTTTTCAATCTATAAATCCATTTTCTTGAACGTCTCCTTCTTTATTTTTACTTATATTTTATTCAATATATCCTTCACAATCTATACATCCATTTCCTTGAACATCTCCTTCATAATCCACACATTTGTTTCTTTTTCTCAAATAGTTGTTGTCATTAATCTTGTTGTTGTCATTAAGCTTACACGTCCTAGTTCTATAAATAAGTAAAAATCCAAAATCCATAATATCTTCCATGGACCCCTCCTTAGAAGGTACATTTTTTACCCCACTCATGTTTGGGATGTTTCCAATTTACAAACGTTTGATCTGCTAAAAATTGAAGTTTATCTTGTTCGTATACTTGGTTTTAGGACCAAGAACCCGAGAAAGAGGAACATAGAACAATGACGGGTCCAATGGGACCTCTATTTAGACAAAAATGCCATATGGGAGAATGTGGTTGATATGCAAAAATAGTTTTATTTTCTCTTTGAGTAGACCTAAACACTTAAAAAACTATTTGTGTTGATTTGTGATGTATGTATATATATGTGGATGTGAAACTAGACTATTGAGTTAAGTAGCTTTTGTGTATGTTTTGGGACACTATGTGAATAGATTAAGTAATCAAGTTTGTATTATTGAATGAGTTATGGTTTCAATTATGAATTATGGATATGATGAGTGATGTATGATTCAAGATTTGTTATGTTATTGATAGCTATATGAATGAATATGTAAATACATATGTTTAACTTATTCATTAACCATGCACTAAACATTGAGACTGTATTTATTTCTAGTGGGGGAGGATATAATGACCCTCCTTGCATGACCATTGCTTATAGATTAATTGATGTAATATACTTACATTTTCTTATAAAAATGTGGTATTGTTGATAGTCTTTGTGCATGCAGGACCATGTATATTCCTTCGATGTTTGGGAGAAGGTTGGTAGAGAAAGGTAAGTGGGAAGTGATGATTCAGCTCATGAGTATGTGAAAGCTCACTCAATTATGTTTCATGTAGATGCATTAGAAGTGAATTATATTATGTGTGTGCTTTATTTTAAAATATCTGCTTGTTGCTTATTGTGAAGTGATATGTTTATGCATTTTATTATGGTAATAAAAGTGCCAAGAGAATGGGAGCCTTCCTTCATTGAGCATTTGATGAAATGAAGAATGTTTGTATGTTTATCAATACAATTGAAAGGTGGAGGAAAATAAATATATCCATGGATAATAATAAATGAAATATGCATGAATTATTATTATATACATGTATTATAAATATATTATCCATGTATAATATTTACATGTATTATAAACCATAATGAATGGAAAATAAAAAATATATAATAAATGATATGGTCTCCGTCATCCATGATCTAACGGATCGAGTGGAGGAGTAATGGTGAAGTGATCTGGAAATAGCTAGTGGTGGAAATGATTGTGTTTTAGAACTACTCCATGTTTTTTCAGGCGAGAAAGAGAAGTGGTTAAAGGGAAAAGACACTACATTTTGTTTTCATTATGTTCTACATGTTAAAGAAAAATTTTATTTGTGCATTCGAAGCTAGGTATTGAGTTTGTGGTTTTGAGAGTATTACGTCTATTTAGGAGGAATTGAATTGGATTCAAACTTCAAATAGTTGTTATAGATGTGCTTACTATATTTTGTAGTGTTTTTATAGTTTTTGGAAATAATTTGATTCTTGATGTATTAAAGAAATATGTTGTATTAAAATTGAAAGAAATCTTGAGCCTACCAAAATGGATTCAGCCATTTGAAACTCTTGTTGGATGTTGAATTTACTAAGTATATCTTAATTCTTATGATGCTAATACTGTGATAGAATAAGCTATTATATGTCTCGTGTAATTAAATAGAAAAACACATTTTTTTATCTGGTTGGAAACATGAAAAGATAAATATCCTAAAATTAGAATCATTGCTGCTTACAGTGACTGTGAAAGAATGTTTGTTTAATAGTTGACTCATATCTTATATTTTTTATGAAGTTGATATGAGAATTTTCAAAAGATGCACATTTGTGTTGGTTGGATGACGTTGGAATAGGGATAATGCTTTTACTTGTGTGAAATCAGATTGATACCATGGAAAGCAAATGAATGGTGTCTTGTAAAGACTTACTTGACTATGCATGAACAAATAATTATCTATATTTTCCTATGTACTTTTATGATGTGAAAGGGATGCATTTTTGTGCAATAAGAACTTGCATGTATAGACTATAGAAGTAGGTATATTGTTTTTTTACAGTTGTCACAATATGATCCTATGGTATAAGGAGTCTCGAGTGTTATGAAACAATACCGCAACTAAGATGTGAACATTTTTGTGGCTAGGAATAGAGAACAATAACAGAAGTTAAGTGAGTTGATTATACCTTAAGTCTCTTTGAGTAGCTTGATGAAGGAAGGATATGCTCATGCTAATGTGAGATTATTATGTTTCTCTAAGTTAAATCTTTAAATGATATCTATAGGTCTATCCATATGGTTTTTTAGATAACCAATTGCAAACTATCTGAGATTCGTTATAGTTGTACACTAGTCTTTATTTTTATGTTAAAATATGTAAAGCCAAACTAGAGCAAAATCCAGAATAAGTTGGTGGGAAGATGCATAGCTTTTGGTTTTTCTATGTTAATTTCTGCTTGGAATTTGTAAAAGTAAGATAGGTTCTGGTTCATCAACGTATGTAATACATTTGGAAAACAAGAAAAAATGTTGTTGTAATCCTATCTAAACTACTTCGTGTCTTGTAATAAATTAAAATAGAAATTCATATTTTTGTTATAATTTATATGGAAATTCATTTGGCAAATAGCTATAGATGAAAATTGAAAAATTGGGTAAACAAAATTACTATCAATATCTCTTATCTGTTTCCTGTGAAGAGTTATTACCTAGTATATGTTTTGAAATAGGATTTAGATTTCAAGACTTGTATTATTCTCATTATGCGTGTTAAAGGTAGTTAATTAAAAAATCTTATGAGAATAATATTATCAACATAAAAACACCATTTAGGCATAAAGTGTAATATGAGTTCATTATAATCATTTTTTATTTAAATGTGAAACCCTCTATTAGCAAAAGAGACTCATAAACAAATGATTTTATAACCTAAAACTTTTAGTGCACTATAGAACCACTGGAGTTAAAACGTTATGCCAATAGGAAATATTATGTGTTAATTAAATAAAAACCTTTTGTGATGTGTTGCTCATTTTGACTCCATGTCGGGTAACATAATGCATAGAATAAGCCAAACCTTTTCAAGAATGAATATTATTAAAAGTAGCAACTTGAGAGAAAGGAAAAGGATTATAATTATTTCTTTAATGTTTTATGGCTAAGTAATTATTTGCTCAAAGTAAATTTGAGTTGGGATTTAAGTAATTAAAAACCCCTTTTGTATTTAGTAATTTGTAATGTAAATAATAGTATTTTGATAAAATATCTAGGGGTTGCCTAGTTAAGAATATAAACATTGAGGTATAAGCTCATATAGAATTGGTTTCAAGTAATCTTAACATATTTCGTGATTTCATTCTAGACTAGTAGGTAACCTTACATTGGCATTTGGACATTATACTCTTAATGAAATAAAGGTATTACTTTTAAGCATTGTAGGTGAAGCGAAACTTGGACTTGCTATATCTTAAAAAACTCTCGTATTTGCTAGTAGGAATTTAAAACCTTAATCATTTCATGAAGAGAGATGAATTAAAACAACTACCAAAGAGAATGAATGATTTGAATTACCCAATATTTTTGGAATACGGGAAAGCATTCAACATGACTCGAGAACGATTATGGTCTGATGGAATGGGTTGGAATAAGTGATCTTGTTAAAGTTAGTAATGAGGGATGGTATGGGACATCACCTCTAGGTCATTTCCTGGGAGTACAATTGATAAGTCCTTGTACCATTTGACTAAAAGGAAACTAGTATGATAAATAAACTAGTTATGCCACAACGTTTGGTATGGGATAAACTATCATGAGTCAAATTGGACAAATGAGACCAAGATCAAGGCTAGGGTATTGACATTCTAGCTTACCCCTTGCATACATAAATATGAACAAGTCAACTGGTTAAGTCAATATTCAAAATGCTATGGAATGGGGAGAGTATGCATCCACCCTCTAGGTGTTATAGGATAACCCCAGCCATGGATCGACCCTCATTCCAGAACAAGATGAAGTCAAATGAGATAAGTCAATTCCATAAAATGGCACAACTTATGAAATTTGGCCTATCTTGTCCACTTGGGTGGTTGTCTGCAATAATATTGTAACCCAAAATTTGTATGATATATCTTGTACTATTTGAAATTTTTAAGTTATAAATCATTGGGTGAATCATATTGTCTATGAACATAAAGCCTCTTTTAGGATAGAAAATAAAATTAGGAAAAAAATACCATGAAAATTGCTTGGATTATTTATATGGTGCAACCGAGTGAGTAGACTTGGGTTATTACATTTAAGTAGGGTCCCATAGGTAGGGGCCACAATGAAAATAGTTGAGTCAACAAAGGGATTTTGGAAGGGTTCATGAACATTAAAAAAAAAATGGAATGCAAGGGTCCCCTAAACAAAGCTTAGAGAGAAGTCCCTTGGAGAGGAGCAAGCCAAAACAAAGCTTGACACTGACCTTCCTTACATATTGTTAAGAAATTGAATGAGAAAGTAAATTCTTAACTCAGTTGATGATCATTGTTTACTTAATCATCCCCAACACCAAAAACATTGACCTTCCTTACATATTGTTTCAGATGATAGGCTCACTTTGTACAATATTATCTTCTTATCAACCAAAATATCATGACATTTTTAAGGTATTTGTTGTTATGGATCACACTGGTATGGTGAGTATAATTATATTAGAGATAATTTAATTACCCTGATGTTCTCTATCTGCCCGGGTTACATTTACCAGCCTGCTATAGACTCTCTATGAATTTATATTTTAAATTAATTTACATTTTAGATTATTCTTGTAGGAATATTATATTTTTTACAGCAATTTTACCTTTTGTAGAGACTAAAATGCCATAAATAAACTCTCTTTGAGTGTGGCTACACCAGTTTCCATAACTAAAAAATAAAACCTAAAAGTACCATCTCCCCAACGTCTATTTTTTGAGTTGCACAATATCTTTAATTTTTACCAGAACTTAAAAACTAATAAATGAATAATTTCGTAAGTTCTACCAGGGTGGATTTTTCTGTTAACATTGAATAGTTGAATGAGTTTTGAGGTTCCATTTGCTCTATGATATAAAGTGATTTTTATCAAAATCCAGTTTGAATATGACAAAGAGGAAGAGTCGACGATAAGAAATGAAAGCCGAAGTCATGGGATACTATATATAACAAGATGCAAGGAGGAATCACAAATCCAAGACCAAACACTCGAGACAACACCTTCCATTTTAACTGTGCAATACAACACCTAGAACTATCAAAGTGAATTGGAAGCATGGGCAAGTCTTGTACTAAAAATCACTAAAGAATTGGAAGCCACGATGAATGTGGCTTGCAGGCTTAGGACTAGTTGGAGATACAATTAGACAATGCATAAATAGAGTATTTGTGCAGGTGTGATCCTTCCATGATTTTACAGTATTTATGGCCCTTTGGTTCACTATAATTTTATGGATATTACTAGACAAAGCTAAAGGTAAACATTTACAAATATTTAAATATGGAAGTTTACCGATGACTCTAATAGTAGTCATATGGGCTATGGTGAAATTCATCATCTCCATTATCAAACCCATCAGTTCTCAAATGTTAAATTATATATGTCTACCAGACCATAGTGACAAGTTGGGTTATCATCAGAAGGTTATTTTTGATATTAAATTTTTAAAAGAAGAGGTTGGCTATAAACCTTCTTGGCTATGGAATGCCTTTGGTTTTCTATGGTGTTGTGCTAAATTTTATTAGAATGAAAATTGTGTTCCAAGAACACCTATACCCAAGAGGACCCTTGCATTCAAGGAAAAATTGAAGATTGTGGTCTTTGTGGATGATCTTGATAGATTTCAAGAGAACGTAATCCTACAGGTAAATGATTTTTTCTTCCAAATTATAATGGAATATTTTGTTATAAATTAAACTATATTTCATACCTATAATATCTCTGATATATCTTATCTCCAAAATGCGATCACCATATTTTATGGTGTGTGCAATTATTATTAATAGTTGCATTTGGAGAGAAACCCTAGTTTTGTATTCATTGCATATCAGCCTTATTCCTCTAGTACCCGGCTATATAAATCGGTGTTATGTTGCAAGAAAGACATGGGTTGTAGAAGAAATATAGTGGAAGTGATGAAATAAGAGAGGAGTAGTAACAAAATTTATAGAAGAACCAGTAGTAGAAGCAATGATAGGAATAGAGGAGAAGACAAAGACTAAATAAATATCAAGGAGAAGAGAATCCAAAGAACCACTTCAAAGAACAAGGAGCTAAAGTGGTAACATTCAAAGACTCCATCAGAGTTCACCCTGCAACTTTTTTGAGGGAAATGCTTGAAAGCTTCAAGATAAGAAGCAACCAGAGTAAAGGTTCTATTTTGTAAACTTGCAACAATAGTCCACTTTTGATTAATATATATATTCAAGTTATTTCTCTATATTTTAGAAACTCTTGTGCGACATTGAGTCAAAGTTGATTTTACGATCATTTTCGCTCCTAAAATTCCTTGCATGCCTCTCCCTCATGAAAATAGAGACATTGTGTTATTTTCATCCCAGTTGTGCACAGAAAAGGGTGTTGACAATTTTGACTAGCGAAATACCCATTTTCACTTATTTATCCTTCGAAAAGGCATTTTCACCCAAGATGCTCCGAAGAGGTATTTTCTCCCTTTATCCTTCAAAAAGGTTTTTTTGCCCAAGCTGCTTTGAAAAGACATTTTTTCCCAAGCTGCATTGAAAAGTCATTTTCGGGTAAGCTATTTTGAAAAAGGAATATCGCTAGCAAAACTTCATTTTTGCTACATGCAATTTCAAATTGGTATTAGAGCTAGCACCAGACTCATGGAAAATAAGAATCAATGGATTTCAGAGGTAACTCATTGTAGTTACAGATCTCATTTTTTAATGGCAATAATTACGAGTACTGAAGCATCCAAATGAAGATCCTATTTGGGTCTTAGAAGCTATGGGACCTAGTCCAAAATGGTTACGTAGAACCAGCAGATGCATCAATTGAGACTGCTCTCTTCTAGGTGGAGTCAAATTTGCTAAAGGAGAATCAGAACGACCATAAGTTATTTTTCTATATAATACAAGTAGTTAAGGAAACTATTTTCTTGAGAATTGTAGCAGCAACCAAATCGAAGACATGGGAAATCTTAGCCAGCTCCTTTTAGGGCATAAATTAAATGAAGTTGGTATGGTTGTAGATGCTGAGAAGAGAGTTCAAGAACTTGCAGATGAGTGAATCAGATTCCATGAGCAACTTCTTTACCCGAACAATGGGTATCATCAACTAGATGAGGTTGAATGGTGAGAATGTTGAGAACCAAAGAATTATGGAGAAGATATTGAGGAGCCTACCAACAAGGTTTGACTCTGTGGTGATTGCAATTGAAGAATTGAGGGATTTAACAACCCTCTCTATATATGATATCATTGATTCTCTACAAACACATGAGCAAATACTAAGCCACTCATCTCAGTCCTCTTTAAAGAAAGCGTTCAAGATGTAGGTATCATTCCAAAATAGTAGTAGAGAAGAATTTCACCAAGGTGCCTCTAGTTCTCAAGGAGGAAGAGGACACAATAGTAGAGGCAAATGTGGAAGAGTCCATAAGCAATAAGGAAGGTCAGACTCCAATGAAGGAGAGACTAGCTACAACTTCCATCGAGCAAGAGGAAGAGGTAATTAAAGAAATCAGCGAGGATCAAATCAGAGGTATGATAAATCAAATACCAAATGTTATTACTGCAAGAAATTTGGTCATTATAGCTATGAATGTAGAAAGAAGATGGACAAGGATAATAAGCAGCAAGTGCATTACACAAATGAATCTAAAAATGTAGAGTGTATATATGCTTGTGGGAATCTACTATTAACTTATAGTACTACAGAGGAGAGCCAAAATAATACCTGGTATATCGATAGTGGTTGCAGCAACCACATATCTAGGAACAGATAGATGTTCTCACAGTTGGATGAATCTATCCAATCTGAAGTGAATATGGGGAAAAACAACAAGGTACCTATCATGGATAAAGGAAAAATCATTATCCACACCACGCAAGGTGAAAGGAAGCATATAATTGATGTGTATTATGTGCTTGGGTTAAAACATAATTTGTTGAGTGTTGGACAACTTGTGTAGAAGGGGTACACTATGCAATTCAATAATAGAGCCTGTATCATTTGAGATAAATGTAATGGCTTCATTGCAATAGTATCCATGAAAAAAACAAGATGATTTCTCTATAGATCTAAAATGAATTATTGTTGTCATTTAGTGTAGTTGTGAAATATGCTACATGGTTGTGGCATCTCAAATTTGATCATCCGAGTTTTAGTGACCTGAACCTATTGCACAAGAAATAGATAGTAAAGGGCTTACCCCTCATAGAACAACTAAATCAATCTTGTGAAGTTTTCTTGGTTTGTAAGTGCCATAGGGATGCATCCCCTATAGGACAGTATTAGAGAGCTTCACAACCACTAGATTTGGTGCATTCTGATATTTGTGGACCTATGCAAACCAGCACATTTACTAGTAACAAGTATTTCCTAATTTTCATTGATGATTTTAGTCGAAGGACATGGGTTTATCCCATCAGGAAAAAGTCAAAATATTTTGGTAAATTCAAAGAGTTCAAGGCTTTGGTTGAAAAACAAAGTGGCTATTATGTGAAGACTCTTAGAATAGATGGAGGAGGTGAGTACATCTCCAATGAATTTCATAATTTTTGTAAACAAAATGGAATTCGAAGGTAGTTCATAGCCAGATACACACCATAGTAGAATGATGTTGTAGAGAGGAAGAATGGAACCATAATAAATATGGTATGAAGCATGCTAAATGTGAAAGGATTTCTGCATGAGTTCTGGGTAGAAGTTGTAATTTGTGTAGTTTATATTCTAAATATATGTCCCACAAAGAGTGTGAAGGACAAAATTCCTCAAGAAGCCTGGAGCAACCAAAAGCCAAGTGTGGCTCATTTAAGAGTTTTTGGGTGCATAGCATATGCACATGTTCTAGATGAGAAGAGAAAGAAGCTAGATGACAAGGTAGAGAAATGCATCTTCATTGGCTATAGTGAAGATGCAAAGGCTTATAGGTTGTATAACCCTATTAAGCCAAGATGTGAAGTTCCTAGAGGATGAATCATGGAACTAGAAATCCAAGACTGATCAGTTAGAGCCATAAATTATTGAATCTAAGGATTTGGAAGGATATAAAGTGCATCTATATGTAGCCTTGAGCACTACTATTAGTGATAGTAGTAGCACTACCTCATAATCATAGTCACCTCCACTTGCAACAAGGATCTCGAACTTGAAGACACTAGCGAAGACAAGGAGCTTGCAAGATATTTATGAGGTAACCAGGAATGAAATTGATGAATATTATGATTTTGCTTTATTTTTTGAGTGTGATCCAATTTTTATTTGAAGAAGTTATTCAGAATCAAAAATAGGTACAAGCTATGGATTATGAGATAGAGGCCATAGAGAAAAATAAGACCTAGAAATTAATAGATCTTCTAGTAGGCAAGAAGACCATTAGAGTAAAATAGGTATATAAAACTAAGTTTAATGCCCAAGTTGAGGTTGATAGGCATAAGGCTAGATTGATGGTAAAAGGCTACAAGCATAAGTCAGGAATTGACTATCATGCGATATATGCACCTATAGTGATACTTGACACAATTAGAATGATTCTAGCATTGGTAGCCCAAAAAGGTTGGAATATATAGATGGATGTCAAGTCTACCTTCCTCGATGGAGTGTTGGAAGAGGATGTCTACATAGACCAGCCACCTGACTATGAGTTGGAAGGACAATAAGGTAAGGTCCTAAAATTGAAGAAGGCCCTGTATGGATTGAAGCAAGCACCCAGGGCTTGGTATAGCCAAATTGATACTTACTTTCAGGAGAATGGGTTTATCAAATGCCCATATGATCACACTCAGTGCATGAAGATAAGTGCATAAGGGGAGATGATCATCATATATTTGTATGTAGATGATTTGATATTTAATGGCAACAACAATATGTTATTTTATTGGTTTAGACTTGCAATGAAGGAGTTTGAGATGACAGACTTAGGCCTGATGAAATATTTTCTAGGCGTTGAAGTTGACCAATCTATGGATGGTATATTCATCTCTCAAGGCAAGTATGTAGTAGATATCCCAAATATTTTTAATATAGAGGATAGTAAACCTACCATCACACCAATTGCAATAGGCCTGAATTTGAGCAAAAATGATTATGGTAGCAATGTTGATCCAACATTCTACAAATGACTTGTTGGAAGTCTGATGTACTTGACTGCAACCAGATCGGATTTAATTTTTATAGTGAGTTTTATTAGCCTATTTATGGAAGCATTTAATAACACTAACTTGTAGGAAGGTAAAATAATATTGCGATATGTCAATGGGACTAGGGAATCATGGAATATTTTATGCTAAAAAAGACCAACTGGAGCTAATCGACTACACAGAATGTGATTGGGTTGGTAGTATAGATGTTACGAAGAGCACTTATATATTTACATTCCACCTTGGATCAGGTGTAGTATCATGTTTATCGAAGAAGAAACCAATTTTTACATTATCTACTACTGAGGAAGAGTATGTTACCGCCACTTCAGCCACATGGAAGTATGGCTGCGAAGAATTTTAGGTGAACTCAATCATCACTAGGAAGGGAAAACCATGATTTAATGTGAAAATAATTTTGCCATAACACTATCAAAGTATCCAGTGTTTCATGGCAGGAGCAAGCACATTGATATCCACTACCACTTCATCAAAGAACTAGTAAAATTTAATGAAGTTGAGCTACTATTTTGCAAGTCCAAATACCAAGTTGTGGATATCTTCACAAAACCTTTGAATGAGGAAGACTTTAACAGACTAAGGGAAATGCTAGGTGTCAAATTCTTTGTGAAATATCATTTAAAAGAGGATGTTATAAATTAAACTAGATTTCATGCTTGTAAGATCTCTGACAAATCTTATCTCCAGAATTTGATCGTCGTATTTTATGGTGTGTGTAATTATTACCAATAGTTGCATTTGGAGAGAAACCCTAGTTTTGTATTCATTGCATGTTAGCTTTATCTCTCTAGTACATGGGTATATAAGTTGGTTTTATGTTGCAATTAAGACATGGGTCATAGAAGAAACGCAGCGAAAGTGGTGAAATAGAAGAGGAGCGGTAGCAAAAGCCATAGAAGAAGCGGTAGTAGAAGCACTGAGAGGAATAGAGGAGAAGACAAAGACTAAAAAAAAATTGAAGAGAATAGAATCTGAAGAACTACTTCAAAGAACAAGGAGTTGAAGTGGCAGTATTCAAAGACTCCATCTGAGTTCACCCTACAACTCTGTTAATAGAAATGCTTGAAAGCTTCAAGATAAGAAGCACCTAAAGTAAAGGTTCTATTTTGTAAACTTACAGTAGTAACCTACTTTTTATTAATATATAAATTCATTTTATTTCTGTGTTTTAGAAACTTTTCATTTTATTTCTTTGTGTTTTAGAAACTCTTGTGTGTCATTGAGTCAAATTTGATTTCGTGACCATTTTCGCTCTCGAAATTCCCTGCACGCCTCTCCCTCACAAAAATAGATACATCGCATTATTTAGTCCTAGTTGTGCACCGAAAATGGTGTTGACGGTTTTGACTAGCATAATACCCATTTTCGTGCATTTTTGCTCCAAAAAAGTATTTTTGCTCAAGCTACTTTGAAAAGGCATTTTTCGCAAGCTGCTCCGAAAAGGCATTTTCACCATTTTTGCTACGAAAAGGTATTTTCGCCCAAGCTACACCAAAAAAGGTATTTTTGGGCAAGTTGTTCCAAAAAAGGAATATCGCTAATGAAACTCCATTTTTGCTGCGCTACACTTTTAGATTTATAATTAGTAATAATGCATTGGTCTCTAAATTCTAGGTTACATGTTTGAGTGTTTTCCAGATATTGTTTGTTATCAATTTGGTTTTGGTGGCTTACGAGATCAACATAATTTTGGGTATGGACAAGGGTATGATTGAAAGGGGTAGTAGTAAGGAAATTTTGGGACAAGAAGAATGAACCAAATAGGGCTAGTCAGGACTTGGCAGACAAATAATTAAGAAAAATCATACAGCTACCACTAGACCCATCGGACCCTAGCCATTACGAGTTTAAGAGCTTTTTGCATGGGCGGTGAGGTATATTGGATAGCAAAAAAGAGAGTACGTATTCAGAACCACAAACAAAACCAAAAAATTTGTATGCCCATAGAAATTTGAATCCAAAGTTCAAAATGAGGACTTTTATCTCAAGGAATCCAAGGCCAAGTAAATATATTTTCACTCTACCCTGTTATTTTTTGTTATTGAAAACAAATGTCTCTTATAATGAAAGCATGTTTGGGCACTCCAAATCCTGTGTGGTTCCAGAGGAAACTAAGGTATCCTTGGGAGAAAAAGTATAAAATAAAGGGATCATATTGAAAGAAAATAGACTCCAATACGAAAAGGTGAATAGTTTCCAATAGCAAAAATTCATAAGCCTTACGCTTTGTGTTTTATTTCGTGCATCTCGGATGGCTCTTAACCTAAGAGTGTTGCTTCTATTTATAGATAAGGCTAGGAAACAAATGACTACAACTCAATCTGATAAAAAGGGCCCAAAATAAACAAATGGACGTCCAAGTGAGATTGAAGTTCTTTACCATTTCAAAAGGATGACTTATGACAAACTATCTTAGGATTCAAGAATGTCTTGTTAATTGAAATAGTTCGTTACAAGCAAATTCATCCCACAAAAGTGAAACAAAGATTAACATACCATAAACACCTGATATTGAAGGGTTACCCAAAGTACAATAACAACATACAAGTTTACACCCTCTGAAGAAATCCAATTTTATTTTATTTTATTACTTTTTCTTTTAATTTGAAAAAAAAATTGTATTGGGTATAGGTAATTCGTTGTCGCCTGCTTTCAATGACCATAATTGTTACCCCAGCCACCGTCAAGGAAACATTGAAAATAAGATATCCCCCATAACTAATGAAATGCTCATACCCAAGTACAACCAAGGAGAAAGAGATGTATTTTCCTTCCTTCAACATCAAGCTACATACAGCATAAAACTTCCATTCGAGTGGAAGTGTTTGCTAAACTACCATCATCTAGCATGGAATATTTTATCTAAAAGCATATAAGTAAAGACTTTTTTCGGATGGCAGGTTCAACTTATTGCATGGGTATTTATGTTTTGGCAATGGAAATATTGAATGAATATTTTAATCAAGGTGAGACAACCTGACAAGAGTTCTTATTCATTACGAATGAAAATAATATTTAATTCTAATAGTGTGTATATTTTCTTTCTTAACAAAGAATCATACGGGAACATCCATGCAGGTTTGGCATAAACTTGATGTTCTTCAAAAATGGATCACTGTAAACGATGATAAAGAAGGTGGCATGGTCGAAGAAAGTAGTGGATCTTTGCTGAGAGAGATTGTTGAAAATTACATTGATGAGAGGAGGCCAACAAACAAGACAAATGTGGGTGTATCCTGAAATAATATCACAGCATCGACTTGGAGGAGTTTCTCTCGTGAAAACCGTGATATCTAGGAGTTTTACTAGATAACGAAATTCTTTTTTGAAAAAAATTGTGCGATATCCCTTTTCGAGGAAAATTTGTGTGAAACAACCTTTTCAAGAGAAAGGACGCGATATCCCTTTTTAGAGCAAAACTTGATCGAAATCTAAACTAGGAAAAAATGAGGATTTTTTTTAGTCTTCTTATCAAACATGAATTTTCGATATAAGATGGTTGCGAAATTTATTTTTACTCAATATCGCATTTTATGCTCCACAATGCGAGGATCTATAAAACACAAGGGTTTTTAAAACATAGAGGCAATGATCTGGATAAAACTTTCCACAACTACTTGCATCAATCATTCAAAAATAAAGATGCTGAGACTGGAATTTTAATTTAATGTAAGATATTTCATATATTGACTAAAATGGTCTATTGTCATAGTTTTACAATAACAAACAAGTAGAACCTTTTACACCAGATGGTTCTCATAGGAAACACTCCAAAAAAATCTGCAATAAAATCTCCTTAGTTGCAGATTTAACCAAGAGAAGTATCCAGAAGGCTGCAGGTTATATTTCTCATTTCTCCTCTACTTCACTCTCTTCTATTTCATCTCTTCTGCTACATTTATTCTATAGACTGCTTCTTGCTTTCAAGATAACATCGACTTATATAGTCGGGTAAATGAGGAATAAGGCTTATCCTCTGACACGCATAGGGGTAAAGCTTATCTTCTGATAAACTAAGGTTTGCTTCATATTTGCAATTGTTGGTATTAACTGTGCACGCTGGAATTTATGGTGATCAAATTTTAGCGATAAGATCTGTCAGAGATCTTATAGGCATGAAATCGAGTTTAATTTCTAACATCCTCCTTTAAATGAGATTTCACAAAGACTTTGACACCTAGCATTTCCCTCAGCCTGTTGAAGTCTTCCTCCTTCAAAGGTTTTGTGAAGATATCCGCCATCTGGTCTTTGGACCTGCAAAACAATAACACAATTTCATTAAATTTTACCAACTCTCTGATGAAGTGGTAGCAGATATCGATGTGCTTGGTCCTGCCATGAAACACTGGATCCTTCGATAGTGCTATGGTGGAATTATTGTCACAATAAATCGTGGTTGCTCCTTCCTGGTGATGATTGAGCTCACCCAAAATTCTTCATAGCCATACTGCTTGGCATGCGGCTAAAGTGGCGGTAACATACTCTGCCTCAGTAGTGGATAATGCAACAATTGGTTGCTTCTTTGATGACCATGATACTACACCTGATCCAAGATGGAATGCAAATCCGGAAGTGCTCTTCCTATCATCTATATTGCCATCCCAATCGCTATCTGTGTAGCCGATAAGTTCAAGCTGGTCTTTTTTGGCATAAAATATTCCATGGTTCTTGGTCCCATTGACATAACGCATAATTCTTTTCCCTACCTGCAAGTGAGTGTTCTTTGGTGCTTCCATAAATCTGCTAATCAAACTCACTGCAAACATTAAATCCGGTCTGGTTGCAGTCAGGTACATCAAACTTCCAACAAGTCATTTGTAGAATGTTGGATCAACATTGTTGTCGCAATCATTTTTGCTCAACTTCAGGCCTGTTGCAACTGGTGTGATGGCAGGTTTGTTGTCCTCCATATTAAACCTCTTCAGGACATCTTTTGCATACTTACCCTAAGAAATGAAGATGCCATCCATAGATTGGTCAACTTCAATGCCTAGAAAATATTTCATCAGGCCTAAGTCTATCATCTCGAACTCCTTCTTCATGGCACTTCTAAACTGCTCAAACAACATATTGTTGTTGCTAGTATATATCAGATCATCTACATACAAGCAGACAATGATCATCTCCCCCTTTGCACTTGTCTTCATGTACAAAGTGTGCTCATATGGGCATTTGATAAACCCATTCTCCTAAAAATAAGCATCAATGTGGCTATACCAAGCCCTTGGTGCTTGCTTCAACCCATACAGGGCCTTCTTCAATTTTAGGACCTTGCCTTCTTGCCCTTCCAGCTCATAGTCGGGTGGCTGGTCTATGTAGACCTCCTCTTCCAACACTCCATTGAGGAAGGCAGACTTGACATCCATCTGGTAAACATTCCAACCTTTCTAGGCTGCCAATGCCAGGATCATTCTGACTGTGTCAAGTCTCGCTATAGGTGCATACACCTCATGATAGTCAATCCCTAACTTTTGCTTGTAGCCTTTTGCCACCAATCTGGCCTTATGCCTATCAACCTCACCTTGGGCATTAAACTTGGTTTTATA
The DNA here is from genome assembly GCA_028583015.1 of Wollemia nobilis. Taxonomy (NCBI): domain Eukaryota; kingdom Viridiplantae; phylum Streptophyta; class Pinopsida; order Araucariales; family Araucariaceae; genus Wollemia; species Wollemia nobilis. The sequence continues at coordinate 5,744,789 of JAQPPZ010017089.1, forward strand.
TACCCATTTTACTCCAATGGTCTTCTTCCCTACTAGAAGATCCATTAATTCCTAGGTCTGATTCTTCTCTATGGCCTCTATCTCATCATCCATAGCTTGCACCCATTTCTAATTCTGAATTGCTTCTTCAAATGAAATTGGATCACACTCAAAAAATAAAGCAAAATCAGAATGTTCTTCATCAATTTCATTCCTAGTTACCTCATAAATATCTTGCAAGCTCCTTGTCTTCGTTGGTGTCTTCAAGTTGGAGATCCTTCTTGCAAGTGGAGGTGACCATGATGATGAGGTAGTGTTGCTACTAGCACCAGTACTACTACTTGAAGCTACAGGTGGATGCACTCTATCTTCTTCCAAGTCCTCAGACTCAATAATTGCTGGTTCTGGCTGACCAATCTTGGATTTCTAGTTCCATGCTTCATCCTCCAGGAACTTCACATCTCGGCTTATAACCAATTTCTTTGTCACAAGGTTATACAACCTGTAAGCCTTCGACTCTTCACTATAGCCAATGAAGATGCATTTCTATGCCTTATCGTCTAGCTTCTTTCTCTTCTCATCTAGAACATGTGCATATGCTATGCACCCAAAAACTCTTAAGTGAGCAACACTCAGCTTTTGGTTGCTCCAAGCCTCTTGAGGAATCTTGTCCTTCACACTCTTTGTGGGACACCTATTTAGCAGATAAACTGCACAACATACAACTTCTACCCAGAACTCATGTGGCAATGCCTTGGCCTTCAACATACTTCATGCCATCTCCATAATGGTTCTGTTCTTCCTCTCTATAACACCATTCTATTGTGGTGTGTATCTGGATGTGAACTACCTTTGAATTCCATTTTGCTTTGCAGAAATTATGGAATTCATTGGAGATGTACTCACCTCCTCCATCTGTCCTGAGAGTCTTCACATAATAGTCACTCTATTTTTCAACCAAAGCCTTGAACTCCTTGAATTTATTGAAAGCTTCTGACTTTTTCTTGATGGGATATACCCATGTCCTTCGACTGAAATCATCAATAAAAGTCAGGAAATACTTGTTATCAGAAAATGTGTTGGTTTGCATAGGTCCATAGATATTAGAATGCACTAGCTCCAATGGTTGTGAAGCTCTCCAAGACTATCCTATAGGGAACGCATCCCTATGTTGCTTATCGACTAAGCAACCTTCACAAACTTGATTCAATTGCTCTATAAGGGGTAAACCCTTCACCATCTATTTCTTGTGTAGTAAGTTTAGGCCACTAAAACTTAGATGATTGAATCTGAGATGCCACAACCATGTAGCATCTTTCACAATTACACTAAATGATAGTAGCAATTCATTTTGAATTTATAGGGAAACATCTTGTTCTTTGTCATGGACACAGTTGCAATGAGCCCATTCTCCTTGTCTCGGATGATACAGGCTCCATTCTTAAATTGCATAGTGTACCCCTTCTACACAAGTTGTCCAACACTCAGCAAATTGTGTTTCAACCTAGGCACATAATACACATCAGTGATTTACTTCCTTTCACCTTGCCTGGTGTGGATAATGATTTTCCCTTTTCCCATGATAGGTACCTTATTGTTGTTCCCCATATTCACTTCAGATTGGATGGATTCATCCAACTGTGAGAACATCTCTTTGTTCCTAGACATGTGGTTGTTGCAACCACTATCGAGATACCAGGTATTCTTTTGGCTCTCCTCCTTAGTACTACAAGTTAACAATAGATTCCCACAAGCATCTCTACACTCTGCATTTTTAGATTCATTTGTGTAGTGGGCTTGTTGCTTATTATCCTTGGCCATCTTCTTTCTACACTCATAGCTATAATGACCAAATTTCTTGCAGTAATAACATTGGATCTTTGATTTATCATACCTCTGATTAGATCCTCCTTGTTGATTTCTTCCATTGCCTCTTCCTCCTGCTTGATGGAAGTTGCAACTTGTCTCTCCTTCATTGGAGTTTGACCTTCCTCCTCGCTTATGGCCTCTTCCACGCTTGCCTCTACTATTTTATCCTCTTCCTCCTTGAGAACTAGAGGCTCCTTGGTGGGATTCTTCTCTGCTACTATCTCAGAATGAGACCTGCATCTTGAACGCTTGCTCTAAAGAGGACTGAGATGAATGGCTCAACCTCTGCTCATGTGTTTGTAGAGAACCCATGAGCTCATCCATAGAGAGGGTTGTCAAATCCCTTGATTCTTCAATCACTATCACCACTGAGTCAAACCTTGTTGGTAGGCTCCTCAGTATCTTCTCCACAATCCTCTAGTTCTCCACATTCTTGCCATTCAACCTCATCTAGTTGATGATACCCATTATCCGGGTAAAGAAGTCACTCATGGACTCTGATTCACTCATCTAGAAATTCTTGAACTCCCTTCTCAACATCTGCAACCTCACCAATTTCACTTTGTTGGTGCCTTGGAAGGAGCTGGAAAGAATTTTCCATGCCTCCTTCGATTTGGTTGTTATTGCAATTCATAGGAATATTGTCTCCTCAATAGCCTGCATTATGTAAAATAATGCCTTCTGGTCCTTTTTTTATTCTCCTTCAACAAATCTGACTCTGCCTGGGAGAGAGCACTCATGGCTGTTGCATCTGCTGGTCTTGCGTAACCATTCTAGACCAGGTCCCATAGCTCCTGAGACCCAAATAGGATCTTCATCTGGATGCTCCAGTAATCGTAATTCTTGCCATTGAAACGTGGGATCTGCAACTGCAATGAGTTACCATTGGAAGCCATTGCTTCTTATCTTCCATGAATCTGGTGCTAGCTCTGATACCAATTTGAAAGAATAGCACAATGGTGGCTTGGAGGAGTTTTGCTCGCAAAAATAGAAATATCCAGGAGTTTTGCTAGATAACGAAATTCTTTTTCGAAAACAATTGTGTGATATCCCATTTCGAGAAAATTTGCATGAGACAACCTTTTCAGGAAAAAAGGCATGATATCCCTTTTCAGAGTAGAACTTTTTCAAAAAATATTTTCAAAGCAAAACTTGCTTGAAATATCAACTAGGCAAAAATGAGGATTTCATCAGTCTTCTTGTCGAACACGAATTTTTGATACAAGATGGTTGCGAAATTGATTTTGACTCAATGTCACATTTTATGCTCCACAATGCAAGGATTCGTAAAACACAAGGGTGATCTAGATAAAATTTTCCATAACTACTGGCATCAATCATTCAGAAATAAAGACCCAAAGATTGGAATTTTAATCTAATGTAAGATATTTCATATATTGACTAAAATGGTATATTGTCATAGTTTTACAATAACAAACAAGTAGAACCTTTTACACCAGATGATTCTCACATAAAACACTCCAAACACATCTACAATAAAATCTCCTTAGTTGCAGGTTTAACTAGGAGAAGTATCCAAAAGGTTGCAGCTTTTGTTTCTTGCTTCGTCTCTGCTCCACTCTCTTTTATTTCACCACTTTTGCTATGTTTCTTCTACAACCTGCTTCTTGCTTTCAAGATAACACCAACTTATATAGCCAGGTAAAGGAGGGATAAGGCTTATCCTCTGAAATGCATAGGGATAAGGCTTATCTTCTGATAAACTAGGGTTTGTTTCCTGTCTAAAATTGTTGGTATTAACTATGCACGCTAGAATTTATGATGCTAGTATTTTGGTAATAATATATGTCAAAGATATTATAGGAGTGAAATCGAGTTTAATTTCTAACATCTCCAATGGAGATAACATCAAATAAAGTCTTCCAAACATGGCACAAGCACAAGATGAAGGCACCATTAAATGTGTTTATAAGGAAGAGGCTACTAACGGTAACATCTATAGCATGCCCAAGTTTTCAAAGGATGCAAGACGATATGATTACTTCAAGGAATTCAAAATAGAAGTTTCCAGAGAGAAAACTGAGCGATAAATTCAATAAAATGCTACGAATGATGAATGTGTGAAATGCAAAGGTAAAGGAAATAAAATTATGGAAGAAGAGGAGCAAAAGGAGTGGAGAAAGTTGAAACAAACATTAAGTCGATACAATATTTCCATGGATGGTATTCAAGCCTTCCAAAATTTTAGGTTTGACTGTGTACCTAGAAATATCCCCTGGCCATTAATAAAGCCAAATGTAGACTTCGTGTAATGTTTACAGCCCAACCTTGCCGACCTAATGGTAGATATTTTCATCTTGTTTAGTGATCATCAGTTCATGTTATGTTGTTCTCACACAAACTATTTATTTTCAGTCACATATTATTATATTAGAATTTCATTCCACTTTAATACCTCTTCTACTATTTTTTAAAATCATCAGTTCATATGATGTTGTTCCCACGCAAACTATTTATTTTCAGTGACATATACTTATATCGTTCCACTTTAATACCTCTTCTACTATTTTTTATCTACTACTTTTAAAATATGTTGTGTGCACACTTCTAAATATCAACAAACTTGAACCAAGTATCTCATTTGTTTAACCTATTTTTTTATAAGCGAACCCACTCAAGTTGTAAATCTATACAAGAAATATCGTCATATGCGCTAACACTATATTCCATGGTATTTTCAAACATTCTTAAATCAACCTACAAAAATTAATTTCAAAAAAAAAAAAGATTAAAAGTTTTTCTAAGGTTTCTTAAAGGGTTAGGAGTGTGAGTGTTATTTTTGTTTATTCAAATTTTGAACGTGAAGAAGGATCTATTTCATTTTTAATATAAATATTTTATCTAAAAATGTGTTAAAATTATTTTTAGTTGTTAGAGTAATATTAAATTTGTATAAGTTGCAAAATTATTTTAGTGGTAAGGGTTTTGGCTTCTCTTTAGAAGTTCCAAGGTTCAAACCCCACTCAATATGAGGGGACCAAGACCCCTCCTAAAAACTTATATAAAATCATTATAAAAAAAGTATTGTTTTAAACTTATTAAAATATATATTAAATTTGTATGATTAAAATTGTTTAGTTTCTTAAAAGTTTTACATGCAAGTTTATTTTCAAATAATATAATCTCTATAGGATATTATTCTACATGTAGATTATTGCAAGTTTATTTTCAAATAATATAATCACTATAGGATATTATTGTAGGTTTATTTTCAAATTGGTTTCTCATTGAATTATTTGAAATTGATACCTTCAAGACAATAGAAAACACTTTGGAAGAATTCCCTTAGATTTTAGAAACTACAAAAGATAGAATCTTGGCTATTTATGCTCGGATATTGCTCTTGATTGATATTAATAAACCTTTATCAATATCAATAATTCTTAAGTATGGGGGTAATTTATGGACCTAAACCATATATTATGAAAGAAAATATACCTTTCATATGTAGAAGATGTCATGAGGTGGGGCATATTGAGAGATCATGCTCTCATAAGAGTCTAGCATAAATATATGTAGAAAACAGTTAAAGAAACTTATAAATGGATATGGACAATGATGATTTTCAATTTCTAAATAATAGGACCAAATAGATGAAAGTAAATAAATAGTAGAGACCAGCAAGTAATGATATTAGAAGAAATATCAATGCTTTTGAGGCTTTAGCCTATGAAGAAAAATCAAATCAAAGGTTAGAGGATATGGTACAATCAAATCATAATATTAACAATGAACCATATAATCAACATAATCTTGATTTAAAGATGAATATTTCTATTGAACCTAAGGAATGTGCTTCATTAGATTTTAATGACTCTCTTGAAGTACCATGCACAATTTAGGAGAAGGAAAGTGGTAGAGAAAAATGTAATGCCAGAATTTAATATCTCTACCATTAATAAGAAAATACCAAGAGATGAGCAAGATAAGTGTTGTCATCTCTTATTTTCCCTATTGATATTATTGGATTTTCTCAATCAGAGGTCTCTGGGAGTTTTTACAAGGCCTAATCCTTGTTAAGATGTGATATTCAAGGTACTTGCTACTCTACCAAGGGAAAAGAGATACGATAAATTAAAGGAAAACTCAACAAATAAAATGAAAATGGGATGATGTGCCAAGGGATATGCTAAGATCTCATTTCAAAAATAGATCCAAATTCTATGTGCCAATGGTGAACACTTCCTCTCCTCGACACAGTGAAGAAAAATCAAGGTATGCTAGTTATATGCATATGTGAGCAAGCGGGTCTTGCAAGCGATCCAAGCTCATAAATAACTTAGTCCAAAAATAGACATAGGATCCTAACACACACATACACTTAGAACACCTAATATTCACATAAAATAATAAAACAACACATACATACACTTCCATGGTTTTGCAAGTAAATGTTGAAACTAGACACATGCTTCCTGTATATATAAATACATGAAAACTTCTACATAGATTGTCATAAGCAGGGGTTCAAAATTACCCACAAGTTGCTTAAGGCTACTACTATTTTTACAGATATAAATAAAAGGAAAGCCTTCAAATACATGAATTGCAAACTTGTCTATAAAATTTTAAAAGCTAATACTACTATTTATAGATTTACAAGGGAGGAATTTCCCTCCAAAATAACTAGATTTGACAATCTTATCTTCTTTTCCTTGGGATTTTGATCATTGAATGATAAACTTCCTTGATCATAATTACTGATCAATATAGGACTATCAGAGTCATACTTCTTTTTAAATTCATGTCTTGGATAATAACTAAGGTCATCTGTAGGTAGGTGGTCTTCATCTCTTCAATCGAGAAAGTCATTAATTTTCTCAACTACCCTTGTTGCTTGATTTGACTTTAGAGGAGGGAATATTAGTTGATAAAGATCAAAGATATTTATAAAAGTGATAGAGAGGTTTTGCAACCCTCTCGACTGCTGGGAGGAGGGTTTTTTTTTTTTTTTTGCCTGTTTCTTGCATTCTGGGTTGCAGATTCCTTCAATTTGGCTTGTTCTTGATCTTATGTGACGTGACGGCTTGTTGCTTTGGTGGACTGACGATCTTTCTTTAGTTCTGCCTCCTCTTTGATGGATTTTTAGGGGAGACCTTGTTTTTTATGGTTAGGAGAAATTCTTTTTTATGGTTAGTGAAGTCTTGCTGATTCGTTTTGGCTATTTTAATGACTTCCAAATTTTAATGACTTCCAAATCGGTAGTTTCAAATTCTCTCAGGATCTTGTTTCAGTTGGTGTGCCAGATTTTATCTGGGATGAGCGGTGGTTTGTTTATTGTTTATTTTTCTTTGTTGTTGTAAGTTCCGCTAAAAGGTTTAGAAAACCTTTCAAAACCTCCACTTTTCACCAAATAAAAATATATATATACTATAGAATTACATGACATGTGTCTATCACTATCACTTCCAATCTAAATGTTTACCTAAAGCTCAGTGCAGTCACTAAGAGTTTGCCGCATAGTACATGAGAGGGAATTATTGAAAAATAACAAGCTCAAAACAAAAATAATAAACACATTTTTAAAATATTAAAATATAATTATATATATAACCAATAAAAAATTTTAAAAGTAACCTAAATATTATAAATTTGATAAATAATTAAAATATATAATACATATTTTAAATTTTAAATATCAAAATAAAATCTAATGAAGCCAAATATTTGTAAATAACTAAACTGCGGTATTAACGTAAACTTGAGCTTGCTTTCATATAGCTTATAATTCAGAAAAGAACGCTGTTCAGATTTCTGGATTCTGGAATCCGTTCAAAATGATGGTTGATTCCCCATGTTAAGCACCTGACCTACAATATTATTGCCTTTGTGTTATAATCACCTCCATTCCTCCCTTCATGCGCAGGTGGAAATCAGTTGCATACCTAGGCACAAATTTGCTATCGACCTCCATTCCTACCTTAGAGGATTTTGATTGCCCTTGTTTCACTTTTCTTTTGGCTAAGATCTCCCTCTGAATTGATAATTCCTTTGCCCAAGAAATCTTGCAGAACCAGGTCGTCCTCTGTCCTCTTTTTATAATTTTGGAAATTCTTGATGAGAATGTGCTCCACATCTACGGGATTAGCAGTGAAGAAGCCTCTTTTGCCTCCGGGGAGAGGGTATTCACATGATTGGTATTCAGAGTTTTTCAGTAAATCTGTAACCCAGTCATAAAGCCTCTCATGATTTTTATTCACAGTAGAACGAGTCAGAATATAAGTGTAAGTGCTTCTCTTCTTTGTGAGGCGAAAAGAGATGTGCACTGAGAAAAGGAGGGTGAGAGCCAGCGCAACCCAGAGGGAAGCGACATGATTTGAAAGAAAATTAAGGCTTGCCTCTACCATTGTCACACGCGTATGCTGCCCATTATATTCCACGGCTTGTTATATCATAGCAAATAGTCATGGTTGCCCGACTAAAATATTTGCAGATATTACGGTTTACCAGATATGGTTGGCATTTAGATTATATAATTCCCCGCAAGATCAGTTCATATCTAATCCAATATTATTACAGTTTTATAATTTTTTCCCTGTTCTTTTGTTTGTTATTTATACATAGTTTTTTTTTTTTTTTTTTTCTTGCTCTTTTGTTTTTAGATGTTATTAGTTTTAGTTTTAGGATTTTTTTTTTTTTTTTTTTTCAATGTTAGTTATGTAAAACAAAATAGTATCTTATTTCTTGAGTTTCTAAAGATAATATTAATAAAAAGTAGAAGATTAATTAGTATTCTGTTATAATTTTAATTTTTTTTAAATTTATATAAAATAAAATATTAATCAGTATTTCATCATTTGTTTAGTTTTTTTTATTGTTTTTTCTCTTTCGCATGTTATTTATGTAGATATAAATACGAAACTATTAGAAGATCTTAACCTTTGATCTTGTTTTAACTTTTAGAATTTTATTTAATTTTTAATTTATGTTTATATTTTTTTAAATTTAAATTTTATAAAAAAATAATAAAATATGAACAAATTCACTGTTTATATATAAACAAAACTTACGAGCCTTTAATATTTAGAATATAAAATTTTATTTTGTAATGCTTATAAATTTTAAAAGAATGTTACAAATTAATGGAAACTTATATAATATGTTTTTTCATATATTTTTTAATTTTTTTTTAACACATATCTACCTCATCACACATTCAGTCATGTTACGGTTTGAATCTTGGACCTCTTGAAGAAGAGACATTTTTTTAATTTATATTTTTTATGTTAACAATTTGTGAAATTTAGTTGTGGATTTACATCTTTTTTATGTTAACAGTTTGTGAAATTTAGTTGTGGATTTACATAAAATTTTGAAGTGTGCACATGGTTTTATTGAAATGTTTTAAATATTTTATTAGTTTAATAATGTTTAAAATTTGTTGTTAAATTTTATAATATTTTTTCAGGTTTTGGATTTTGGAAAAGAAGTTTAACGTTTTTTGTTTTTGATTGGTTGAAACAAGGGGTTTTGAAAGGGAGAGGAAGCTTGTAACTAGGGCAAACAAAAGCAAGGGAGACCAAATTTAATTTAACGACCCTTCTTGCACGATCATTGTTTGTAGATTAATTGTTGGAATATACTTACCTTTTCCTATAAAATGTGGTATTGTTGACGGTATTTGTGCATGCAGGACCAGATATATTCCTTCGACATTTGAGAGAAGGTTAGTAGGGAAAGGTAAGTGCAAATTGATGATTCTGCTCATGAGTACATGAAAGCTCATCCAATTGTAGATTCATTGGGAGTGAATTTTATTGTGTGTACCTTATTTTAAAATATATGCTTGTTACTTGTTGAGAAGTGATATGTTCATACATTTTGTGATGACAATGAAAGTACCAAGGGCATGGAACCCTTCATTCATTGAGTATTTGATGAAATGAATAATGTTTGTATGTTTATCAATAAAAGTATGGGAGCCTTCTTTCATTGAGTATTTGATGAAATGAATAATGTTTGTATGTTTATCAATAAAATTGAACGGTGGAGGAAAATAAATATATATGTGAATAATAATAAATGAAATAGGCATGAATTATTATATATATATTATAAATATATTGTCCATGTATAATATTTACATGTACTATAAACCATAACGAAAGGAGAATAAAAAATATAATAAATGATATGGTCTCCGCCGTCCATAATCTAACGGATCGAGTGGAGGAGTAATGGCGAAGTGATCTGGAAAATAGCTAGTGGTGGAAATAATTGTGTTTTAGAACTACTCCATGTTTTTTTTCTGGTGGAAAAGAGAAGTGGTTAAAGGGAAAAGACACTGCATTTTATTTTCATTATGTTCTGCATGTTTAAAAAAAAAGATTCGAAGCTGGGTATTGGGTATTGAGTTTCTGGTTTTGAGAGTATTACCTCTATTTGGGAGGAATTAAATTTTAGTCAAATATCCAATAGTTATTACAGGTGTGCTTGCTAAATTTGTTTTTGTGTTTATATGGTTGCTGGAAATAATTTAACTGTTGATGTATTAAAGAAATATATTGTTTTAAAATTGAATGCAATCTTATAATTTAGAATGAATATTATTAAAAGTAGCAACTTGAGAGAAAGGAAAAGGGTTATAATTATTTATCTTTAATGTTTTATGGCTAAACAATTATTTAGTCAAATAAAATTTATGTTGGAATTTAAGTAATTAAAACCCATTTTATATTTAGTAATTTGTAATGTAAATAATACTATTTTGATAGAATATCTAGGGGCTGCCTAGTTAAGAATATAAATATTGAGGTATAAGCTTATATAGAATTGGTTTTGGGTAATCTTAATATATTTCATGGTTTCATTCTAAACTAATGGGTAACCTTGTATTGGCATTTGGATATATACTTTTAATGAAATAAAGGTATTGCTTTTAAGCATTACATATGAAGCAAAACTTGGACTTTTTATATCTTAGAAAACTCTTGTATTTTCTAGTAGCAATTTAAAACCTTAATTATTTTATCAAGAGGGATAAATAAAAATTACTATCAAAGAGAATGAATAGCTTGAATTACCCTATGTTGTTGGAATATAGGCAAGCATTCAACATGATTTGAGAACAGATGTGGCCTAACAAAATGTGTTGAAATAAGTGAGCTTACCAGAGCTAGCAACAAGGGATGGTGTGGGACATTACCTCTAGGCCATTTCTTGGGAGTACAAGTGATAATTCCTTGTACCATTTGACTAGAAGGGAACTAGTATAACAAATAAACTAGTTCTGCCATGATGTTTGGTATGGGATAAACTATCATGAGTCAAATTGGACAAATGAGACCGAGACCAAGTTTAGGGTATTCACATGGCTCTAGCTGACTGAAGGATAGAGGACCATTAGTTAGACACTAGGCATAACCACGATAACCCCTTGCATACATAAACATGAGCAAGTACTAAGGGATGGGGAGAGTATGCATCCACCCTCTAGGTGTTATGGGTCCTAGAGGATAACCCCAAATGTGGATCAACCCTCATGCCAGAATAAGAGGAAGTCAAATGAGATAAGTTGATTCCACAAAATAGCACAACTTCAAGATTTGACCAATCTCATCCACTTAGGTGGCTATCTACAGTAGTATTAGAAACCAAAAGTGGTATGATATACCTTGTACTATTTAAAATTTTTAAGTTACAAATCATTGGGTGAGTCATATTTACTATGAACATGAAGCCTCTTCTAGGATAGACAGTAAACTTAGAAAAAAAATATCATAAAAATTGCTTGGCTTATTTATATGGTGCAACCAGGTGAATAGACTTAGGTTGTTACATGTGGTATCAGAGCATAAGAGATCCTTAATTTGTAGGACTCTAAATAAATATTTTGTGTAGACAATTTTAAACCAACAAATTAACTTACTTTTTTTTACCTATAGGTCTAATGGCACACATGTTGCGAGGTGGATCTTTTAGAAATCCCATGGGAGTTAGGCAGGAAGAAACCACCAAAAGACCTCCAAGGGGACCAAGGATAGGGGTAAGGAAAGAAGGTCCTCAAAGAAAAATAATAATGAAACGGTTAAATGAACCTCCACCAAATGAGCCTAGTAGGGAGGAATAAATTTAGCAAAAGTTGTATGACTGTTACAAACTCATATGGAGCAGCAAAAAGAGGAAATGGCCCAACAACAATATTTGATAGTCCAACAACAAAAATTAATAGAGGAATTAACTAGAGGTAGAATACTTGTAGGCAAGACAGAGGGAGAATCTAATGAACCTATAAAAAATAGTACTGGTAGGTCTAGAGTAAGTGTGGAGTTGTCCAAGGACCTAAAGAAGGTTTTGATTTTCAAGTTTAATGGCAAATGTGATGGTGATGCAGCAGAGAATTGGGTGAATGAATTGAAGTCAAACTTTTCCTTGGTGCTTTTATCATGAGAATCTAAAACCACTTTGGATGTCATGTATATGGTTGAAGTAGCCCTAGATTGGTGGAAGACCTTTAATAAAGGGTAGGGTATTGAAGCTTCAAACTTCAAATGAAAAGACTTTGTTAAGAAATTTAGGAACTAATTCCTAACTAAGCAATATTATGTGGAAAAATTTATGGATTTCACTAATTTACAACAAGAATCAATGACAGCCTGAGATTATCATCAAAAATATATACAACTGTTGAAATATGTGTCTGATTATGAGAGAAAGGAAGACGTGTAGATGTAGAAGTTCATACTGGGACTACATCCCAAGATTAGGACTATGGTGAATATGCTTAACCCTATAGACCTCCCTACTACTTTTGATTTAGCTTATCAAGAGGAAGCTAACCAAGAAGCCAAGAAGGCATATTTTAATTATCAAAAGATATCTAAAAAGAAAAAAATATGAGCTCAGTAAGTAGAAGAGCATTGTATTTATGGAGTGGAATAAATAACATAACAAGAAACACAAGGGAGGAGATGAAAACAAATGGAGAAGCAAGAACAAAAATAACTACCAAGGTAATAAGTTCAGGAAAGATGGCAAGGGGTATCCTATAAGGAATGATCAGAAGCCACTAGATCAGGAGAAGACTAAGGATTTTGCACCACAAGGCAAGAATAAAGATAGAAATAGTGGTAGTAGAGCTCTTGCAAATGGTTGCTCTTTTTGCAAAGGGCCTCACTTTACCAATAAGTGTCCCCATAGAGTTGATCTTCATCAAAAATATCTAGAAGAGACTAACCATAGGATATTTGTTGTGATAGGTAGTCCCATACTTGATGCACAATTTTCTCCTTTATTTTTAAATGGTAAAATTTATGATAAGGATGTATGCAATTTGATAGATAGTGGATCTACTGATAGTTTTATTTACACTAGTTTAGTGAGGGACATACCAAAAATACCCAGGTTTTTGGTTAAAGGTTGGAAGGTAGTGTATGGATCAGGATAGACCTACCAAGTTAACCAATATATTTTTTATCATCACATTATTTTACCCCAAGGTAGAACCAACTAGTAATTGTATGTAGCACCCCTACACTCATTTGACATCATTCTTGGTGTTGATTGGTTAAAGCCCCACAAGGCTCTTTTGAATTTTGAAGATAGATGGTTGGAGTTCATGGATGAATCTAATCAGAGGATTAAGATTCATTATGATCATGATTTAATTAAACCACACCTTTTTGAATGCAATGCAAGTAAATAAAGCTATTAGGAAGAGAGAAATGATCTTTGTAGTTAAAATGAACAAAAAACAAGAAACTGAAGCAGATTTTGACCTCTTCCAAAAGCATCCTATTTTGAGTGAACTGAAGGATGTATTTCTAGAGGACCTACCTGGTCTACCTCTGCAAAGAGAATTTGATTTTTTAATAGAGTTAATGCCTGAAGTTGTACTCATTACTAGGGCACTATATAGGATGACTCCTGTAGAGTTACAAGAACTCTAGATGCAACTTCAGGACTTATTGGAGAAAGGGCTTATTAAACCTAGTGTGTCACTATGGGGTGCTCCTATTTTATTTGTTAAAAAATTATGGTACTTGATATTATGCATATACTATCAGATGTTGAATAAGAATTACCGTCAAGAATAGGTATTCTTTACCTAAAATAGATTATCTTTTTGATCAACTAAAAAGAGCAACCATCTTCTTGAAATTTAACATTAGGTCAGGTTATCACTAGTTAAGGATTCGAGAAGAAGACGCACATAAAACAACTTTTAGAACAAGGTATAGATATTATGATTTTACAATCCTACAATTTGGACTGACTAACACCCCAGCTGCATTCATGAATCTCTTGAATAGTATTTTTAGAGAGCAGTTAGATCATTTTGCGCTTGTGTTCCTAAATGATATATTGATCTAATTCCAAAAAAAGGAGGAACATGATCAACATATGAGAATTGTACTTGAGATTCATAGGAGGAACCAACTATATGGAAACTATTAGAGTGTGAATTTTACACTCCCCAAGTGCAGTATTTGGAAAACATAGTTTTTATTGAGGGGATTACAGTAGATCCCAAGAATATTGAAGCAATTATTCATTGGCCTACACCCACAAATGTAACTGAGGTGCATACTTTTATGGGATTAGCAGGTTACTACATATGGTTTATCAGAGGTTTTTTGAATATTGCTCAACCTATCACAAACCTTCAAATAAAAGGAAAGGCTTTTAAGTGGATAGAACTGTGTGAGAAAGCCTTTCAAAATTTGAAAGGGAGGTTGACGACCACACCAATCCTATAGTTACCTAACCCTTCTAAGAGGTTTACAATGTGTACTGATGCATCAATTGAAGTATTAAGAGAGTTTTTGACCCAATATTAAGTAGTTATTATCTTTGAATCAAGGAAAATTAAGAGGCAGATAAATTATGCCACACATGACTTGGAATTGGTAGCAATTGTGCATGCTCTTAAGATCTAGAGGTACTATTTGCTTGGAAAACTATTTGAACTTCAGATAGATCACCAGATTTTAAGATACATTTTTACTCAACCCTTATTGAATGCTAGACAATGTCGATGGATGGAGTTTCTAGCTTAGTATGATTTTGATATATAATATATCAAGAAGAAGAAGAACAATATTGTTGATACCCTAAGTAGGAGAAGGTGTATTGTTGCAATGATGAAATATCATTATGATATGATAGATCAAGTTAATAAAATTCAATAGAAATGTAATGCTCAAATTGAGCAAGAACCTAGAAACGATACAGGTTTTATGTATAGATATGCTTTGCTATTTTATAAGAATAGATTGGTTTTTCCAAATATGGATGGATTGAGAGAAATAATCTGTAAGGAGACACATAATACTCTTTATTTTGTACATCCTGGTGGGGTTAAGATGCACAAGAGCTTGAGAAAGACCTATTACTAGCCAAGAATAAAAAGATATGTGAATTATTATGTGGCTATATGCTTGGAGTGCTAGAAAGTTAAATTGAAACACTTGCACCTGGTAGGATGGTTGTACCCACATGACATTCTTATGCAAAAATGGTAGGTGGTTTCAATGGACTTCATAGTTGGATTTTCTAAAACAAGGTTTAGGCATGATGTAATCCTAGTTTTGGTAGACAAGTTAACCAAGGTTGCACATTTTATACTTGGGAATGTATAGGATGATGCACCTACTATAGCAAGTAAATTTACCAAAGAGAGTGCGACTACATGGGTTCCCTAAAGTTATAATATTTGATAGAGATTCTTGTTTTACCTCAAAAAAAAATTAGGCTTTGCATGAAGTATTAGGTATCAAACTAAATATTAGTTGAACCTATCACCCTAAGATAGATGGATAGACTAAGAAGGTGAATCGGGTCTTAAAATATATGTTGAGAATGTATTGTATGGATCAACATACTAAATGAGAATATTATTTATACCTTATCGATTTTGCATACAATAACAGTTATCATGCATCACTAGATATGAAACCCAGCCCTATATAGAAGAAGATGTAGGATTCCTTTTTCATGGAATAATCCAAAATATAGAGTAGTGATCGAACTAAAAACTATAAAATAAATGGAATATCAATTGAAAATAATTCAGCAAAAGTTGAAAGAGATTGCAGATCACCAAAAGAGCTACATAGACCTCAAAATAACACCGAGGGAATACTCTATAGGTGACAAAGTGTTCTTAAGAGTGAAACCTACTAAACGTTCTATAAAATGTTCCAAACTTTACCTTATATGTGTGGGCCCATTTGAAATCATGGGCAAGATAAACCTTGTTGCATATAAACTTGCTTTGTCGCTAACCTTATCAAAAATCCATAATATCTTCCATGGGACCCTCCTTAGGAAGTACATTTTTGATCCCACTCATGTTGGGGATGTTTCCAATTTACAAACGTTTGATATACTAAAAATTGAAGTTTATCTTGTTCGTATACTTGGTTTTAGGACCAAGAAACTGAGAAAGAGGAACATAGAACAATGACGGGTCCAATGGGACCTCTATTTAGACAAAAATGCCATATGGGAGAATGTGGTTGATATGCAAAAATAGTTTTATTTTCTCTTTGAGTAGACCTAAACACTTCCAAAACTATTTGTGGTGATTTATGATGTATGTATATATATGTGGATGTGAAACTGGACTATTGAGTTAAGTAGCTTTTGTGTATATTTTGGAACACTATGTGAATAGATTAAGTAATCAAGTTTATATTATTGAATGAGTTATGGTTTCAATGATGAATTATGGATATTATGAGCGATGTATGATTTGAGAGTTGTTATGTTATTGATAGTTATGTGAATGAATATGTAAATACATATGTTTAACTTATTCATTAACCATGCACTAAACATTGAGACTATATTTATTTCTAGTGGGGGAGGATATAACGACCCTCCTCACATGACCATTGCTTATAGATTAATTGTTGTAATATACGTACATTTTCTTATAAAAATGTGGTATTGTTGATAGTCTTTATGCATGCAAGACCAGGTATATTCCTTCAATGTTTGGGAGAAGGTTGGTAGGGAAAGGTAAGTGGGAAGTGATGATTCAGCTCATAAGTACGTGAAAACTCACTCAATTATGTTTCATGTAGATGCATTAGAAGTGAATTATATTATGTGTGTGCTTTATTTTAAAATATTTGCTTGTTGCTTATTGTGAAGTGATATGTTTATGCATTTTATGATGGTAATGAAAGTGCCAAGAGAATGGGAACCTTCCTTCACTGAGCATTTGATGAAATGAAGAATGTTTGTATGTTTATCAATAAAATTGAAAGGTGGAGGAAAATAAATATATACGTGGATAATAATAAATGAAATATGCATGAATTTTTATTATATACATGTATTATAAATATATTATCCATGTATAATATTTGCATGTATTATAAACCATAATGAATGGAGAATAAAAAATATATAATAAATGATATGGTCTCCGTCATCCACGATCTAACGGATCGAGTGGAGGAGTAATGGTGAAGTGATATTGAAAATAGCTAGTGGTGGAAATGATTGTGTTTTAGAACTACTCCATGTTTTTTTGGGTGAGAAAGAGAAGTGGTTAAAGGGAAAAGACACTGCATTTTGTTTTCATTATGTTCTACATGTTAAAAGAAAAAGTTTGTTTGTGCATTCGAAGCTAGGTATTGAGTTTGTGGTTTTGAGAGTATTACGTCTATTTAGGAGGAATTGAATTGGATTCAAACTTCAAATATTTGTTACAGATGTGCTTACTAAATTTTGCAATGTTTTTATGGTTGTTGGAAACAATTTGATTCTTGATATATTAAAGAAATATGTTGTATTAAAATTGAATACAATCTTGAGCCTACCAAAATGGATTCAGCCATTTGAAACTCTTGTTGGATGTTGAATTTACTATGAGTATAGCTTAATTATTATGATGCTAATACTGTGATAGAATAAGCTATTGTATGCCTGGTGTAATTAAATAAAAAAACACATTTTTTTATCTAGTTGGAAACATGAAAAGATAAATATCTTAAAATTTGAAGCATTGTTGCTTACAATGATTGTGAAAGAATGTTTGTTTAATAGTTGACTCATATCTTATATATTTTATGAAGTTGATATGAGAATTTTCAAAATATGCACATTTGTGTTGGTCGGATGACGTCGAAACAGGGATAATGCTTTTACTTGTGTGAAATCTGATTGATACCATGGAAATCAAATGAATGGTGTTTTGTAAAGACTTACTTGACTATGCATGACAAATAATTATATATATTTTCCTATGTACATTTATGATGTGAAATGGATGCATTTTGTGCAATAAGAACTTGCATATATAGATTATAGAAGTAGGTATATTGTTTCTTTTATAGTTGTCACAATATGATCCTATGGTATAAGGAGTCTCGAGTGTCATGAAACAATACCGTAACTAAGATGTGAACGTTTTTGTGGCTAGGAATAGAGAACAACAACAGAAGTTAAGTGAGTTGGTTATACCTTAAGTCTCTTTGAGTAGCTTGATGAAGGAAGGATATGCTCATGCTAATGTGAGCTTATTGTGTTTCTCTAAGTTAAATATTTAAATGATATCTATAGGTCTATCAATATGGTTTTGTAGATAACCAATTGCAAACTATCTAAGATCCGTTATACTTGTACATTAGTCTTTATTTTTATGTTAAAATATGTAAATCCAAACTGGAGCAAAATCTAGAATAAGTTGGTGGGAAGATGCATAGCTTTTGGTTTTTCTATGTCAATTTCTACTTGGAATTTGTAAAAGTAAGATAGGTTATGGTGCGTCAACGTATGTAATACATTTGGAAAACAAGAAAAAATGTTGTTGGAATCCTGTCTAAACTGCTTCGTGTCTTGTAATAAATTAAACTAGAAATTCATATTTTTGTTTTAATTTATATGGAAATTCATTTGGCAAATAGCTATAGATGAAAATTGAAAAATTGAGTAAACAAAATTACTATCAATATCTCTTCTTTGTTTCCTGTGAAGAGTTATTACCCAATATATGTTTTGAAATAGGATTTAGATTTCAAGACTTGTATTATTCTCGTTATGTGTGTTAAAGGTAGTTAATTAAAAAATCTTATGAGAATAAGATTATCGACATAAAACCACCATTTAGGCATAAAGTGTAATATGAGTTCATTATAATCATTTTTTATTTAAATGTGAAACCCTCTATTAGCAAAAGAGACTCATAAGCAAATGATTTTATAACCTATAACTTTTAGTGCACTATAATACCACTAGATTTAAAATGTTATACCAATAGGAAATATTATGTGTTAATTAAATAAAAACCTTTTGTGATGTTTTGCTCATTTTGACTCCATGTCGGGTAACATAATGCATAGAATAAGCCAAACCTTTTCGAGAATGAATATTATTAAAAGTAGCAACTTGAGAGAAAGAAAAAGGGTTATAATTATTTCTTTAATGTTTTATGGCTAAGTAATTACTTGCTCAAATTAAATTTAAGTTGGGATTTAAGTAATTAAAAAGCCCTTTTATATTTAGTAATTTGTAATGTAAATAATAGTATTTTGATAAAATATCTAGGGGTTGCCTAGTTAAGAATATAAACATTGAGGTATAAGCTCATATAGAATTGGTTTCAAGTAATCTTAACATATTTTATGATTTCATTCTAGACTAATAGGTAACCTTGCATTGGCATTTGGACATTATACCCTTAATGAAATAAAGGTATTACTTTTAAGCATTGTAGATGAAGCGAAACTTGGACTTGCTATATCTTAAAAAATTATCGTATTTGCTAGTAGCAATTTAAAACCTTAATCATTTCATAAAGAGGGATGAATTAAAACTACTACCAAAGAGAATAAATGATTTGAATTACCCAATGTTGTTGGAATACGGGAAAGCATTCAACATGACTCAAGAATGATTACAATATGATGGAATGGGTTGGAATAAGTGATCTTGTTAAAGCTAGTAATGAGGGATGGTATGGGACATCACCTCTAGGTCATTGCCTGGGAGTACAATTGATAAGTCCTTGTACCATTTTACTAAAATGAAACTAGTATGATAAATAAACTAATTTTGCCACAACTTTTGGTATGGGATAAACTATCATGAGTCAAATTGGACAAATGAGACCAAGATCAAGGCCAGGGTATTGACATTCTAGCTTACCCCTTGCATACATAAATATGAACAAGACAACTGGTTAAGTCAATATTCAATATGCTATGGAATGGGGAGAGTATGCATCCACCCTCTAGGTGTTAGAGGATAACCCCAGCCATGGATCGACCCTCATGCTAGAACAAGATGAAGTCAAATGAGATAAGTCGATTCCATAAAATGGCACAACTTATGAGATTTGACCTATCTTGTTCACTTGGGTGGCTGTCTGTAATAATATTGTAACCCAAAAGTTGTATGATATACCTTGTACTATTTGAAATTTTTAAATTATAAATCATTGGGTGAATCATATTTTCTATGAACATAAAGCATCTTTTAGGATAGAAAATAAACTTAGGAAAAAAATACCATGAAAATTGCTTGGATTATTTATATGGTGCAACCGGGTGAGTAGACTTGGGTTGTTACATTTAAGTAGGGGCCCATAGGAAGGGGCCACAACGAAAATAGTTGAGTCAACAAAGGGATTTTGGAAGGGTTCTTGAACCTTAAAAAAAAAAATGGAATGGAAGGGTCCCCTAAACAAAGCTTAGAGAGAAGTCCCTTGGAGAGGAGCAAGCCAAAACAAATCTCGACACTGAACTTACTTACATATTGTTAATAAATTGAATGAAAAAGTAAATTCTTAAATCAGTTGATGATCATCGTTTACTTAATCATCCCCAACCCCAAAAACATTGACCTTCCTTACATATTGTTTTAGATAATAGGCTCACTTCGTACAATATTATCTTCTTATAAACCAAAATATCATGACATTTTTAAGGTATTTGTTGTTATGGATCACACTGGTATGGTGAGTATAATTATATTAGAGATAATTAGTTACCCTGATGTTCTCTGTCTACTCGAGTTACATTTACCAGTCTGCTATAGATTCTCTATGAATTTATATTTTAAATTAATTTATATTTTAGATTAGTCTCATAGGAATATTATATTTTTTACAGCAATTTTACCTTTTTTAGAGACTAAAATGCCATAAATAAACTCTCTTTGAGTGTGGCTACACCAGTTTCCATAGCTAAAAAATAAAACCTAAAAGTGCCATATCCCCAACGTCTATTGGTCGAGTTGCACAATATCTTTAATTTTTACCAAAACTTAAAAACTAATAAATGAATAATTTCTTAAGTTCTACCAGGGTGGATTTTTCTGTTAACATTGAATAGTTGAATGAGTTTTGAGGTTCCATTTGCTCTATGATATAAAGTGATTTTTATCAAAATCCATTTTGAAGATGACAAAGAGGAAGAGTCGACGGTAAGAAGTGAAATCCAAAGTCAAGGGATATTGGATATAACAAGATGCGAGGAGGAATCACAAAGCCAAGGCCAAAAACTCAAGACAACACCTTCCATTTTAACTATGATACAAATCCTGGAACTATCAAAGTGAATTTGAAGCATGGGCAGGTCTTGCAGTAAAAATCACTAAAGAATTGGAAGCCACGATAAATGTGGCATGCAGGCTTAGGACTATTTGGAGATACAATTAGACAATGCATAAATAGAGTATCTGTGCAGGTGTGATCCTTCCATGATTTCTTATAGTATTTATGGCCCTTTGGTTCACTATAATTTTATGGATATTACTAGATAAAGCTAAAGGTAAACATTTACAAATATTTAAATATGGAAGTTTATCGATGACTCTAATAGTAGTCATCTGGGCTATGGTAAAATTCATCATCTCCGTTATCAAACTCATCGGTTCTCAAATGTTAAATTATATGTCTACCAGACCATAGTGACAAGTTGGGTTATCATCAGAAGGTTATTTTTTATATGAAATTTTTAAAATAAGAGGTTGGTTGTAAACCTTCTTGGCTATGGAATGTCTTTGGTGTTCTATGGTGTTGTGCTACATTTTCTTATAATGAAAACTGTGTTCCAAGAACACCTATACCCAAGAGGACCCTTGCATTCAAGGAAAATTTGAAGATTGTGGTCTTTGTGGATGATCTTGATAGATTTCAAAATAATGTAATCCTACATGTAAATAATTTTTTCTTCCAAATTGTAATGGAATATTTTGTTAGAAATTAAACTAGATTTCATACCTATAATATCTCTGACAGATCTTATCTCCGAAATATGATCACCATATTTTATGGTGTGTGCAATTATTATTGACAGTTGCATTTGGAGAGAAACCCTAGTTTTGTATTCATTGCATATCAGCCTTATCCCTCTAGTACTCGGCTATATAAATCGGTGTTATGTTGCAAGCAAGACATGGGTTGTAGAATAAATGTAGTGGAAGTGATGAAATATGAGAGGAGCAGTAACAAAATTAATAGAACCAGTAGTAGAAGCAATGAGAGGAATGGAGGAGAAGACAAAGACTAAACAAATATCAAGGAGAAGAGAATATGAAGAACCACTTAGAAGAATAAGGAGCTAAAGTGGTAACATTCAAAGACTCCATCAGAGTTCACCCTACAACTCTGTTAAGGGAAATGCTTGAAAGCTTCAAGATAAGAAGCAACCAGAGTAAAGGTTCTATTTTGTAAACTTGCAACAATAGTCCACTTTTGATTAATATATATATATATATTCAAGTTATTTCTCTATGTTTTAGAAACTCTTGTGCGACATTGAGTCAAAGTTGATTTTACGATCCTTTTCGTTCTTGAAATTCCTTGCATGCCTCTCCCTCATGAAAATAGATACATTGTGTTATTTTCATCCTAGTTGTGCACAAAAAAGGGTGTTGACAATTTTAACTAGCGAAATACCCATTTTCACGTATTTCTCCTCCGAAAAGGCATTTTTACCCAAGCTGCTCTGAAGAGGTATTGCCCTTTATTCTTCGAAAAGGTATTTTTACCCAAGCTGCATTGAAAAGGCATTTTTAGGTAAGATATTTTGAAAAAGGAATATCTCTAGCGAAACTTTGTTTTTGCTACATGCAATTTCAAATTGGTATAAGAGCTAGCACCAAACTCATGGAAGATAAGAATCAATGGCTTTCAGAGGTAACTCATTGTAGTTACAGATCCCATATTTCAATGGAAATAATTACGAGTACTGAAGAATCCAGATGAAGATCCTATTTGGATCTCAGAAGCTATGGTACCTAGTCCAAAATGGTTACGTAGAACCAGCAGATGCATCAGTCGTGAGCGCTCTCTCCCAGGTGGAGTCAAATTTGCTAAAGGATAATCAGAAGGACCATAAGTTATTTTTCTATATAATGCAGGTAGTCAAGGAAACTATTTTCTTGAGAATTGTAGCAGCAACCAAATCAGAGACATGGGAAATCTTAGCTAGCTCCTTTTAGGGCACAAATTAAGTGAAGTTGGTATGGTTGTAGATGCTGAGAAGAGAGTTCAAGAACTTGTAGATGAGTGAATCATAGTCCATGAGTGACTTCTTTACCTGAACAATGGGTATCATCAACTAGATGAGGTTGAATGGTGAGAATTTTAAGAACCAAAGAATTGTGGAGAAGATATTGAGGAGCCTACCAGCAAGGTTTGACTCAGTGGTGATTGAAATTGAAGAATTGAGGGATTTAACAACCCTCTCTATATATGAGATCATGGGTTCTCTACAAACACATGATCAAATATTGAGCCACTCATCTCAGTCCTCTTTAGATCAAGCGTTCAATATGTAGGTATCATTCCAAAATAGTAACAGATAATAATTCCACCAAGATGCCTCTAGTTCTCAAGAAGGAAGAGGACACAATAGTAGAGGCAAATGTGGAAGAGTCCATAAGCAAGAAGGAAGGTTAGACTCCAATGAAGGAGAGACTAGATACAACTTCCATCAAGCAGGAGGAAGAGGTAACAAAAGAAATCAGCAAGGAGGATCAAATCAGAAGTATGATAAATCAAAGACCCAATGTTATTACTACAAGAAATTTGGTCATTATAGCTATGAATGTAGAAATAAGATGGCCAAGAATAATAAGCAGCAAGTGCATTACACAAATGAATCTAAAAATGCAGAGTGTATAGATGCTTGTGGGAATCTACTGTTAACTTGCAATACTGTAGAGAAGAGCCAAAAGAATACCTGGTATCTCGATAGTGGTTGTAGCAACCACATATCTAGGAATAGATAGATGTTCTCACAGTTGGATGAATCTATCCAATCTGAAGTGAATATGGGGAACAATAGCAAGGTACCTATCATGGATAAAGTAAAAATCATTATCCACACCAGGCAAGGTGAAAGGAAGCACGTCACGGATGTGTATTATGTGCTTGGGTAAAAACATAATTTGCTGAGTGTTGGATGGCTTGTGTATAAGGGGTACACTATGTAATTCAAGAATGGAGCCTATATCATTTGAGATAAAGATAATGGGTTCATTGCAATAGTATCCATGAAAAAAACAAGATGATTTCTCTATAGATTTAAAATTAATTATTGTTGTCATTTAGTGTAGTTGTGAAATATGCTACATGGTTGTGGCATCTCATATTTGATCATCCTAGTTTTAGTTACCTGAACCTGTTGCATAAGAAATAGATAGTAAAGGGCTTACCCCTCATAGAAAAATTGAATCAATCTTGTGAAGTTTTCTTGGTTGGTAAGTAGCATAGGGATGCATCCCCTACAGGATAGTCTTGGAGAGATTCACAGCCACTGGAGTTGGTGCATTATGATATCTGTGGACCTATGCAGACCATCACATTTATCGGTAACAAGTATTTCCTAACTTTCATTGATGATTTCAGTCGAAGGACATGGGTTTATCCCATAAAGAAAAATTCAAAAGCTTTTGGTAAATTCAAAGAGTTAAAGGCTTTGGTTGAAAAACAAAGTGGCTATTATGTGAAGACTCTTAGAATATATGGAGGAGGTGAGTACTTCTCCAATGAATTTCATAATTTTTTTAAACAAAATGGAATTCGAAGGTAGTTCACAGCCAGATACACACCACAGTAGAATGATATTATAGAGAGGAAGAATAGAACCATAATAAATATGGCATAAAGCATGCTAAAGGTGAAAATATTGTTGCATGAGTTCTAGGTAGAAGTTGTAGTTTGTGCAGTTTATCTATTGAATAGATTTCCCACAAAGAGTGTGAAGGACAAGATTCCTCAAGAAGCCTGGAGTAACCAAAATCCAAGTGTGGCTTATTTAAGATTTTTTGGGTGCATAGAATATGCACATGTTCCAAATGAGAAGATAAAGAAGCTAGATGATAAGTCATAGAAATGCATCTTCATTGGCTATAGTGAAGAGTCAAAGGCTTATAGGTTGTATAACCCTGTTAAGCCGAGATGTGAATTTCCTAGAGGATGAAGCATGGAACTAGAAATCCAAGACTGGTAAGTTAGAGCCAGCAATTATTGAATCTAAGGATTTGGAAGGAGATAAATGCATCTACATGTATCCCTGAGCACTACTATTGGTGACAGTAGTAGCACTACCTCATAATCATAGTCACCTCCACTTGCAACAAGGATCTCCAACTTGAAGACACCAGTGAAGACAAGGAGCTTGCAAGATATTTATGAGGTAACCAGGAATGAAATTTAATAAACATTCTTATTTTTCTTTATTTTTTTAGTGTGATACAATTTTATTTGAATAAGCTATTCATAATCAAAAATAGGTACAAGCTATGGATTATGAGATAGAGGCCATAGAGAAAAAAAATACCTGGAAATTAATAGATCTTCTAGTAGGCAAGAAGACCATTAGAGTAAAATGGGTATATAAAACCAATTCTAATGCCCAAGGTAAGGTTGATAGGCATAAGGCTATATTGATGGTAAAAGGCTACAAGCAGGATTCAAGGATTGACTATCATGAGGTATATGCACCTATAGTGAGACTTCACATGGTTAGAATTATTCTGGCATTGGTAGCCCATAAAGGTTGGAATATTTAGATGGATGTCAAGTCTGCCTTCCTCAATGGAGTGTTGGAAGAGGTCTACATAGACCAGCCACCTAACTATGATCTGGAAGGACAAGAAGGTAAGGTCCTAAAATTGAATAAGGCCCTGTATGGATTGAAGCAAGCACCCAGGGCTTGGTATAGCTGAATTGATACTTACTTTTAGGAGAATGGGTTTATCAAATGCCCATATGATCACACTTTGTACATGAAGATAAGTGCATAAGGGGAGATGATCATCATATATTTGTATGTAGGTGATTTGATATATAATGGCAACAACAATATGCTATTTTATTGGTTTAGACTTGCTATGAAGGAGTTCGAGATGACATACTAAGGCCTAATGAAATATTTTCTAGGCATTGAAGTTGACCAATCTGTGGATGGTATCTTCATCTCTCAAGGCAAGTATGCAATAGATATCTTGAAGAGGTTTAATATATAGGATAGTAAACCTACCATAACACCAGTTGCAATAGGCCTAAATTTGAGCAATAATGATTACGGCAGTAGTGTTTATCCAACATTCTACAAATGACTTGTTGGAAGTATGATGTACTTGACTGCAACCAGATTGGATTCAATGTTTATAGTGAGTTTTATTAGCCTATTTATGGAAGCATTGAAGAACACTCACTTGTAGGAAGGGAAAATAATATTGCGGTATGTCATTGGGACAAGGGAATCATGGAATATTTTATGCTAAAAAATACCAACTGGAACTAATCGGCTACACAGAATGTGATTGGGTTGGCAGTATAGATGATAGGAAGAGCACTTCTAGATTTGCATTCCACCTTGGATTAGGTGTAATATCATGTTCATCGAAGAAGCAACCAATTGTTACATTATCTACTGTTGAGGTAGAGTATGTTACCGCAACTTCAGCCACATACCAGGCAGTATGGCTACGAAGAATTTTAGGTGAACTCAATCATCACAAATAAGGGAAAATCATGATTTACTGTGACAATAATTTTTCCATAGCACTATCAAAGTATCTAGTGTTTCATGGCAGGAGCAAGCACATTGATATCCACTATCACTTCATCAAAGAACTAGTAAAATTTAATGAAGTTGAGTTACTATTTTGTAGGTCCAAATACCAAGTTGCGGATATATTCACAAAACCTTTGAATGAGGAAGACTTTAACAGACTGAGGGAAATGCTAGGTGTCAAAGTCTTTGTGAAATCTCATTTAAAAGAGGATGCTATAAATTAAACTAGATTTCACGCTTATAAGATCTCTGACAGATCTTATCTCCAAAATTCGATTGTCGTATTTTATGGTGTGCATAATTATTACCAATAGTTGCATTTGGAGAGAAACCCTAGTTTTGTATTCATTGCATGTTAGCTTTATCTCTCTAGTACCTGGCTATATAAATTGGATTTATGTTGTAATTAATAAATGGGTATAGAAGAAACGTAGCAAAAGTAGTGAAATAGAGGAGCAGTAGCAAAAGCTATAGAAGAAGCAGTAGTAGAAGCACTGAGAGGAACAGAGGAGAATACAGAGACTAAAAAAAATTTTAAGAGAAGATAATTTGAATAACTACTTCAAAGAACAAGGAGCTGAAGCGACAGTATTCAAATACTCCATATGATTTTACCCTACAACTCTGTTAAGAGAAATGCTTGAAAGCTTCAAGATAAGAAGCACCCAAAGTAAAGGTTCTATTTTGTAAACTTACAGCAGTAACCTGCTTTTGATTAATATATATATATATTTATTTTATTTCTTTGTGTTTTAGAAACTCTTGTGTATCATTGAGTCAAATTTGATTTCGTGACCATTTTCGCTCTTGAAATTCCTTGCACGCCTCTCCCTTGTAAAAATAGATACATCGCATTATTTTTGTCCTAGTTGTGCACCAAAAATGGTGTTGATGGTTTTGACTAGCATAGTACCCATTTTCATGCATTTCTGCTTCAAAAAGGTATTTTTGCTCAAGCTACTCCGAAAAGGCATTTTTTCGCAAGCTGCTCCAAAAAGGCATTTTCACCCCTTTTGCTCCGAAAAGGCATTTTCGCCCAAGCTACATTGAAAAGGTATTTTCGGGCAAGTTTTTCCAAAAAAGGAATATCACTAATGAAACTCCATTTTTTTTGCGCTACGCTTTTAGATTTCTAATTAGTAATAATGCATTGGTCTCTGAATTCTAGGTTACATGTTTGAGTATTTTCCATATATTGTTTGTTGTCAATTTGGTTTTGGTGGCTTACGAGATCAACATAATTTTTGGTATGGACAAGGGTATGATTGAAAGGGGTAGTAGTAAGGAACTTTTGGGACAAGAAGAATGAACCAAATAGGGCTATTCAGGACTTGGCAGACAAATAATTAAGAAAAATCATACAGCTACCATTGTACCTATCGGACTCTAGCCATTACGAGTTTAAGAGCTTTTTGCATGGGAAGTGAGCTATGTCGGATAGAAAAAAAGAGAGTATGGATTCAGAACCACAAAGGAAACTAGAAAAGTTGTATGCCCATAGAAATTTGAATCCAAAGTTCAAAATGAGCACTTTTATCTCAAGGAATCCAAGGCCAGGTAAATATATTTTCACTCGACCCTGTTATTTTTTGTTATTGAAAATAAATGTCTCTTATCATGAAAGCATGTTTGGGCACTCCAAATCCTATGTGGTTCCAGAGGAAACTACGGTATCCTTGGGAGAAAAAGTATAAAATAAAGGGATCATATTGAAGGAAAATAGACTCCAATAGGAAAAGGTGAATAGTTTCCAATAGCAAAAATTCATAAGCCTTATGCTTTGTGTTTTATTTCGTGCATCTCGGATGGCTCTTAACCTAAGAGTGTTTCTTCTATTTACATATAATGCTAGGAAATAAATGACTCCAACTCAATCTGACAAAAATATCCAAAAAGAAACAAATGGACGTCCAGGTGAGATTGAAGTTATTTCCCATTTCAAAAGGATGACTTGTGACAAACTATCATAGGATTCAAGAATGTCTTGTTAATTGAAATAGTTCGTTACAAGCAGATTGATCCCGCACAAGTGAAATAAAGATTAACATACCATAAACACCTGATATTTAAGGGTTACCCAAAGGACAAGAACAACATACAAGTTTACACCCTCTGAAGAAATCCAATTTTATTTTATTTTATTACTTTTTTCTTTTAATTTGAAAAAAAATTGTATTGGGTACAGGTAATACGTTGTTGCCTGCTTTCAATGACCATAATTTTTACCGTAGCCACCATCAAGGAAACACTAAAAATAATATCTCCTCCATAACTAATGAAATGCTCATACCCAAGTACAACCAAGGAGAAAGAGATGCCTTTTCCTTCCTTCAACATCAAGCTACATACAGCATAAAACTTTCATCCGAGTGGAAGCGTTTGCTAAACTACCATCATCTGGCATGGAATATTTTATCTAAAAGCATAGAAGTAAAGACTTTGGCTAGATGGCAGGTTCAACTTATTGCATGGGTATGTGTGTTTTGGCAATGGAAAGATTGAATGAATATTTTAATCAAGGTGAGACAACCTGACAAGAGTTCTTAGTCATTACGAATGAAAATAATATTCAATTCTAATAGTGTGTATAGTTGCTTCCTTAACAAATAATCATACGGGAACATCCATGCAGGTTTGGCATAAACTTGGTGTTCTTCAAAAATGGATCACTGTAAATGATGATAAAGAAGGTGACATGGTCCAAGAAAGTAGTGGATCTTTACTGAGAGAGATTGTTGAAAATTACATCGATGAGAGGAGGCCAGCAAATAAGACAAATGAGGGTGTCTCCTGAAAGAATAACACAGTGGTGAC
The DNA here is from genome assembly GCA_028583015.1 of Wollemia nobilis. Lineage (NCBI taxonomy): Eukaryota > Viridiplantae > Streptophyta > Pinopsida > Araucariales > Araucariaceae > Wollemia > Wollemia nobilis. The sequence continues at coordinate 5,774,458 of JAQPPZ010017089.1, forward strand.
TTGGAGGAGTTTCTCTCGTGAAAACAGTGATATCTAGGAGTTTTTCTAGATAATGAAATTCTTTTTTGGAAAAAATTGTGCGATATCCCTTTTTGAGGAAAAAAAATGTGAAACAACCTTTTCAAGAAAAATGATGCGATATCCCTTTTTAGAGCAGAACTTGATCGAAATCTCAACTAGGCAAAAATGAGGATTTTTTTTAGTCTTCTTATCGAACATGGATTTTTGATATAAGATGGTTGCAAAATTGATTTTTACTCAATATCGTATTTTATGCTCCACAATGCAAGGATCTGTAAAACACAAGGGTTTTTAAAACATAGAGGCAATTATATGGATAAAACTTTCCACAACTACTTGCATAAATCATTCAAAAATAAATATGCAGAGACTGGAATTTTAATTTAATGTAATATATTTCATATATTGACTAAAACGGTAACATACTCTACCTTAGTAGTAGATAATGCAACAATTGGTTGTTTATTCAATGACCATGATACTACACCTGATCCAATGTGGAATGCAAATCCAGAAGTGCTCTTCCTGTCATCTATATTGCCAGACCAATTGTTATCTATGTAGTTGATAAGTTCCAGCTGGTCTTTTCTGGCATAAAATATTCCATGATTCTTGGTCCCATTGACATACCGCATAATTATTTTTCCATCCTGCAAGTGAGTGTTCTTCGGTGATTCCATAGATCAACCAATAAAACTCACTATAAACATTAAATTAGGTATGGTTGAATTCAAGTACATCAGAATTCCAACAAGTCATTTATAGAATGTTGGATCAACATTGTTGTCATAATCATTTTTGCTTAGCTTTAGGCCTATTGTAACTGGTGTGATGGCAAGTTTATTGTTCTCCATATTAAACCTCTTAAGGACATATTTTGCATACTTGCCCTAAGAAATGAAGATGTCATCCGTAGGTTTTTCAACTTGAATGCCTAGAAAATATTTTATAAGTTCTAAGTATATCATCTCGAACTCCTTCTTTATAGCAAGTCTAAACTACTCAAACAACATATTGTTGTTGCTAGTATAAATGAGATCATCTACATACAAGCAGAATATCATCATCTCCCCATATGCACTTGTCTTCACGTATAGATTGTGCTCATATGGGTATTTGATGAACCATTATCCTGAAAGTAAGCATCAATATGGCTATACCAAGCCCTTGGTGCTTGCTTCAACCCATACAGGGCCTTCTTCAGTTTCAAGACCTTGCCTTCTTATCCTTCCACCTCATAGTTGAGTGGTTGGTCTATGTAGATCTCCTCTTCCAACACTCCATTGAGGAAGGCAGACTTGACATCCATCTAGTAAACATTTCAACCTTTCTGGGCTACCAATTCCAGAATCATTTAGATTGTGTCAAGTCTCCCCACAGGTGCATATACCTCATGGTAGTCAATCCCTAACTTTTGCTTGTAGTCTTTTACCACCAATCTGACCTTATGCCTATCAACCTCACCTTGGACATTAAACTTAGTTTTATATACCCATTTTACTCCAATGGTCTTCTTGCTTGCTAGAAGATCCATTAATTCCTAGGTCTTATTTTTCTCTATGACCTCTATCTCATCATCCATAGCTTGCACCCATTTCCGATTATGAATTGCTTCTTCAAATAAAATTGGATCACACTTAGAAAATAAAGCAAAATCATAATGTTCTTCATCAATTTCATTCCTATTTACCTCATAAATATCTTGCAAGCTCCTTGTCTTTGTTGGTGTCTTCAAGTTGGAGATCCTTGTTACACGTGGAGGTGACCATGGTGATGAGATAGTGTTGCTATTGGCACCAACACTATTGCTCGAGGCTACATGTGGATGCACTTTATCTCCTTACAAATCCTCAAATTCAATAATTGATGGTTCTGGATGACCAATCTTGGATTTCCAGTTCCATGCTTCATCCTCCAATAACTTCACGTCTCGAGTTATAACCAATTTCTTTATCACGGGGTTATACAATCCTTAAGCCTTTGACTCTTCACTATAGCCAATGAAGATGCATTTTATGCCTTATTTTCTAGTTTCTTTCTCTTCTCATTTGGTATGTGTGCATATGCTATACACCCAAAAACTCTTAAGTGAGCAACACTTAGCTTTTGTTTACTCCAAGCCTCTTGAGGAATCTTGTCCTTCACACTCTTTGTGGGACACTTATTTAGTAGATAAACTGCACAACATACAGCTTCTATCCAGAACTCGTGGCAATGCCTTGGCCTTCAGCATACTTTGTGCCATCTCTATAATGGTTATGTTCTTCCTCTCTACAACACCATTCTACTGTGGTGTGTATTTGGCTGTGAACTACCTTTGAATTCTATTTTGCTTGAAAAAATTATGGAACTTATTGTATATGTATTCACCTCCTCCATATTTTCTAAGAGTCTTCACATAATAGTCATTCTATTTTTCAACCAAAGCCTTGAACTCCTTAAATTTTTTGAAAGCTTTTGACTTTTCCTTGATGGGATATACCCATGTTCTTCAATTGAAATCATTAATAAAATTTAGGAAGTACTTGTTTTTGGAAAATGTGTTGGTTTGCATTTAGCTACAAATATCATAATGCACCAACTACAATGGTTGTGAATCTCTCCAAGACTATCCAGCAGGGAATGCATCCTTGTGTTGCTTACTGACTAAGCAACCTTCACAAAATTGATTTTATTGCTCTATAAGGGGTAAACATTTCACCATCTATTTCTTGTACAGTACGTTCAGGCCACTAAAAATTAGATGATTAAATCTGAGATGCCACGATCATATATTATCTTTCAGAACTGCACTAAATGATAGCAGCAATTCATTTTGAATTTTTAGAGGAAACATATTGTTATTTTTTATATACACAGTTGCAATGATCCCATTCTCTTTGTCTTAAATGATATAGGCTCCATTCCTGAATTGCACAGTGTGCTCCTTCTACACAATTTGTCCAACACTCGACAAATTATGTCTCAACCCAGGCACATAATACACATCATTAATCTGCTTCCTTTCACCTTGCTTGGCATGGATAATATTTTTTTCTATACCCATGATAGGTACCTTGCTATTGTTTCCCATATTCACTTCGGATTGGATGGATTCATTCAAATGTGAGAACATCTCTTTGTTCCCAGACATGTGGTTACCACAACCACTATTGAGATACCAAGTATTCTTTTGGCTCTCCTCCTTAGTACTGCAATTTAACAACATATTCCCACAAGCATCTCTATACTCTGCATTATCATTTTCATTTGTATAGTGGGCTTGTTTCTTATTATCCTTTGTCATATTCTTTCTACACTCATAGCTATAATGACTAAATTTCTTGCAGTAATAACTTGGATCTTTGATTTATTATACCTTTGATTTTATCCTCCTTACTGATTTCTTTTATTGACTCTTCCTCCTACTTGATGGAAGTTGCAACTATTTTGTCCTCTTCCTCCTTGATAATTGGATACTTCTTTATGGGATTCTTCTCTACTACTATCTTGGAATGAGACCTGCATCTTGAATGCTTACTCTTAAGAGAACTAATTTGAACGGCTCAGCCTCTACTTATGTGTTTGTAGAGAACCCATGAGCTCATCAATTGAAAGGATTGTCAAGTCCCTTGACTCTTCAATCGCTATCACCACTGAGTCAAACCTTACTGGTAGGCTTCTCAAAATTTTCTTCACTATCCTCTAATTCTCAAAATTCTTGTCATTCATCCTCATTTGGTTGATGATACCTATTGTTCGGGTAAAGAAGTCATTCATGGACTCTAATTCACTCATCTATAGATTTTAAATTCTCTTCTTAGCATCTGTAACTTCACCAACATCACTTTGTTGGTGCCTTGGAAGGATCTGGAAATAATTTTCCATGCCTCTTTTGATTTGGTTGTTATTGCAATTCATAGGAATATTGTCTCCTCAATAGCCTACATTATATAAAATAATACCTTCTGGTCCTTTTTTTATTCTCCTTCAAAAAATCTAACTCTGCTTGGGAGAGAGCGCTCATAGATGTTGTATCTACTAGTTTTGTGTAACCATTCTAGACCAACTCCCATATATCCTAAGACCCAAATAGGATCTTCATCTAGATGCTCCAATAATCGTAGTTCTTGCCATTGAAACGTGGAATCTACAACTGCAATGAGTTACCACCAAAATTCATTGCTTCTTATCTTCCATGAGTCTAGTACTAGCTCTAATTTCAATTTGAAATAATAGCACAATGGTGGCTTGGAGGAGTTTCGCTAGTAAAAACAACAATATCCATGAGTTTCGCTAGATAACAAAAAAAAAAAAAAAATTAATTGGTGATATCCCGTTTCGAGAAAAATTGCATGAAACAACCTTTTCGGGAAAAGGGCATGATATCCCTTTTCAGAGCAAAACTTTTTCGAAAACCCTTTTCAAAGAAAAACTTGCTTGAAATCTCAACTAGGCAAAAATGACGATTTCGTCAGTCTTCTTGTCGAACACGGATTTTTGATACAAGATGGTTATGAAATTGATTTTGACTCAATGTCACATTTTATGCTCCACAATGCGAGGATCCGTAAAACACAATGGTTTCAAAAATACAGAGACAAAGATCTAGATAAAACTTTCCATAACTACTAGCATCAATCATTCAGAAATAAATATGCAGAGATTGGAATTTTAATCTAATGTAAGATATTTCATATATTGACTGAAATGGTCTATTGTTGTAGTTTTACAATAACAAACAAGTAGAACCTTTTACACCAGACGCTTCTCATAGGAAACACTCCAAACACATTTGTAATGAAATATCCTTAATTGCAAGTTTAACTAGGAGAAGTATCCAAAAGGTTGCAGCTTATGTTTCTTGCTTCGTCTCTGCTCCACTCTCTTCTATTTCACCACTTTTGCTATGTTTCTTCTACAACCTACTTCTTGCTTTCAAGATAACACCAACTTATATAGTCAGGTAAATGAGGGATAAGGCTTATCCTTTGAAATGCATAGGGATAAGGCTTATCTTCTAATAAACTAGGGTTTGCTTCCTATCTACAACTGTTGGTATTAACTACGCATGCTAGAATGTACGATGCTAGTATTTTGGCAATAATATTTGTCAAAGATCTTACAGGAGTGAAATCAAGTTTAATTTCTAATATCTCCAATGGATATAACATCAAATAAAGTCTTCCAAACATGGCACAAGCATAAGATGAAGGCACCATTAAATGTGTTTAGAAGGAAGAGACTACTAACGGCAACATCTATAGCATGCCCAAGTTTTCAAAGGATGCAAGACGATATGATTACTTCAAGGAATTCAAAAGAGAAGTTTCTAGAGAGAAAACTAAGCGAGAAATTCAACAAAATGCTACGGATTATGAATGCGATAAATGCAAAGGTAAAGGAAAGAAAATTATGGAAGAAGATGAGCAAAAGGAGTGGAGAAAGTTGAAACAAACATTAAGTTGATACAATATTTCCATGGATGGTATTCAAGCCTTCTAGAATTTTAGGTTCGATTGTGTACCTAGAAATATCCCCTGGCCATTAATCAAGCCAAATGCAGACTTCGTGTAATGTTTACAGCCCAAACTTACCGACCTAATGGTAGATATTTTCATCTTGTTCAGTGATCATCAGTTCATGTTATGTTGTTCTCACACAAACGATTTATTTTCAGTCACATATTCTTATATTAGAATTTCATTCCACTTTAATACCTCTTCTACTATTTTTTAAAATCATCAGTTCATATGATGTTGTTCCCACACAAAATATTTATTTTTAGTGACATATACTTATATCGTTCCACTTTAATACCTCTTCTACTATTTTTTATCTACTACTTTTAAAATATGTTGTGTGTGCACTTCTAAATATCAACGAAATTGAACCAATTATCTCCTTTGTTTAACCTCTTTTGTTATAAGAGAACCCACTCAAGCTACAAACCTATACAAGAAATATCGTCATATCCGCTAACACTATATTCCATGGCATTTTCAAACGTTCTTAAATCAACCTACAAAAATTAATTTCAAAAAAAAAAAAGATCAAAGGCGTTTCTAAGGTTTCTTAAAGGGTTAGGAGTGTGAGTGTTATTTTTGTTTATTCAAATTTTGAACGTGAAGAAGGATCTATTTCATTTTTAATATAAACATTTTATCTAAAAATGTGTTTAAATTGTTTTTAGTTGTTATAGTAATATCAAATTTGTATAAGTTGTAAACTTATTTTAGTGGTAAGGGTTTTGGCTTCTCTTTAGAAGTTCCAAGGTTCAAACCCCACTCAATATGAGGGGACCAAGACCCCTCCTAAAAACTTATATAAAATCATTATAAAAAAAAATATTGTTTTAAACTTATTAAAAATATATATTAAATTTGTATGATTAAAATTGTTTAGTTTCTTAAAAGTTTTACATGCAATTTATTGCAAGTTTATTTTCAAATAATATAATCACTATAGGATATTATTCTACATGTAGATTATTTCAAGTTTATTTTCAAATAATATTGTAGGTTTATTTTCAAATTGGTTTCCCATTGAATTATTTGAAATGGATACCTTCAAGACAATAGAAAACACTTTGGAATAATTCCCTTAGATTTTAGAAACTACAAAAGATAGCATCTTGGCTATTTATGCTCGGATATTTCTCTTGATTGATATTAATAAACCTTTATCAAAATCAATCATTCTTAAGTATGGGGGTAATTTATGGACCTAAACCATAGATTATGAAAATATACCTTTCAGATGTATAATATGTCATGAGGTGGGGAATATTGAGAGATCATGCTCTCATAAGATTCTAGCATAAATATATGTAGAAAACAGTTAAAGAAACTTATAAATGGATATGGACAAGGATGATTTTCAATTTCCAAATAATAGGACCAAATAGATGAAAGTAAATAAATAGTAGAGACTAGCAAGTAATGATATTAGAAGAAATATCAATGCTTTTGAGGCTTTAGCCTATGAAGAAAAATAAAATCAAAGGTTAGAGAATATGGTACAATAAAATCATAATATTAACAATGAACCATATAATCAACATAATCTTGATTTAAAGATGAATATTTCTATTAAACCTAAGGAATGTGCTTCATCAGATTTTAATGACTCTCTTGAAGTACCATACACCATTTAGGAGAAGGAAAGTGGTAGAGAAAAATGTAATGCCAAAATTTAATACCTCTAACATTAATAAGAAAATACCAAGAGATGAGCAAGATCAGTGTTGTCATCTCTGATTGTCCCTATAGACATCATTTGATTTTCTCAATCAGAGGTCTCTGGGAGTTTTTACAAGGCCTAATCCTTGTTAATATGTGATCTTCAAGGTACTTGCTACTCTACCAAGGGAAAAGAGATACGATAAATTAAAGGAAAACTCAACAAATAAAAGGAAAGTGGGATGATGTGCCAAGGGATATGCTAAGATCTCCTTGCAAAAATAGATCCAAATTCTATGTGCCAATGGTGAACACTTCCTCTCCTCAACACAGTGAAGATAAATCAAGGATTGCTAGTTATATGCATATGTGAGCAAGCGGGTCTTGCAAAATATCCAAGCTCATAAATAACTCAGTACAAAAATAGACATAGGATCCTAACACACACATACACTTAGCACACCTGATATTCACATAAAATAATAAAACAACACATACATACACTTCCATGGTTTTGCAAGTAAATGTTGAAAACTAGACACATGTTTCCTGTATATATAAATACATGAAAACTTTTACATAGATTGTGTCATAAGCAGGGGTTCAAAATTACCCACAAGTTGCTCAAGGCTACTACTATTTTTATAGATATAAATAAAATGAAATCCTTCAAATGCATGAATTGCAAACTTGTCTATAAAATTTTAAAATCTAATACTACTACTATTTATAGATTTACAAGGGAGCAATTTCCCTCCAAAATTGTCTGCAACTAGATTTGACAATCTTATCTACTTTTCCTTGGGATTTTGATCATTGAATGATGTACTTCCTTGATCATAATGACTGATCAACATAGGACTATCAGATTCATACTTCTTCTTGAATGCATGTCTTGGATAATAACTAAGGTCATCTTTAGGTAGGTGGTCTTCATCTCTTCAATCAAGAAAGTCATTAATTTTCTCAACTACCCTTGTTGCTTTATTTGACTTTAGTCATATGTGTTTTCTTGGCCTTTTAGTATCTCTCAAATATTGATTGGGAGTTTCTTCTATTGTGTTCTACTATTACTAGAAAAATCTTTAATATCAAGGTTTATCCTAAAGGTAGGCTCCATTGGTGCTCTTTTGGCCATTTTTCAGGACTTTCACCATATGGATCTTTATAGAAGTCCTGATTGTCAAGAGTTCTTGTAGACTTGGTCTCCCAAACTTAGATAAAACTTTAATCATTGTTTATTATTATTTTGCCTTAGTCACTAACAAGTAGTGGTGAACCACTACAATTTTGGTAGCTCACAGGGGCCTTCTAGCCTGCTAGAAAGAGAATTCAAAAAAATTTGTTATCCTCGGGCTCAGAGTCAAAAATTCCTACAAAAGAAATTATAAAAATACTAAAAATAGATTAAACAAAATGGTGGTTTTTTGTGGAGATCTTGGCAAGTGTTCTCCTAATTTATACCCATTCTTCATCTTATAGATATTGAGTATGCTTGATTTGATCGTAAAGAACTAGAACCTCATGTTTATCATCTCGAGAGAAATATTTGGTTTGGTTGGCTACTTCACTTATCAACACCTTAATATTTACCACTGGTCCAATGATCTAGGCTATCTCTTCTCAGTAGATGGATATTGTATTCATTTGAGCTAAGTGAATATTCTTTGGTTGATCTAATTATATCTAGGTATTCTTCTTTTAAATATAGCTTGTCTCTTAGCTAGTTCCATGGTGAAGAGAACCTTATCTCTATTATAGAATCTATCTCTTCTTTAAGCTTTCCTATAATTTTGTATAGATCTTATATTTATTTTATGTACTCCTCAGTCATTTGTTTTCTCTTGAAGAGGTTGATTACCCTATGTGCCATGACTTCTCTATTTTCAATCTCAGTAGTGAGAATCTTAGAGTTAAGAGTTTTTCCCAATAGATTTTTGTAATATCTAGCTTTGTCCATCTTCAAGATGACATTTTATAGGTTTACCTTCACCTCTCCATCTATTTTTAGGCTTAACAAGGCCGATTAATATATAAAATCAATAACTATGAATAGTTCCCATACCATACCTCCTATTTCTTCCCAATTACTTTCTTGATTTTTGATAATTTTTTGGGTCTCTCATAGTTGTTTTTCTCTATTCTGCTACTTGAAGGATTCTAACTCCTTCAACAAGATCTCTTTCTATTGTTCATATTGAGCTACTCTTCCTATCTCTTAAGAACAGATTCAACCCCTCACTTTTTTATTTGTCTGGTCAACAAGTTTATTTTATTTTTTTGGGCTTTGACCTCCTTTTGTGATTCATTGAGGGTTTTCTTGGTTTGCTCAAGCTCTCTTTCTTTCCTTTCTATTTTATGGGTAGTCAACTCAAAATCATGCTCTACCATTTTGTTGGTCTCTTTGGTGAGTTTTAATATGTCCCAAGGTTGAGCATCTTTTATATTTGTAACATAAAAAAAGAACATCATTGCTCTAAATGGCTCCAAATGGGACACCCCTTTGGTCAAATCAATCAAAAATGCTCCAAAGGGGGTATTCCTTTGGTCAAATCAATTCAAAAGGCTCCAAAGGAACCAAATCCCTTTGGTCAATTCAATCCAAAATGCTCCAAAGGGGACACCCCTTTGGTCAAATCAATCAAAAATACTCCAAAGGGGTATCCCTTTGGTCAACTCAATTCAAAAGACTCCAAAGGAACCAAACCCCTTTAGCCAATGCTAGGGTTATGCCTAAGGTATTAGCCCCAAAATATATTTATAAAAATTTGGCGAATCAGTTTCGAAATCCAGGCAAATTGTGTCCAAACACATGTAGAAGGTTCACTATTATTAGGGGTAATGTTGGAAATTTAAACTTAAAATGGTCAAATGTTTATAAAATTTGGGCGAATCGACCCAAAAAATAATTTGCACTCAGAATTGTTTTGGTTAATGGGCCCTGGTAAAAGGTCCCAAATATTAGCCAATTCCAAATTTTGAAAATCCTAATTTTAGCCAATTTAGCGATAAATAGCCACTATGCATAACCCTAGCCAGTGCAATCCAAAAGGCTTTAAATGGGACACCCCTTTGTTCAAATAAATCAAAAATACTCTAAATGAGGTATCCCTTTAGTCAACTCAATTCAAAAATTTCCAAAGGAACCAAATTCCTTTGGTTAATTCAATCCAAAAAGCTCCAAAGGAACCAAACCCCTTTGGTCAATTCAATCTAAAAGTCTTCAAAGGGGACATCCCTTTGGTCAATTCAATCCAAAAGGCTCCAAAGGGAACACTCCTTTGGTCAAATCAATCAAAAACACTCCAAAGGGGTATCCCTTTGGTCAAGTCAATCAAAATACTCCAAAGGAACCAAACCCCTTTGGCCAATTCAATCCAAAAGGCCGCAAAGGGGACACCCCTTGGGTCAAATCAATCAAATAGGCTCCAAATGGGACACCCCTTTGATCAAATCAATTCAAAAGGTCCCAAAGGAACCTAACCCCTTTGGTCAAATATCATTTCAAAATGCTCCAAGGGAGGCACTCCTTTGGTCAATTTCCATTCAAAAGGCTCCAAGGGAACCAAAACTCCTTTGGTCACATTCAATTCAAAATGCTCCAAAGTAACCAAACTCCTTTGGTCACATTACAGCTCAAAAACACCAAAAGAAAAAATAATAAATATATAACATAAAAATATTCTCATACACATTGCATTTTTAATAAATCACATTCACAATCCCACTTTCATTGCATTCACACATTCCACTTTCATCACATTTTCACAAACATACCATTTGTATTCATTAAAGTCATGAATAATTGATAGTGCACTATGTTTTGTTGCCTTAATCAAGGGAACCTCACATTAAACATTATAAAACCCATCAGTAACAATAATACATTGCTTACTAAGAAAAATCCTAATGTTTTCAATCACTCAGCCACTCCTAGTGTTTTGAGCAACCTCAATTCAAAATCAAACAATATTTATATGCAATAAGTTGTTCTTGGTCAATCAAGTTTCCTCTTGGACCATGCACATCAAAACACATTTAAAACATTGTTAACCTTGAGAATAACAAAGTCAAAAGTTGCTATTGCCATTAGTAAAAGGTTTCCCCTTTTCATCCAATTATGTGCATGGTCTATAGTGCTACAAAATTGAAAAAATAAAATGCTCCCCCTTCACCCTTCAAAAAAAATATATATAAAATCCCCTGCTCTTCCTCAAAATGAGCAAGTATTCCAAAAGCAATAAAAATTCCTTGTTCATCTTCAAAGCGAGCAAGTATCCCAAAAGTATTCCAAAAGTAATAAAAATCCCTTGCTCATATTCAAAGCAAGCAAGTATCCCAAATGTATTCCAAAAGAAATAAAAATCTCTTGCTCATCTTCAAAGTGAACAAGTATCCCAAAAGTATTTCAAAAATAAATAAAATCCCCTTGCTTTTCCATAAAAATGAGCAAGTATCCAAAAAGTGATAAAAATACATGTTGCTCCATCACAAAAATGAGCAATCCCCAAAATCCAATGCAATAAAATAAGGGAAAGGAGCTTGAATCCTTGGAACTCTTAGTATCTCAAAAACTATGGGGTGATCCTCATTACAACAATGGGCTGAATGAATACCGCTTGGCAATGGGATATCCTTACGCATGGCACCACATTTGTCACATTAGCGACCTTCTTTTGTACAGACCTATGGATTCTCTCAGATGAGCTAGATTATTGGCATAAGTTACAATTGATTATTTTGACCTAGCTCATGACTAGAAATGAACAATTATTACACACACAGTTGGTATTTGGGAAATTTGAAAACACCATGACAACCTTAGCATCATGAAGATTTGTAAGATCATATATGAGTTTGTTTGAGATCACTAGGATAGTTGATTATTTGCAAAACAATTCTATATTATTTATCCCTAGGGATGAAAAAAATTCATAAGCAAGCTCTCATTCCATACCACCATCGCATAATCACATATATCATAATCTATTTCATCCTACAAAATGTAGTCAAACTAGTAGTAATGTATTGGTGCCTCTGATTAAGCAATAAAGGCAAAGTCTTCTAAATAATGTTCATAACTTCTTTGAACGATGAATAATAAGATAGCACCATTCATTCAAATGGTTAAAAACCTCTTTGAACAATGATTAATAAAGCAACACCATTCATTCAAATGGTTCATAACCTCTTTGAACAACGATTAATAAGGCAACACCATTCATTCAAATGGTTCAAAATCTCTTTGAACAATGATTAATAAGGCAACACCATTCATTCATTTGCATACATCACCACCAATTGCATTCATTCATAAGACATTCATTTCATCACATGTACACCAAAAAAAAATTTGAACAATCAATCATTACACATATACATAAACAATCACAAAAACACCAACTAGGGGGGGTTCAAGGTCTTACACCTTCCCCAATAAGCCCCTTTGGTCACATTCATTTCAAAAAGGCTCCAAAGGGATCAAGCCCCTTTGGTCAATCCAATTCAAAAAGCTCCAAAGGAATCAAAATCCTTTGGTCACATTCAATTCAAAATGCTCCAAAGGAATCAAACTCTTTTGGTCACATTCAATTCAAAAATCTCCAAAGGAATCAACCCCTTTGGTCACATTCAAAAAAACAAAAAATTCAAAGGAATCAACCCCTTTGGTCACATTCAATTCAAAAGTCTCCAAAGGAACAAAAACTCATTTGGTCACATTCAATTCAAAAAGCTCCAAAGAAATCAAACTCCTTTGGTCACATTCAATTCAAAAAGCTCCAAAGGAATCAAACTCCTTTGGTCACATTCAATTCAAAAAGCTCCAAAGGAATCAACCCCTTTGGTCACATTCAATTCAAAAAAAAATCTCCAAAGGAATCAACCCCTTTGGTCACATTCAATTCAAAAATATCCAAAGGAATCAAACTCCTTTGGTCACATTCAATTCAAAAAGCTCCAAAGGAATCAACCCCTTTGGTCACATTCAATTCAAAAAAAAAATCTCCAAAGGAATCAACCCCTTTGGTCACATTCAATTCAAAATATTCCAAAGGAACAAAAACTCCTTTGGTCACATTTAATTCAAAATCTCCAAGGAAACAAATATTTTTGGTCAATTCAATTCAAAAGGCTCCAAAGACACCTACCCCTTTGGTCAAATGAATCCAAAAAATCTTCAAAGGTAACCTATTTCCTTTGGTCAAATTCAATATCAACAAGGATTTCAAAATAATTGAAGTGCTTAATCTCAAATCCCTAAGAAAGCCATGCGGCTAGACTGCTCCATGGGATAGAGATATGCCTTTCCTTCTTCAACTCAACCTTAAGTGATCCTTGTATCTAGTGATTTACTCTAGTCCCCTAGCATTTGTAGTGATTGCATATCCATGCAATTTGGTAGGAGGAGTAGATTACCATAAGGACAATCATCATTACCAAAATTCAAAAAGCTCCAAAGGCACAAACCCCTTTGGTCAAATCAATCCAAAATGCTCCAAAGGTACCCAAATTCCTTTGGTCAAAAAAAAATCAATCAGAAAAATTAAAAAACACAAAATAATATAAAACTCAAAAAACAAAAACAAAAGCAAAAAGCTCCAAAGGTACCCAAATTCCTTTGGTAAAAAAAAATCAATCAGAAAACATAAAAACCACAAAACAATATAAAACTCAAAAAAAAAAGCAAAAAGCTCCAAAGGTACATCAATTCTTTTGGTAAAAAACAAATTCAACAAGATTCTAAAACAAAAGAAATGCTCTCAACTCAACTCCCTAAGAAGGCCATGTGGTTGGACTGCTCTAAGGGATAGATATGTACATTTCCTTCTTCCACTTAGCCTCAACTGATCCTCGTATACAGTAACTTATCCTATATACCTGGCGGTTGCAGCGACTGGTAATCCATGTAATCTGATAGGATGGATAGGTTACCATAAGGCACTTAAAAAGTGATTCACCTCATGCAAGAAATGAATTTTTATCATCTCAATTCCCTAATAAATCCATATAGATGGACTGCTCTAAGGGATAGAAGTGCACAATTATCAACAATGGCCGAAATCACAGTTGAAACAAAAGCAATTTGTATCCCAAGGGACCACCTTGAATTTAATAAAATGTGTTATTTTTATTGAATTCAAGTTGGTCCCTTGGGATGCAAATTGACCCTTTGAGGGTGCATTTTACAATAATATATCCACATGTGGTAATCCCTTTTACAAATCATATATATGGTGTCTTTCATTCTTCTTCATGCTACAATAATGTGGGAGGTGGGTTTGTCGTGACCACTGTGATGACCTTGAGCTTGTTGAATCCTAAACCTAGAATTTGCACACATGCAAATAGACAAGGGTTTAGTAGCACCTATCACAATGAATATGATAAATGTAATAAAATGACTAATGTAAATTGCATAAAAGAACAATGATTATGATTATCGCTTACATGGCACAATATGGGTAGCATAACATTAGCATTCCCCTCCTTTTTTTCTTGGTCATGTGATGGTACCTTTATAGGCTTTTGAGGGTTTTGGAGGGAAGGATAGGTGGTAAGCCAGGGCTACCAAGTGGTAGGTACCGGATAGCCAACTATCTTGGGTAGTTGCAATGAGTCACTAGAATTGTCTTACTTAACCGGGGAGATGTGGCAAGTGGGTAGGTGCAAGTGGAGTGATGTGTGGAGTGAGGTGTGAGATGTGGCAAGTGGGTAGGTGGAAGTGGAGTGAAGTGTGGAGTGATATCCCATGTGAAGGGGTAAGGGTGAAATGGGTGTGTGAGAGGTGGCAAAGGGGTGATGGTGATGTGGCCAGACCACATGTCAAGTGAGGAGAGAGGGTATCCTAGGAGGATATTTCCCAGATTTATTAAAATATAGAAAATATAACTAAGTGCAGGATTTTATGTCTAAGTCAAAACTTAGGCACATGATGTTATGCAGAACTGAAATGTGCAATGTGAATGAATTATGTGCAGGAATTATATGCCTAAATTTAGACTTAGGCATATATTATTATGCATAATTGTGATGTGCAATGTGGGTGAAATGTATAGTAATTGATATGTCTAAGTTTATACCTAGGCATATAATTTAATATGCAAAATTATGTGATGAAATGTAAATGCCTAGATTTTTGTGTCTACAATATCTATACCTATAGTTGATGTGTACCAATCTTGTTCTATCTTGCATTGGCTTGGATACCAGCAGACGTTTTCTTAAAAGTACTAATGCTCTTATTTGAGGGATGGATTCATAACCTTTAAGAGATACTACCAACAATCCTAAGGCTACATTCTATTCAACTATATTATGTGTTTTATAATTAAATACCAATTCCCTAAGGTGTTCTAATGGAGTAGTTTGACCTTTGGTGATGTATTTTGGTAATATTATTAGTATGTATTTAGGTAGTCTTTTGCATTTACAATGTGTTTCCTAGGGGATCAAGTAGATTGATCCTACCTCATCTGAAGGGATATGGGCTAAGGAGGTAGCCACTAAGATATGTCAATAATTTTTAAGAGCATGTTGTGTTTACATACCTCTAGGCTTCTTCTAGTAATGCAAAGTTTCCAAGTTAATGGAGCTTCGTACTTCTCCAAAAGAATAATGACTAAGGTCTTCACCCAAATCTTGATCTAGTGTCTTCAGTGGTGGCTTATTTTAGTGTTCATTTTGAATTGGAGTCACCAGCTAAGAAAGAGGTACTTTAGCAAGCGAGGAATAGACTAATACCCTCACCAAGTCTCAACTCTACTCATTATAATTTTAGGATCAATGATGTGTCATTGGGGTTCCATCGAGTGTGTCTTTAAACTATTATCATATTTTATTATCCCTACCTAGGACAATTGCACCTCGTGTTGAAGCGACATAGCAGGATGTAGCCAAGAGCATGGGATTCATCTCAATCAAGGGCCTCCAAGAGTTTTTACAATGTTGGATACCTATTAAGATGTGATCTTCAAGGCACTTTCTAGTTTACCAAGGGAAAAAGGATGCAATAAATCAAAGGAAAACTCAACAAATAAAAGGAAAATGGGGTGATGCACCAAGAGCTCTACTAAGATATCCTTGCAAAAAAAGGTCCAAATGCTATGTACCAGTGGTGAACACTTTCTCTCCTTGACAAAATGAAGAGCAATTGAGATCTACCAATTATATGCATATGTGAGCAAGTGGGTCTCGTAAGAGAGATAAGCTCATAAGTGACTCTATCCAAAAATAGATGTATACCCCTCATAGACATACACTTAGCACACCTGATATTCACGTAAAATAATAAAAACACACTTACATACACTTCCAATGTTTTGCAGGCAAAGGTTGAAAACTATATACATGCTTCCATGTATATATAAATACATGAAAACTTTTACAGAGATTGTGTTATAATCAGGGGTTCAAAATTACCCACAAGTTGCTCAAGGCTACTACTATTTTTACAGATAGAAATGAAAGGAAAACCTTCAAACACATGAATTGCAAACTTGTCAATAAACTTTTCAAAGCTAATACTACTACTATTTATAGATTTACAAGGGAGGAATTTTCCTTCAAATTTGTATGCAACTAGATTTGACAATCCTATCTACTTTTCCTTGGGATTTTTATCATTGAATGATGAACTTACTTGATCATAATGACTGATTAGTACAGGACTATTAGAGTCATACTTCTTCTTGAATGCATGTCCTGGATAATAACTAAGGTCATATTTAGGTAGGTTGTCTTCATATCTTCAATTGAGAAACTCATTAATTTGCTCAACTACCCTTGTCACTTAATTTGACTTTAGTCATGTGTTTGCTTACCCTTATGATGTCTCTTGTAGATTTATCAAGATTTTCCTCCATCGCATTCCACTGTTACTTACAAAACCTTGAATATCAAGGTTTATCCTGAAGGTAGGATTCTTTTGTTCTCTTTTTATCATCTATCAAGACTTTCACCATATGGAAATTTATAGAATTCTTGATTGTCATGAGTTCTTATAGGCTCAGTATCGTAAAATTAGATAAAACTATGATCATTGGTTATTGGGGTTTTGCCTTAGTCACGAACATGTAGTGGTGAATCACTATAATAACTCAAAGGATTCCTTAGAAAATATAAGAAAGTATAAATATAACAAAAAGTAAATATGTGAAAGAATATTGAAGAATTTAATAATAAGACCTACTCATAATACTAGCAAGGCAAAAAAGGAAAACCTTCAAATTATCAAGCAAGAACCAGGTAAGCAAGAGAAAATATAGAGAAAGTAATGCAATCTAGGTTGAAATTCTCTTTACCAATGGGTTGAACCACTTTTCATAGGGATCTACTCAATCAGGGGCCTTTATGAGTTTTTACAAGGTCAATTCCTTGTTAAGATGTCACCTTCAAGGTGCCTGCAAATATACCAAGGGAAAAGGGATGTGATAAATTAAAGGAAAACTCAAAAAATAAAAACAAAATAGGGTGATACACCAAGAGATACCCTAATATCTCCCTACAAAAATAGGCCTAAATGCTATGTCCCAATTTTGAACATTTCCTCCTCAACATAGTGAAGAGCAATCAAGGTCTACCAATTATATGCATATGTGAGCAAGCAAGTCCCACAAGAGAGCCAATATCATATGTAAATATCCAAAAATAGATGAATGCCTCTCACACACACATAAAATTAGCACACCCTATATTTGCATAAAATAATACAAACACACATACATATACTTCCACGGTTCTACAAGCAAAGACCAAAAACTATAAATAGGCTTCCATGTATAAATAAATGCAAGTAAACTCTTACATAGATTGTTCTAGAAGCGGGGTTTTGGAATTACCCACAAGCCACTCAAGGATATTACTATTTTTATAGAGATAAATGAAAGGAAAGCCTATAAATACATGAAATACAAACTTACCAACAAAATTTTCTAAGCTAATATTACTGCTATTTAAAGATTTACAAAGGAGTATTTTCCTCAAAAAAAAATTGCAACAAGATTTGCTAATCCTATCTACTTTTCCTTGGGATTATGATCATTAAATTATATATGCTTTATCATAACTACTAATCAGTATAGGATTTACAGAGTCATACGTCTTCTTGAATGCATGTCCTAGACAATAACTAAGGTCATCTTTGTTAGTTTTTTATGCTTAACTCTTAATGTAAATAACCACATAATCAAATATAAAGTTGAAATATAAAATACTCAATAACAACAATTATTTATTCAAATATAACTCACAAATAAATTCATAAATAATTCATAAAAATGGACCCTAATAAATTCTCTTGAAAATAGTAAACTAATTTAGAATAAAGGTCACATACATCCTCCTCTCTTACAATGCTCAATCACATATATTTAATAGATTGTGACTCTTCATATGGAGTACTCTTGGTATTCACTCTTCTATGAGACTCTTCACTTTCCTATTCTAAGGATACATGTGCACTCTTACATAATGAACACTTGTGCACATTTACACTCACCACACTTGCACACTCAATCACATGACACTTGTGCATTTTTTGCACATTATTACATTACATAAAATATTTACTCACACTCTAATCTAGAACACACTCCTAATCTAATGATGTATCCAAGGTGGTACATTAGCATGTACCAAATAATATAATATACTCCAACAATATTTGGGTAGGTGTGTTATGACCCCATCCTATAATTATTTTTGTAATTCTCAATTGATTATAAACTGACCTACGTCCAATATGGGGATCCACTTATAATATTATTTTGTAATACTTTTGTAATGGTATATGGTACATAAGGCACCTAGACAAGTGGGGTCATTTCATGTAACTATTATCAAGAATTTAACCGAAGTTTGGTAGAAGATTCTAGCTCGAGTGGCATTTTGCATGTAATCCAACTCTTGAGCTTAGGGTTAGGGTTGCATAAAGTCTTTAATTTAAAATCTATGAAGCCATGTACGAATGTATCTTTTTGCAAATTAATGAAATATTGAAGGAGGTTGCCCCCTCGAAGAGGCCTGTGATTCTGATTTGTTTGTGAGATTGTTTCTATTCTGCAATTACTTTTTGCATAGTGTTATTTTATTATTTGATGTATTTCAGTTATTTTATAGTATTTTGTGTGAGCGAGCTTTATTTTAATAGTAGGTTCCTAACAAATGGTATCCGAGCACTTTCCAGGGCCAAGATCTACTATGACTACAACAATTCTTGCCCATATATTTTTACCTGTTAAGTATAATTTTCTTGTGGTTTTCATTTATGCTTTCCTTTATTTAAAAAAATATTAGCAAAAACTCAAAAAGCCAAAAAAATATAATTTTTTTAGTAGCTGAGTAGGCTAGAAACCCTATGTTGGGGGTTTTAAAATATCGTGAAGGAGCTATTGTTATTGGCTAAGCTAGATAGCTCATAAAGCGTCTAGTGAAGTGAGGGATGATCAGGCTTCAATACCCAGGCCTCAGATAAAAATCACGTATGGAATTGACCTCCCACGCATCTTCAGGTGTATCAGGATAACAATTAGGCTTAAACAAGATTTTATCTAATAGGAGGCTTTTCAACCTTATATTATCCATAGTCCATGGTACACAGCATCTCGAAAGATCACCCTCCTATACTGTTAGAGAGTCAAATAGTGTGTTGAAGGGTATGTGTGAAATCCTCCTTGGTTAGTGGCCTAAAATATTGGTCTGAGCATTATTGTTCATCACTATGGTATAACAGAGGACCTATGGGTATTACATACTCCTCTGCCTAATGTACCCTAGTTATATCAAAACTTCAACCTACAAAAATAATACCTTCTTGTTCTGCTAAACCTGCATTCACAACCCACAAAAGTGAGCATACAGAGAAGGACTTCCCTATCATATAAGAACAAACTTTTGCATGCACCAACAATCAAGATAAAATATACAAGTGTTTGTGATAATTAGAAATATTCTAGTACCATTTGGGTCAATGGCAGTAATAATCAAGTCAGTAACGGTAATATTCAGGTCGATAGTGGCAGTAACAGTTATCTATAACAGTCAAAAATTATAGGTTGTTAGTGTTAGAAATAGAACCATCAGAGTTAGTAATTACATAGTACAGATAATTGTGAGTGCTTTTAACCACCACCCATATGCATTTTGACGAAAGTACTAAATATAAATAAATTGTGCAATATGAGAGCATTCAGTTCAAAATTGGCTAAGTCTAGATGTGGTTGAAAGTTGTCCTTGATCGGGGTCTAGTGAGGTCTTAGATATCCAACTCAATAGAGGAGGTTGTAGCGGCTAGAATATTTGCACTCGACTGGACCCCAGGGTGGTCCAAAATTTCTAGCACATTCATATAGGAAACAGAAAGAGAAATAGTTGAGTATGAGAACTATCAGAGGAATTATACCCGATCAGAGCCTAACAAGATACCAAATTCCTGGCCTACTATAGGAGGAGGACAAATTGCAAAAAATAACTAAGTATTGATATTACCAAAATATTTGCACCCAGTCGGGACCCTATAGGTTGCCAACTCTTTGCCTAGAGATCGAAATCCAACAAAATCATATTTTGAAGGGCATCGAATGATTTGTACTTGATCAAAGCCCGAGAGAGTACCAAATATCTAACCTATTGCTAAATTCCAATTTTGGAAGCTCAAAATATTTTTTCTTGATCGATACCCAAAGGAGTACCCAGTCCTCGATCTAATACCGAAGATTGTTGGATGGTAAGAAAAATAAGTGTTGATTTCTTTGAAGGCCCTATAGTCGATTGGAGTCCTCCAAGATCCTAGATATTTGACATCATGAATTTACAGTGCATAAGTTTGGTATCCAATTCAATAAAATCTGGCACTAGATCACCTGTACAGGGATTATCATCATCTTAGGACACCTATAGGGTAGGAGCACCTATCAAAATAATTTCAGTAATATAGTTATGCTTGTGGCCATCACGCAGGTTATAGGGCAGATCAACTAAAAGTAATCAGTAAAAATAAATGAACCAGATGTAAGCAGTAAGCTCAACACCACTCAGCATGACACATATTTTGGCCATGTTAGTAAGTCACAATTAGTTAGTTGGAGCAGCCATACTTCCAAATAGCCCAATAAATTGGTACTCCGTCTGATATGATAACAACCTATTTCTAAGATAATAATATTTTTTAATGATAATATTATAGAAAGCCTATATATAGAAGGATGTATAATAAAAACTTGTTGGCTATTAGGCATTTATAAATCATATGTAAATACGGATAACTTGCATCCTAATATAAAGTGACTATTGTTTGGCCTTTGGTTCAATTTATTTGCAGATAATGTATGTATGGATGATCACTTCTTTCTAATTTTAGCCTATTGAATGTTCATGGTGTTTACTATGAATTCTAAATTTATGATGGGTTCATTCACTTGTTTTGGAATTTGTAGTCTGATAAGCAATATTATATTGAAATTTAATGTTCTTTAATTGATAGTAAAATTGGTTGGTCTATTAGGTAGTTGATTGTTTAATCGCATGGTTCTTCAATTTGTATATATCTTGATGTTGCTTAATCTACACCATTATAATTTTTTGCTTTAGCTCTTTTTACTTCTTTCAGTACCCTTTTCCCCCACATTTAGGAATAGTTAGTTTGGACTTCAAGGAACCGGACTCCTCCAGAGATTGACTACTACAGTTTTCATAGCTCCTCGATCATTTTGAAGACCATAGATACAACACCACTCCAATAGATAGATCAATCTAACATACTATTGAATACATAATCCAAAATTTTAGATAAGAAATAGCAAAGAGTAGAAATGCCTCAAGGACTCAAATCCTTGAAATACTTCAAGAAATTAAATCTAGGAAGAAAAGCACTTCAACTTCTAAAACATATCTAGTCAAAACTATAGTAATAGGTTGTAGAACCCAATCCCTGTTAATAACAATATCAGTAGAATAACAATGGTGCAAAGTATCAGGTAACTTCCCAACAAGATAAGGATCAAAATCTAAGCATTAAGGATAAGTAGTGGTATCCTTCATGTATTGGATCTATAAGAATTAGATATTGAATAAGTATTTGTAATAAGTGTGTTTTTAGAGTGCATGATCAGTGGAACCTGACACTCCTAAGTATTTTAGTATATAGTCTATATTGAGAGGGGGGATTTCTCTCTCAAACTCCAACATCACCCTAGAATATTTCATCAAGTCAGAAGCCAAAGATCCAGAGTCAGAAGCCAAGAGCCAAAGTGGGATCCATGAACCAAAGCAATAGCCAAGAGCTGGAGATAGAGGCAGAGCTAATATTACGATATAATAAGGGGGGATATGTTCAAAATGATTTCATCATATCCCACATGATCATTTATATGGTATAACCACCCATCACAAGGATTGTGCATGCATTATAGGACAAGGGTAGTTGCAATTTTAGTTAGAGGTTCGTTATGCCAAAAATGGACATCCAATGTATTTATATATCTATTATTTCATAATATAAATTATCGAAGCATTGAGTTCTAACAATTGTACATATTCTTTTGTTTCACTTTCTTGTGAAAAAATTTGGTGATTTTGTCACCTTCCTTAAGCCATATCATTCTAGAATTTATACACCATTTATTTTCTTCTTTACTTTTATGAGATCTTGTTGTTCTTGTATTAAACTCTCCTCTCCTCTATTTTCCATTGTGATTTGAACTTCATTCAATTTTACTTTCAATATGGAGTAGGGTGTGTCCTTGGCTTTCTTTTTGACCCAAATTTTGATCTATTGCTTTAATGTTTGTATCTTTTTGACCCACCTTTGGGCATAACTTCCATTTTCCCTGTTGTCTTCCCATGCTTGTTGAACTAACTCTTTAAAGTTAACATATTTAGACAAAATAGATTTATATTTGAAGGGGGGGGCTCAATTAACTTGTTCAAACCCTAGAAGAACTAGTCTATAATTAGAATGACCATTAGACAGTATTTCTTGAGAGATTTTACTTCTAAGCTAATAGATTATCATCAATGAGAAATTAGTCTAATATTTTTGCAATAAAGTTAGATTTGACTCTTTTATTAGTCCAAGTATATTTGCCCCTTGTTATTTGTAAATCCATTAACTTGTATTGCTACATGAGATATTCTACTAGCTTTCTATTTGAATCTCTTTTTTAGACCTTCTTTTTTGATGGATTTCAAAACTAGATTGAGATCTCCTTCAATTACCCAATTTTCTTGCTTGGATTTAGAATACACATTAAGAAGTGCCTTCCAACACCATTTCTTTTCAGCCAGACTACTAAGAGCATAAATATTGATGATAGTATAAACTTGACCAGTAGGGGCTTTAAGTATTGTTGTTAGTTAATGCTTTGTGGCCTCTACTAAAATTAACTCCCACTCAATTTTCTAGGTTGTTAAAACACCTGTAGAACTCCCCTTGGATAATTTGACTAAATGTTTGCATAAAAGCCAACAAACGCACATTGTTGTATTGACTCTTTCTAGATCTAGTTTGGTTTCCTTGATTAAAAGTACATCTGGTTTTTCTTGGATGACCAAGTTCTTTACTCCTATTTTCTTATTTTCTTGTCCTAACCCTCTAATATTCCAAGTAATAAATTTCATCATTGATAATATGGATAGAAGAAGGATCAAATTATTCTACCTCTTTTTAAGTATTTTTCTTTGTTGTCTTCTTCAATGTGTCCTCAATCATGGCATGCTTTCCTTCTACTATATTTTTTGAATCTTCTCTCTCTGAGATTTGTGTGTGGAACATGTCTTGCTTTGGTTTTGGTTTTGGCCATTGGAGAAGAGTTTTTGTCCTAAATTTTTTGGATATGGGCTTCTTGTTCTAGCCTTAGGATTTATGATACTCTTTCTTCCCCATCTTCCCCTTCTTTCGAGCTAGAGTGCATTGATTCCTCTTCATCTTGCTCTTCTTTTAGGACTCTCATGTTTAGCATTGAACAAAACCAGTTCTTGTATGAGATAAGGATTTTAAAACCCTTCCACATAGTTTGATTTATATTCTCCCTCTTACCTTAGTTCTCCATTCTTTGTCAATCCAACCTTCAATGGTTTTCCCTAAAGGTCATGAACCAATAAATTGGCATATAAGAGCCAATGTTGAGAGACCATAACTTTCTTCTCCAATAACTTCATCTATTATCTCTATCATGAAAACTTCTTCCCATCTTTTAACCATTTTTAAATCATCCCTTACCTCTAAAAACGTGTTTTTTGCCATAGCTTTTATTATTAAAACTTCAATGGTTCTATATAGACTACATTTTTCTCGCACAAGGCTTCTTGTGAAAGAATCTATAATTATTATTAAAAGTAAACAAACAATAACTAAGATTTCAAACATTCGAATCTAACTACTTTCTAAAAAAAATAACCAACTTTATTTAAATTAAATAAAATTAAATTCAAATATCTAATCTTTGATTAAACTTCCCTAATTCTACCCTCAACTTGTTCATTTGAACTTTTTCTTAGTTATGAGTAGCTTCTCCCAACAAACCTTTCGTCAAGACGACCCTCCTCGTAAGTGCCCATTTCATTTCAACCGTAACATTTAAATATATACCCATTCAAGGTGGAGCTGCTTTTCAAAAACCAAGGTTAAAATTTTCATATAATTTATTTTTTCTAAAAAAGCCACCATATGACGAAAATATCATGATTTTATATTCATTTATGTTATATGATTTTATGTCCACCAACATATCCTTAGCATCGAACTTTGTGGAGATTTTTTGTTTTTCAAATGTAAAACCCAAAGATGTTCCTTCATTGGATTTCTGTATTCTTCTTTTGGCATTTGACCTCTGATTGTAAGTTTGAGCCCTTAGAATTCAGGTAGACTAAACGTGGGCTCATCGATATTAGTAAGATCTGTACCTGGAAACAAGTAGCAAGCGATCACAACCATATGAGATAGGGCTTGCATTGAACAAAACCATTTCTTGTTTTGGTTGGAGAAAGCCAAAGGTGTCCCAATCTATTAAGTGATCAGGAGGAGGATACCCTGTTAAGTGGGTGAAAATGATAAACTACCACTTGGTCCTTGTTGATTTGCTCCGCGTAAAAAGGTCCTAAAGATTGATATAGGGAATAGGATAGTTGGGGAATACCAACATGGTTGTTAAAGCACCCAGAATGCATTAGAATGGAAGAGAATTGGCATCAGCAGCAGCTTTTGAATTATATCTATCGACGCTTAAACTCCAGTATGTATGCATGGTTTTATCCCATCTACTATGTTATATGTAAAACCTGCAATAAATGTGTTCCAGAGTGAACTTGCCGACTACCCGTCAACCTTTCAAATTTGATCTATTAATGGCTGCATCGATTCTTATCTAGACATATCTTGCATTGTCTTATATTTTTTAACTATAAACTAGCTACTATTAATACTGATTGTGAGAAAAATAATCAAGTGTTCATGATATAATAAAAAAACTCATTTGCTCAATAATTTAATGTCAACAGGTTGTTAGAATTCATGTCTAGGTATAGCTTATACAAGGAGTTAAGATGGACACTTGTACATATACCACGGCAAGTAAACATTTATATCGTTTTTATTTTGTTTAATAATTTTTCATTTTTAACTAATAAAAATTTTAACCTTGGGCAATTATTATGTTATTGTTTAAAATATTTTGTAAGTTATAAATTTTTAAACTATAATCTAAATGGTATAGATAAAAATATATTAGTTTAAGGTTTTTTTTTTTTTATATATAGAAGCAATGGTTACAATCACGATTTTTAGTAACTACCAACACAACTGGTTGATTATTTAAGATTTTGCACTTAAAATCGTAAATCTATTTTTAATATCAATTTGGGTTAGGATGTATAGGTTGCCAATTGAATTCGAGGAAATGGATACCTTCAAGGTAATAAGCAACACTTTTAGAGAATTTCTTGAGATTTTAAAAACTATAAAAGACTAAGTCTTGGCTATTGGTCATGATTGATATCAATAAACACCTAAACCATAGATTATGAAAACATATCTTTCAAATGTAGAAGATATCATGAGGTGGGGCATATTGAGAGATCATGCCCTAAGAAGAATCCAGTAGAAACATATGTAGAAAATTGCAATAGAAACTTACAAATGGATATGGATGAGGATGGTTTTCAACTTCCAAAAAATAGATCCAAATAGATGAAAGTAAATAAACAGTGGAAACCAATAAGGATGTTGAAAGAAATACCATTTTTAAGCTTTAACCTATGAAAAAAAAGTAGATGACAGCTTAGAGAACTTGGTACAACACGATCATAGTTTTAACAAGGAACCATCTACTCAGTATGGTCTCAATTTAGAGATGAACATTCTTGTTGAACCTAAGTAATGTGCTTCATCATAAATTTATAAACTCTCTTGAAGTACCATGCACCATTGAGGAGAAGGAAATTGGTAGAGAAAATACAATGTTAGATGTTAATGCCTCTACAATTAATAAGTATATACTATAAAATGAGTAGGATAAGTCAAAGCCTTCCTTGACAAAGCCAAGAGAGGATAAATCTAATGAAAATAAAAGTTGCGAAAGAATATAAAGGAATAGAATAAAAAGACCTACTCTTGATACCGACAAGGAAAAAAGAGGAAAACCTTCAAATTATCAAGCGTGTGTCAGGGTAGTAAGAGCAAACATAGAGAAAGAAACACAATCTAAGTTGGTTGAACTTCTCTTTACCAAACAACCAAATGATATTGGTAATTCATAGGAGGGGTCAGCAACCCCTAATTAGACATTATTACCATCTCATGGAATATAATAGATGCTAATGATCTCTCAAAGTAGAGGTTTATCAAGGACTTCTATTTACGTAATAAGTCTGATATTATTTATATCCAAGAAACTAAAAAGAAGAAGTTTACAAAACTATGAAAACAATATGGCCAAGATGTGAATGGGAGGTTGTGGATTCAAGAGCAAGAAGAGGAATTATAACATGTTGAAATTATGGGTAGAATTGCTCACCCACATCCATCTCCTCAAAAGAAGATGAATTTTTCCTATTGAATGTCCTGTCATTTTGCTAAGGCAACCTCAAAAATTTAATCAGACACCTGAAACAGTCATCGAATCAAGAGGAGGGTAGGTCAGGAATGAACAACATCATAACGTTGAATTTTTTGAAGTGTAGAAAGTTTTCAAAACTTTTGTGATGATGATATCAATAATAAGTATGAAAGAATTTGATATTTGACAATCAAAGGCAGAAGATTTCATCTATTGATTTTCACATTGGACTCAAATTTTGACTAAGACAACCCAAAATATAGTATATTGATGTCAGCAAAGGCTTGATAAAAGCATGACATATGACAAAGCATGGAAGATAATTTGATGCATTATGATATATGTTTTGGTTAAGTATGGATGAAAATATGGCATTCGATATTGTAGCAAAGCTTGTTGAGTATAACCAAGTTTAGGCTATGCAGCAAAGAGTGTCAAACATTTTTTGGTGTTGATGTTATAAGACATGCATGAAAACCTAGCATAGCAAAAAAGAGATTGAATAGAAAATATTCTAAGGTATGGAACCCAACACATTGAACATCATAAAATTTATCTAACATCCAACATCCAATGTCTAGTAAAGTGCTTCACTTTATTAGCTAAGTGTCAAAGAGCGCTAGACATTCCAAATGCTAATATTATCAAGAGGTACATATAAGTCTGATAGAGACTTAATAATGTCAGACAAATAATTGATAAACAGTAGAGCCCAAGAAATAATTATATGTATTTTGCCTTATAGATTCATGAATAAGGATGCAGTAACAAAAATGTGGTTGGATTTCAAATATGTTGACATCATCAAGAGAAGATAAAAAACCTGACATCCAAAAAAAAGAGGTTGAAAGAACTATAAATATATTGAAGCTAAAGGTATCATATGGCTTGAGAGGCTCAAGCATACTCCTGATAGTCATGATATGTTATCAAAAACCTTAACAACTAATAGTTTTTTTGATTGATACATGTACTGATATGACTAAAGCAGTCATGGGGTAGCTAAAAGCAAAATAAACCTATCAAAGGATGTAGTGCATCAAATGAAGACACTTCATCCACCTCTCCCTTGGATGAAACATAAGCAATCCACATCAACACCATGATGTCAAGCCAATTATAATCCAATGAGCTGGAAGGGATGCATACGTGTTGTAGCAACTTGGCAAACCTACAATCCACTCTTAAAATAATGATGCTAGGTTAATAAAATACATTATAAAAACTATATACCTGAATTTAACCCATTCAAAGGGTTAGCTCTTTAGCATTTACAATTGCATAATTGTATGATGATTGTGCTACATACCTTTTGAATAAAGACTAGATTATTTTTTGGCCTCTTTCTCAACTTATTACAAAACATGTTTGTATGTTTACTGAGTCATTAAGCATTTATATTAAAGTTATATGAATGGTTTATTCTATTATAGTTATTCTGCTTTTTGGATTTCTTCCTGAATTTTCTATTCATTAGTTCCTAGAATGTTTGATAATGCTTAGTGTTTATTATGATTAATTGCTCTGTAATAAGAAAATTAAGTTGGTCTGTTAGACAATCTAGTTTAGTGCAAAGTGTGAGACTCATACTTTATGTCTCTTAATGTTGGTAAATATATATAATTTTCAACTTAGATTCTAACTTTATGCATTCCTTAATTTATTCTGAAACCATTTAATTAGTTTAGCTAGGATCATAGGAAAGAGCCTACTTCAAAGGTTGAATCACAAAAAATCCTATTTTTGAGTCATCCAATCTTGGTCCAAATTTTGGACCAAGAGTTTTTGGCACACCCAATGGAACTCAAATCTCACCTACCTAATTGAGTAGAACTGTGGTTATATTCTACTCTAATAGAATAAAATCCAATCACCCGATGGCTCCACTAAAATGATATTGTAAATAAACCTAACCATCATTTAACTTGCAAGCTTATGCTCACAACAAAAATAGCTAAGAAACTAGAGGAACCAATATTATTTATAGAATTACCTCCATTAGAATTTATAATATGTAGATCCTCATCATCTCCTACATCACCATCCTCTCCAAGCCCTATATAAATTCAAGGATCTACACATTTTACTTCTTTACCATCAGTCAATTTAGCTAGATCTGAACAAATGCCTCAAAACCTACGTCCACAAATTTTTTCCAATTGGAATAATATAGGACCACTCAACCTGGTAAACTAGAACCTCATTCCTATAATAGCACTAAAGTCCTTATCAACTTATTATGGCATTGGAAAAACATCCTATGAGAATTGCTAATATGTAGCCTCATTAGCCATAATACATGACATCCAATATGAGTACGTCATAAGAATGTTGTTGATAATATCATTCAAAGGTATGGTACTATATTGGTATTAGATCCTTCATGATGGTTGCATTAATTCATGGGCACATCTTGCTAGTAAACTAGTGCAAGAATTTAATGAACAAGCAAATCCGTTCTCATTACTAACCTATTTTACCACTCTACAAAGGTATCCTCAAGAAGCAATAATGGACTTTAACATCAGATTCAGTAGAACTTGGAAAAGAGTGCCACAATAAATTAAGTTGATAGACCCCCAAGAGTTGTATTATTACTTTTGTGTTTTCAACCCAGACCTAAACTTGTTGATATGGTAATCTAATGTGTTGACATTTCCAAAAATTTATCAAGTAGTTGTGGTAGCATAAAATATTTTTATAGCTATAGGAAGACATCCTACCAATAATGTAATGCCAATATTCCCAAAAATCCTATATCTCAAACATGAAAAATAAGCATCAGATACAATCACTCATTTTCCAAATGTAGCTCTAATCCCTACACCTAAATGTCTAGCATTACTAGTTTACCCATAAACTTTAGCATTATCAACACCTCTTACCATACTTGCATTATCATATCTTGAGCCTCAAATAGCTAACATGAATGAGATAATGATAGCATTGAAAATTTTTATAAACAATATCACCACCATGAAAATGAGAGAAGTTGAAAGAAATTTTTAGCCTAGGATATTTTCATATGTGGGAAAAGATCAAGGAGCTTCTTCTAGAAATACTGGTGGTAAACCTAATGCAATGTATAATAATCAAGAAGGTGATCCTTCTACTTCAACATCATAAGTAGATTATTGGTGTTCAACTTACACTAATCCACATGGTGAAAGTACTTGTATGCTCCATCAACAATAGATGTAAAAACATTTAGCTGAAAAGGCAAAAATAGCTTAAAATATATAGTATAATATGCTATGGAAAGCAAATTAAAATTTGATAGTGCAAGAATATGAGTTAATTATAGCCCTGGACTATCTAGAAAGAATCCATTACAATTAGATCCTAAGAAGCTAGACCCATTCAAAGTTTCATCCAAGTAAACAAAACAGCCAAAAAAGAAAGCACCTCAACCTGCTCAGAAGACATATCAGCTTCTAGTAGATCTTCCAAAAGAATAGTATAAACTGATGCAATAAAAATAATTTGAGACTCAATAATAGGCTATAAATAAGCTCTAGTACCCTTTCATCACTAAGCAACAAAGGATTGAAGCAACACAAGAATATCAAAGAAAATTCAATGAGCTAGAGAAAGGAGAAAAAGCAGTTGGAATCCTGTAGCTTCAGTATCATATATGAACTAAAAGAACACCATCCAAGGAAAGCATTTATGATGCTTTGATTATTTTGAGATAAATTGGTCTTTTTTGGGCATCGCTAAAATCCATTAGGCCTAATAACTAGTCTCAGTAAAAAATCAATCTGGCCTAAGGTAAACATGCACCAAGCCGCCCACATTCTACATGTCTCTATGAATGGAAGAATGGGTCATACATAATTACATGGTATATTTTAGAGTAGTAATGATAGTTATGCCAAAATATATATGCGAAGCAATGGGTATTAATGACTTTTTAAGCCTTAATACTACCACAAAACTCACAAGTTAAATATCACAAGATCGAATATAATATAGCCACAATACAATAAGATCAAGATAATGATATGAGTAGAATAATATGAGCAAATTAATATGTATATCAAGGATTTTAATATATCAACTAACATTCAATAATAAACAACAATATGAATGTAGATAGCCTGAATCATACATGTACAAAACATGTAGCACAACTTACAATATTAATTGATCAAAATGTATGCAATCTTTAGTACTCTATTTTCTCTTACAAATATGATAATTTTCTTATTCTTAATGTGTGTTCTCATATACATCACTATGGAGTATTATATATCCATAGTATAATGACTCTTTGAATACTTGACTTCTCTACTTGACACTTGCATACTTGATGAACACATGATTCTATAATGTATGCACACCTATACATGACTCTTGACCTTCACTTTGCACACTCTAATATAATACACTTGTGCACATATTTACATTATATATTTGCACTCTTACATATAATACACTTGTGCACATAGACTCAAATTACACTTGCACACTTACTCACATGACACTTGTATTTCCTGCATATTACAACTTTATATAACACTTATGCATTTCTTGCACATACACACTTACATGAAAGAGGAAATAATACTCACACTCTAAACTATGACTCAACCCTAATATAATATTTACAAGTTGTACCATGGGGTACATTAACATGTACCAAATAATGTAATATACTCCAACAAGCATGGAATACACACGTTCCAATCCCGAAGTGTTTCAGCTAGACAAAAATCTAGTAAATATTGTTGGAGTGATTAAAGATATACCTATGGTATTACATAGGATACCTCATATAAGTCATACAATAAGTGGTCATAGTAGACCTGGAACCTTACTGTAGTATGTACCTTTCCCATGAATGCACAACAAAATTAGGTGGATATCTATCCTTGGATTATTCACACATGAAAATTTCTCACAAGGCAGGAAGGTGAAAATATTTGTTGAAAATCCATCCACCTACCTTATAGGGAAAAATGAAGAGGAAGAGAACAATTTTAGCATTATTAGTAAGGAAACTGATATGATAGAGTATATCATTGATGAGCTATAAACTGAAGACCAATTCTCACTTAAAAACTTCAATTTTATGGTTGAAATAAAAAATTGACACTTATTCCATTTCAAAGCCAAAGAAGAAAAAACTTCTAGCCATCACAAATAAAGATCTCTAAAAATCCGAGATATGGAATCTCTAATTTGATGTAGCTAGGTGTAAAAATAGCATCGAAGTAGGGATAATGTTAACTTCACCATCTGAAGGAACTAAATGATTATCATATTGGTTGACCTGGAGTTGTACCAATAATGCAATAGAGTATGAGGCACTGTATATTGGACTCAAAGAAGCAGAGAAGATGGGAATAAAGCAATTAATCATTTACAAATATTTTGAGTTAGTGATAAATCAAGTTACAAAAAATGTAGCAGTAAGCAACATTATCTGAAAGCTTATCGAAATAGAGTTTGGAATCTATTTAAAGCTTTGATGCACTAAATATAAAAGCAATTCCCAAAGAACAAAATGTGCAAGTTGATGTATTGGCTCCCATGGAGTCAACTTCTATCTAGCCTCTAATTTAAGGAAAGACTCAAGATCTGTTAAACTAGCATTCAGGTCATTTGTGTTGGATAAGGATTCCTTCTAGCAAGTATTTTAAAATGATAAATAGATGGTGGAATTCTTAATTCAAGAAATGGATTGCATAAATGCAACTGATAAAATCCTAGAGAATATAAATGAGGATGAAGTGATTCAACTAAAAAATAATCACATTCCCAAGGGACTGATCACCCTCAAAAACTTGTTTGATAGCAGTGACTAACCAATTGGCCAAAGGATTAAAATAAATGAATAAGAGTTTAGAGAATTTCAATTGGCACCCAAAAATAGTTTGAAGATCATAGTGCAATGCATTGAAGAAGAAGTTTAGCAACTTTTGAGTTTGTGTAAATATTTAAATGACATCATTGCATGGAGATACTATGATTTAAATCTCTACTTTAAAGAGACCATTCAACACACTATAGAATTGCTTCCCAATGCTAAGCCATTCTAACAAAATAAAAGACTAGACAATTCAAAAATAGAAGCACTAATAAAACAAGAATTGTTGAAGCTACTAAATGCAAAGATCATTTACCTGATCAAATATTCGACATGGATAGCCAATCTAGTACGATTCAAAAAAATAATGGAGGCATTCACCTTTGTGTGGATTTTAGAAACCTAAAAAAAGCATCCTTAAATTATCACTATCCTTTGTCTCAGATCGATCATATCTTGCATTTTGTTGTTGAAACAAAAATATTTTCATTGTTGGATGGATTTTTAGGATTTAATCAAGTATGGATCTAATATGAGGATAAATATAAAACTATGTTCACAACAAAAAGGGGAATGTTTACCTATCAAAAAATACCTTTTGGCTTATCTAATGTTAAAGCTACCTTCTAAAGGGCTATGGATCTGAACTTATCAACAAATTCATATTGATCTATCTAGATGATATGACAGTCTTTTCTCATCAAAATGAAAATATTTTTAATCATCCCAGGCTATTTTTTTTAAAATACAAAGAATTTGGGGTATCACTCAATCCAAAGAAGTCATTTTTTGTCATCCACAAAAGGAATTTGCTAGATCATGTGGTATCAAAGGAAGATTTAGCTATTGATCCAGACATATTAAAAGCTATATGAGCACTTCCTTTGCCTTAAAAAAAAGGCGTAGAAATAATTTTTGGGAAGATTAAATTTACCCAAAAATTTGTGTCTAACTTTGCTCAAATAGTAAAGCCTATGATGGAAATGCTTAGGAAGCATGCAGAATTCACATGGATAGAAACTAGAAGGGAGGCTTTCAAAAACATATAGGAATCTATTACTTGAGCCCCAATATTAGCTAACCTTTATTATTTAAAAGACTTCATTCTTTATGTGTTTGGAGCAAAAGAAAGTTGTGCAATCATGTTCACTCAAAAAAACAAAGATCACAATGAGCGGCCTATAGCCTTTACAATCTAGACTCTACATGATTAAGAAGAACACTATAATTTCATATAAAAATAGGTGTTTTCTTTGATGAAATATATCAAAAACCTAATATAATACATATCTCAAAGCAAAACATTGGTGTATGTTGTACAGCTGAATGTTTAGAATTTTATAATGCGAGAGTTGGGTGAGAAAAAAACTGGTTGGATCACAAAAATATAGGAATATGATATAGAGATCAAACTTACTAAGTTGGTCAAATGAAGAGAAATCTATAAAGAATTGGCAAACTCGATAGCACTAGAATCTAATTTATTGATTGAACAACAAGAACCTCAATTGGTAAATGCTCGGATATAATAGAACACATGGATAAATCAATAGATTCATTTTTTGAGATCGATAAATGTTTGAACATATTTATAGCCTCTCAAAGGCACAAATATAGATTGTAAGCTATGGATTACTCTTATTAATGGTGTCTTATACAAAAAAAATTAAGGTGTATTTTTGAGATGCATACAGCCTGATAAGGCAGATAAAATATTGAATGAGTTTCATGTTGACTTATTAGGAGGACACTATGATGGTCAAACCATAGTAGCTAATATTTTGAGAATCGGGTATTATTGACCCACATTTTATGCTGATGCTTTCAAATTTTATAACACCTATGAAAAATGATAGAGATTTATTGGTAGAAAAAAGAATCTAGCAATGCCCCTCCAACCAAATATTGTAGAAGAATGCTTTCAGAAATGAAGGATAGATTTTACTGGGATGATCAATATAAATTCTTCTACCATGCATAAATTTATATTAACAACAATATATTATTTCACTAGATGGTCTGAAGTAGAGGCTACTAGACATGTGGATCAAGACACTGTCAAAAATTTTGAAAATATTGATCACAAGATTTGGAATTTGTGCTACGATAGTGTCTAATAATGTTAGAGCATTCATAGGGATTAAGAACATGGAATTTATAATAAAATATGGCATATATTGGAAGGCTTCATCCAATTATTACCCACAAGAGAATGGACTAGTAGAGTCCATGAATAAGAATTTAATGAAAATAATTAAGAGGAATACCAGTGACAACTAGAGGAGTTAGAATTTAATGCTAAATCAAGCTTTATGGGTAAATAGAATAATTGTCAATAAGGCTTTGAAGACCATGCCCTATACCCTGGTTTATGGAAAAGAAGTCATGTTGCTAATTAATCTCGAGTTGCCTATTTTGAATTTCATAGACCAATCAAAATTAGAGGA
This sequence comes from Wollemia nobilis, assembly GCA_028583015.1. Lineage (NCBI taxonomy): Eukaryota > Viridiplantae > Streptophyta > Pinopsida > Araucariales > Araucariaceae > Wollemia > Wollemia nobilis. Next base: position 5,809,946 of record JAQPPZ010017089.1, read on the forward strand.
TGCAAAGCCAATTGAAAGAAGAATGTCGAAATTATTGTTGTTTGAGGAAAGAAGAGAAAAGGCCTATAATAATTTCTACTAGCATCAATAAGCCATTAAAATATGGTTTGATAAAAGTTCATAATTAAAATCCTTCAAATATGGTGACCTAGTGCTCAAATGGGATTCATATCGAGCAAAATTGAGGAAGCATGATAAGCTAGAATTGTTGTGGTCTAGTCCATACCTAATATTAGGAAGGAAAGAATTAAATGCATACAAGCTTTAAGAAATGGATGGTCATCATTTGCCAATTCCAGTAAACGCCCATTATTTAAAGTATTATGCATAGAAGAGTGTGTCGTTGATGTGTACATATGTAAATAGTAACATGTGTAAATAATTTTATAGTGGCAGTAGTGGTCATAGCATTATATAAATAGTAAAATCTAATTGGCTAAGGATTGCAACTGGTAACCACCATATTTTAAATTTATAGCAATATCATTGGCCAAAAGTATCACAATCTTGAAAAGAGACATGCAACGCAAATATTTACAACTTTTAGTTCCAATAAAATATTGTCATAAAAGTTGAGCATGCGCAATTCTTGACATTAAATTAGCAACAATTGTTCTTTGCAAAAACTTATTACTATATAAACGATGTCAAAAAAGAGTAATGTATAGTACAACATTTAGCAATCGAAGGAGCAAAATATTGCATAATTACTAAGATATTTCATGCAAAGAGAAAGTTGTATAATTACCTATACCTATTTCCATAGAATGAATTTACTAGTGCAAAATGGCTTGAGGTAAGAGATGAGAGAAGATGCAGAAGACTACTAAGGAGCTGCAATATAGACTAGTCGATATCCATGACTCAATCATCACAATAAAATCAAAATTAAAGAGTTTTAGAGAAGGTTCTGAGGCAAGAGGAATGAGAATGTCATCTAGTAAGTTGGAGTTTGCTCCTTGGAATTCATTTTTATCCAGATACATGCCTAGGTTTGTCCACCCCTACCTTGATATTATCAAGGCAATTGCTAAAAATTATGACCCAAAAATGATAATTTTTGGAAAGGTTTATTGTCGTTGATGTCAAGAGTCTGTTTTAGTGAGCAGTGCAAAAGGAAGGATGTCAAGAGTCAATTTCAGTAAGCAATGCAAGAGAAATATTGCTTCTAGGCCTAAGGGAAATAAAATTATAATATCTCCTATTCTAATATTCAAGGTGATCAGATAAGGTCTAAAGGAGCAATAGGAAGGCCCAAGGAAAATAATATTATAATATTTTATTATTATATTAAAGTTCTAATGGTAAGACCTAAAGTGGTTAAATTAATTATAATAATCTCATTATAAATTATTTTATAATTTAATTTAATTAACCTGAAAGTTATTAAATTAATTATAATAATTTTATTTTAATTAATTTATAACTTAATTTAATTAACCCTAAGGTTAGGGTTATCAGGGCAAAATTTATTTATTAAGCACCTATGTCATACAAATGTTCCCCCTCCATCAACGTCCAAAGGGAGATGGCACAATGGTATAAATACCATGTGCATTGGTTGACTTAGAACTTACCTTCGATCAATTCACATTTGAGAGCCTATGATTTTTGTGATTTACGTGCAAGGAAAAAGATAAATTTTTGTTTTACTCAGTAGCTATCGAAGGGACAAAAGGAGAGAAGCCTAAAATTCTCATAGCCAACCAGGCGGTTGGGCTAGCGGTAAGTGGTTGTGTGTTGAGACGTTGCAAGGTGGGAAGTCCTACAATCAAATCCTGGTGGTAGTGTTTTTGTAGTGGTCATTTTTATTTTGAGTGCCCAGCATAGAATACAAAGCACACAAGATTCTTTTGTCTACCAAGGTGAGCACCTAGCTCATGTGGAAGTTGAGTTGTAGCTAGGGCATTGGTGGTAGTGTAGTGGGGGCTCGAATACCATCGAGGGCAAAAGAGGTATTTAATTTTTTAATTAAATTTTATCCTAAGGTTTTGTTGTGGCATGATTTTTGTGTGTTAAGAGGGAAATATAAGGTTTATAAAAGTTAAAATATTTTATTGTGATTTTGATGATTAGAATTTGGAAGGAGTAATAAGGTGAATAAAGAAAATTAATTTTTGTTTAATTTTTGGTAATCATTTTTAAGTGTGGAGATTATAAGGTGTAATTGAGATTTAATTTTTTGTATGGTGAAATATTTTGAGGGATTATTTGAATAAAATTATGAGAAGCTTTTTTTTGCATAACCTTTGAGATTGGCAAAGAGGTTGATTGTGTTTGAGACAGGTGTTGAGGTCAAATATTCTTCAAACAAAAGGTATGGGCATATCATCCTTGTGAAGTAAAATATTGTTGGATATTGTGAATGCTAAGTTGGAGTGAAAAGGTTGTTTGATAAGCATTGTTGAGTAAGCTTTCATGTGCATGATTGGTAAATATTTGTGAAGACAATTGAGTGTGAGATTGATAACTATCTTGAACTAGGGTTTGTGAAAAGATCATGAGTATCATTGTTATGTGAATTTGGAATCATCTTGAGTTAAGGTTTGAGCTCCATAGTGAGATTTGTTGAAGCATTGTGAAACACTTTTTTAGGATTTATAAGAAATTTGTGTTTCATTGAGTGATTGGTTGAGTGGATTTGACTGAGCATAGTTGATTGAAAGTGTTGGAGTGATAGTTCAAGTTCTGTGAAAAAAATTGTTCTTTATACTGAATTAATTTGAAAAGAGTTTGGAAGTGATTGAGTGATTAAGAGTGTGAAACATATTGAGTCTCTAATAATTCTCTATATTCTTATGTGAGTCAAACAAAATTTTGAGTGAAAATTTTTTGTGTGATTGAAGAGGTTTTTTGAAAGAGAATGAGTTGATTTTGTATGCAATTTTTGCAATTGATTAAAACAGCTTTTGTGAAAGCTTGTGAGCTAATTTGAGTAAGCTTTTGTAAAATATTAAGGATATATTTGTGTGAGATTTTGTGGAAGTTTACAATCAGGTTTGAGGTAAGTATTGGTGAAGACTTATGGACATATTTGAGGTAAGTCTTAGTGAAGACTTGTTGAGCAGGTTAGACAAGTTCTAGAGAGAACTTGTTGAACAGATATTGAGCAGATTTGTGCTAGATCAATGGACAATTTTTAGTGCATATTTGAGACAAATATTGAGTATATTTGTATAGGACAAAGGATAGTGTTCAGTACATATCTGAGATAGAGAAAAAAAATAGAGTAAGAGCAAAATTTGGAGGTGACAGAGCAGAGGACAATAGTCTCCAGTGGATAAAGATCCATTAGCCAGGGCAGTGTGGACAGAGGTCTTCTGAGTGAGGATAGGGGTATTCAGTGGAGAGATATCAATAAGCCAATGTAGTGGAGGCAGTAGTCTTCTAAGAGTATCACCAGCCAGAGCAAAAGAGAAGGAGTTCTGTTGTGGATATAGTTCCACAAACTTTATCAGGGGATTGGTGTCTCCTTTGGACAAAGGTCCATAAATATTGTAATAGGGAAAGTATTTCCCAAGAGAATTTATTGAGAAAATTTTATAAGGAATATTTTCTCTGTGGAGTAGCCCACATTGGGTGAACCACGTTAAATCATATCTCTCATGTGTGTGATGCTTTGTGTAATGTTTACTTCTTTAATATTTTTGATGTTATCATATGGATTGAAAAGCAAAAAATTTTATCTTATACTATTCACCCCCCTCTCAGTATAAGCACATGTTCTTCAATGATAGTGTATGACATGAAAAGGATGAGACTATTGGCCTCATAGAAGAGTAAATCATAAGAGCTTTTGCAATAGGAGAGCAACTAGGTACAAGACCTAAGCGTATTGAAATAGATGAATAGAAAGGCTTTTTAAAGAAATATACTCTTAAATATTGGTTAAGTAAGCATATAGGAAAAATCCCAAAGGACGTTCTATAAAATCCTCTAAAGCTTGAAATCTTTAAGAAATTTTTGCAAATAGTATTGTCCATGCTAGTTGTAATCCTAGGTTTAGACTCTGACACATGTGTATGATTATCAAATATCCATTACTTATGTAGTCACTAACATACACAACTATGGTGGTTCAAGTACCAGTGACCCAATATTCTTTGACTGGACCACTTTCTAATTTATCAAATCCATAGTCAATTGGTTGCCCTCAACCTAAAATAAACAGAAATTTTACTACCCATCATATTTAGCATGGCTAGTCCTTTTCTATATGCCCCCATGCTTACATAGTGTTAAAATATATACAAGAGATAATGAGCAATATTGCCCTGTAGTCAATTGACTTCAGTTCTTGGGGAAACCTCTCCATACCTTGAGTTTAACATAATGTTCCTAGATCATGCACTGGCATCCATCTATTGTCAAATTTCTTGCCTCATTTTTGAAGCTATAGATGAGTTATAAGGCAAGAAATGCAAACCATGAGATTGGTACTTTTTACTAAATGACATCATCATTAGAGTATATAGCTTCCTGAAACTCCTTATCTATTCCCTTACTATATCATAGACTTGGTATTTGACATGGAGTTGTACAGGCAAATAGATGAGGCAGATGAAAATTTTGGATCTAGATCCAATAAATCCTACACTTATCATTATCCCTTTAGATTTAAATATATAGCCATGACAACAAGGGGTCAAGCAAATATTATGGATGACAAGCTCAATTCCCTCTAATTACAATGTTAGGACCCCATCCTAACACTATTTTTGTAATTCTCATATGATTATGTAATGACCCCCTTCCAACGTGGGGACCCCTTTATAATGTTATTTTGTAATACTTTGTAATGGTATGTGGCAAGTAAGGCGCCTAGACAAGTGGGGCCATTTCATGTAACCATTATCAAGAATGTAACCGATGTTTGGTAGAAGATTCTAGCTCGAGTGGCATTTTGCATGTAAGCCAACTCTTGAGCATTAGGTTAGGGTTGCATGAAGTGTATCTTTAAAAGACATGGATCCATGAACGAATGTATCTTTTTGCAAATTAATGAAAGTATTGAAGGAGGTTGCCCCCTCGAAGAGGCCTACGATTTTGTGTTGTTTTGTGAGATTGTTTTAATTCTGCATTTACATTCTATATTGCAATATATTATTATTTCATGAAATTTTGTTTTAATTGCAATATTTATGTGAATGAGTTTATTTTTAATAGAAGGTTCCTAACAAGTGGTATCAGAGCGCTTTCTAGGGCTGAGTTTCACTATGACTGTGATAGTTCTTGCCCTTCCATTACGACTGTTAGGTATAAATTTTTATGTTTTCCATTTTTTGCTTGTCTTTTTACTAAAAAAAAACAAAAACAAACTTTTTTTGCAATAGTTTATTAGGTTAGAAACCATGTGTCGAGGGTTTTAAAATATCATGGAGGAGTTATCATTATTGGCTAAGCTAGATTACCCATAAAGCATCTAGTGAAGTGAGGGGTGATCAAGCTCCAATACCTAGGCCTCAGACAACACCCATCTACGGAATTGAGCTCCCACATATCTTCGAGTATATCAGGAGACCACCTAGGATTAGGAGAAACCTTTAGCCCTAGGAATATTTTTGGCCTTGTATTATCCATAGTACATTAGACACAACATCCAAAAATATCACCCTCTCATACTATCAGAGAGGTAGGTAGTGTGCTCAAGGGTATGCATGGAATCCTCCTTGAGTAGTGGCCTAAAATATTGGTCTAAGCACTATCATTCATCACTATGATATAACAGAGGGCCTATGGGTATTACATACACCTTGGCTTAGCATACCCTAGTTCTATTAAAAGTTTAACCTACAAAAACCTTCATATTCTATTGAATGTTTAACCTACAACCAAAAATCCTACCATAAAAATTGAGCATACAAAGGAGACTTCCCTATCACAAAAATATTACATGCAATGGATGAAAGAGTTGGAGAACATAACAAAAATATCAAAGTCTACCAGTGTTCAATAATAATCAAGTATCACTTCTAGTCTGAGAATATAATACTAGGTCAGAGTTATCAATTGTTAGTGTCAATAATAGTTATCTATGATAGTCAAAATTTATAGCAAGCAGAGAATTGTCAATGATAGAGTCAGAAAATAGTAGTAGTGCAAGGAACCATAGTGTTAGTGATCAAACAATGTCAGTAATAGATAGTGCAGAGATAATATTCATAACCGATAGTGTAAAGACAATGTCATAAGAGGTTGGCCAACAAAAAACCTATTTTCTGAACCAAGCCTCCAGGAGGAAAATCAACACCAACAACCTCAATAACAAAATAATATAAAAAAATCTAGGGTGTCCAAAACTAGTGTTGTGGTATATAGCTCATTATGACCATCTTTTTAAGCTGATCATTTTGATATATAGCACCCAAGCACTTTTTTAGCTCCTTACTAAAAATAGTAACTCCTAGAACCATACTTCTATTTTTAGTAAGTCAGTGGTAGTGGTTCAAATCACACCAAAATGGCTAGTGGCACTCGAGGACACCAAAAAGAGGTAGAACAAGCCAAATACCTTTTTGGAGCAAATACAAACCACACTTAGTACCCTTCTCAATGACACTAACCTAATGAGGGATGAAATACAATGTTTGAGAAGTGACTACGTAAGCTCCAAAGCCACCTTTGAAGAACACTTCCTAGAGGTCAAGGAAAAACTCAAGGATGGCACAAAGGTGTTTGAGCATCATGACACTAACCACATCGATCAAGGAAAAGGAATCCATAGGGACAAGGAAGGCTCTCACACTCTTTTTGACCATGATGCTCCCTTTAAGATGCCTAAATTAGACTTTCCTAAGTTCAACGAAAAGGATGCAGATGGGTGGTTATGTCATGCAGATCAATTTTTCAAACTTCACAATATCCCTAAATATTTGTGGATCACTATGGCATCTTTCAACTTTGAATCTAAAGCTTTACAATGGTATCAATGGTTACAACACATAGTTCTCGACCCTTCTTGGGAAGTTTTTGAGTCCCAATTACTCACTCATTTTGGCCCTAGTGAGTATGAGGACTTCACAGGAGCATTAACCAAACTAAGACAAACCTCTATAATTCATGACTACTAGACCCAATTTGAGAAACTAGCTAACAAGACCAAGGGGTTGAATGAAGGATTTTTCTGAGTTATTTCATCAATGGCTTGAAAGATGATCTCAAGGTTGAGGTCAAGATGTTCAAACCATAAACTATGATGTAGGCCATAGGATTGGCATAGTTGGTCAAAGAAAAATTTTAGCTCAAAGGAGGACACCTAAATTTCCATAGGCCAAACCCTCCTTTCCTTCCAAGTTCACATCCAATACTAAAAATAAATCTACCCCCTACAAGTGCTTGACTACCGAAGAGATGGATGCTCGATGCACCCAAGGTTTATGTTATAATTATGATGAAAAATATTCATGAGGGCATAAGTGCATCCAAAAGAAGCTATTTTTGATAGATGTAGAGGAGTCAATAAGTAATGAACAACTTGATGATGAAGTAGAACCATCAAAGGAACCACCTCAAGATGAGGGTGAAACACAAGAAGAGCCACAACCAAAAATTTTGTCCATGCCCTTGCGAGGATTACTACCCCACAGACAATGAAAGTAGTAGGCTTTTTCAAAGGCCAACATCTTACAATTCTCATTGATTCAGGAAGCACACAACTTTATTGATCCCCGAGTCACCAAGCAAGCCAATTTTTACATACATACATGCAACTCCTTTGAGGTTATGGTGGCAAATGGTAGAACTTTACCTTGTAAAGGCAAATGCCATAATATTAAGTTGAAGATAGGGGATTATGAGCTCAAAATAGATATGTTTGCTCTTCAACTAGGGGGATGTGATATTGTGCTAGGAGCTCAATGGTTAGGTACTTTGGGAACCATCACTTAGAACTTTGTAGAGTTATGGATGTAGTTTTCATAGAATGGTAGGTCCTACACTCTTCATGGTTCACAAGCAGGATCTCCTCAGATTATCAGTTCAAACCATATGGAGAAGTTATTAAAAAATCTTCTCATGGGGTAATCACTCAGATATTTTCCATACAACCACCCACTTCAATAGAGGATAAACTTCTAATAGATTTGCAACTCATTCTGACTAAGCATGATGTAATTTTTGTAGAACTGATAGAATTACCACCTCGTCACTCCCATGATCATGCAATTCCATTGGTACCTAGTAGTGTGCCACCTAACATAACCCAATACCCCCATGCACTTAAGTCAAAAATAGAGAAATTAGTACAAGAATTGTTAAAAGTTAGAGTCATTCGACCTAGTAACAATCCTTATTCTTCTCCAATATTATTGGTTCACAAGAAATATGGGTCTTGGTGGTTGTGTATAGATTTTTGTGAGCTCAATAAGCTCACCATTAAGGATAAATTTCCTATTCCCATGGTAGATGAATTATTGGATGAGTTGCATGGTGCTATGTTTTTCTCCAAGTTAGATCTTCGCTCAAGTTACCATCAGATACGACTTAAGGAGGAGGATATTCCCAAAATAACATTCCACACTCATGAGGGCCATTATGAATTTTTGGTTATGCCATTTGGCTTGACAAATGCCCCTTCCACATTTTAGAGCCTCATGAACAACATTTTTTACCCTTTCCTTCATAAATTCATTTTAGTTTTCTTTGATGATATTTTGGTTTATAGTCACTCTTGGGAAGAGCATCTCATCCATGTGGATCAGACTTTGCAACTTTTGGCTCAACATCAACTTTATGCTAAGAGGTCCAAGTGTTCTTTTGGGTTGACCGAAGTAGAGTATTTGGGACACATTATCACCAAATATGGAGTTAAAGTTGACCCTAAGAAGATTCAAGTCATTCAAGATTGGTTGAAGCCTCACACTCTTAAGGGCCTTCATGGATTTTTGGGACTCATAGGCTATTATCACAAATTTATCCATAACTATGGCAAGATCATTGCTCCTTTAATGACCATGTTAAAAAATAATTCTTTTACTTGGATAGGCCCAATTAAATAGGCTTTCCTTGATCTAAAGCATGCTATGACAACCACTCCAATCTTAGCAATGCCTGATTTCTCCAAACCATTTGTAATTGAAAGTGATGCTTTAGGCAATGGCATTGGAGTCATGTTGATGTAGGAAGGATAACCCTTGGCCTTCACTAGAAAAGTACTTTCAAGTCAAAATATGGGTAAATCAACTTATGCAAAGGAGATGCTCACAATATTGCATGTGGTTACTCACTGGTGACCCTATCTCATTGGGCATCATTTCTCCATCAAAACAGACCACCAAAGTCTCAAGTACTTCTTAGAGCAATGGGTCACCACCCCAGAACAACAAAAGTGGGTCTCTAAACTCATGGGCTATGATTATGAGATTACCTATAAAAAAGGCAAGGAGAACATTATGGTGGATGCACTCTCTCACCAATTTGAGGCTCAAAGTATGTTATGTGCCATCTCTTCACCCATACCTTAATGGATAAATTCTCTCTAAGAGGATATGCTCAAGGACTCAAGATTGCAAAATTTGATTGCCACACTTCAAACAATACCTACCTCATATCTAAGATACACTTGGGATGGACAATATTTGAGATATCTCCAATGCCTTGTTATTCCCCACACTTCTCAACTATAAGAACTCATCTTGAAGGAGATGCATGCTTCACCCACTATAGGCCATTCTGGGTTCCTCAAGACCTATGAAAGGATTAAGTGTACTTTCTTCTAGAAGGGTATGAAGAAGGACATTCAAAATTTTGTGGTAGAGTGTGACATATGCCAGAGGATGAAGGGAGAAATGGTGCATTCCCTAGGAACTCTTCAGCCCTTGCCTATTCTAGAACAAATCTGGATAGATATTTCCATGGACTTTATTGAAGGGTTACCTAAGTTCGAAGGCAAATCAATTATTTTGGTGGTAGTGGATCATCTCATGAAGTATGCTCATTTTTGTTCCCTCTCCCATCCTTACATGGCCTCAATCATCACCCAAATTTTTCTAGATTCTATTTTTTACCTTCATGGCATACCCGCATCCATTGTGTCCGATCGAGACCCTACCTTCACTAGTAATTTTTGGCAAGAATTATTTAAGTTGTAGGGAACTCAACTCAAAATGAGTTCAGCCTATCATCCACAAATGGATGGTCAAACAGATATTGTCAACAAATGTTTGGAGATCTACCTTCATTGCTTTACCTCTGATCATCCTACATAGTGGGCGAAGTGGCTTCCCTTGGCCGAATGGTGGTATAACACTTCCTATCACACTACGACCAAGGTTACCCCTTTTGAAGTAGTTTATGGATGACCTCCATCAACACCATCCTCCTACATTCTAAGCAGCTCCAAGGTCCATGTTGTTGACACTACACTCTACCAACATGTCGTAGTCCTCCATCAACTGAAGATGAATCTAGAATTGGCCTAGAACTGGATGCACCAACAAGCTGATCAACATCATTCTAAGCATAGCTTTGAAGTTGATGATATGGTTTTCCTCTACTTGTAGCCATATAAATAGTCATCACTCCAACTTTGTAGGTGCCAAAAACTCGTTGCCAAATACTATGGCCCCTACCAGGTCTTACAATGGATTGGTGCAATGACCTACAAATTGGCCCTCCCATCGACATCCAAGCTCCATCCTATCTTTCATGTCTCCTCTCTCAAGAAGGTTATGGGCAATCAGGTATAGGTTCAATCTATTTTACCCAAACTGGATGAAGAGGGTTCTATCTTGCTTGAGCTAGAACAACTATTGGACCATAGATCATGCACTCTTTGGAACCATGTAATCACTGAGGTTCTTGTTCAATGGCATGGACTACAACCAGAAGATGCCACTTGGGAGTCTCTCCAGTAGCTACAACACTAGTTTCCTCATCTACAACTTTGAGGACAAAGCTTTTTGAAGGGGAAGGGCATGTTAGGACCCCATCCTAACACTATTTTTGTAATTCTCATATGATTATGTAATGACCCCCTTCCAACATGGGGACCCCTTTATAATGTTATTTTTGTAATACTTTGTAATGGTATGTGGCAAGTAAGGTGCCTAGACAAGTGGGGCCATTTCATGTAACCATTATCAAGAATGTAACCGATGTTTGGTAGAAGATTCTAGCTCGAGTGGCATTTTGCATGTAAGCCAACTCTTGAGCATTAGGTTAGGGTTGCATGAAGTGTATCTTTAAAAGACATGGATCCATGAATGAATGTATATTTTTGCAAATTAATGAAAGTATTGAAGGAGGTTGCCCCTCGAAGAGGCCTATGATTCTGTGTTGTTTTGTGAGATTGCTTTAATTTTGCATTTACATTTTGTATTGCAATATATTATTATTTCATGAAATTATGTTTTAATTGCAATATTTATGTGAATGAGTTTATTTTTAATAGAAGGTTCCTAACAAGCATATAGTGCCACACATGTGGTATTATGATTTAGAGGGTAGCTTTAAAGCCAAATCAGAAAAATTGAATAATAAGCCCCAAATATTTGATCATCTTGAAGTAGGGGAAAAATGGTGCACCTAATGCAGCTAAACAATATGCATCTATCGCTAGTGTGTTATGAGCATCAAAATGGAAGCATGCAAGTAAAAGTGGAAGATACACCAAATTGCAAGAAATGAAATAAAAGGAAGTTTCTTTCTATTAATTTGATGGTTCAAAACCATGGTTACATAAATGTCCCCTTGAGGGCTCAAGATTGATACAATTGTTTACAAAATTATGGGGTGCCCAAAGGATCAAGTCCTTTCAAAGAAGCTCGCGTGCACTTCCAATGTCTTTCCTCGTACCCACAATTGAGGTGGGTGAACCTATGATGCCACCACTTTGTTCTATGATCTTGTGCTCCTTCCTTGTATATTGTAGAAACCTGCACCTGCACACAAGGAAATCAGAATCATTAAATAGCAAGTGTGTATGGTGAAAACATGCAATCCCCACAGGCACTAAAAGACTAGAAAACATGAATATGAAATATGCCTATCTAAATCAACTCCAAATGACTTGAAATTGTAGAGGTATGTAAAATAGATGGTTTTGGGAAGATATCACTAAAAATAGAACCGAAATTGCATCCGATGGCATGGCGTAATCGCAGTAGACCTTTGAAGCCTACAAAACCCAAAGCAAGCAATTTCTACCCCTAAACATATCCAAAATGCATGAAACTTGGACAGAATACATAAAATGACATTTCAAGACAACCCATGTGGTCATATTTGCAAAATAAATAACAGTTTCATGTGCATCTCCAGATGAGCTCCGTAGACCTGCATAAGACCCTACAAAACACTAAAAATGTGATATCTCGCTCAATATAGCTCCAAAATGCATGAAATTTGGATAGTATGATCATATAATAATATAGAATATAAATAAAAAATAATAGTAAATAAATAATGCACAGATATACCATCATCCTAGGGTGGGATGGTTGGGACTATCACAGAATGGGGACCATCCTGGGGTGGGACGACCACCAATTCTACACTTATTTTATCACCAATTCCTCTATGAATTGGTCCAAAAACCTCCTACTAGTGTTTTCATCAAATTTGGTGGTGAAATTCACTCAATTGATCCAGTTTTGTAAACAAATTGTACCTCCTAGATCACTCACAAACCTCCTTCGCTAGGTAGAGATTTCGAGGGAAAAGGGCACAAAAAGGTGAGGGGAAATCTTGGCAGCACTCCATTGCTATGTCTCAAAACTCCTCTCTATATTTTGTGTGGAAAAATGATCCACTTTATAGCCAAAGGAAGCCTTTGGGCAAGAAGGCATGCGAGGGCATGCAGGGCAAGAGGCGCCATTTGGCCAATAAGGCGGCATGCATTGGAGGGGGAAGAGAATCTCCCTATTTGGCCTCCTTCATGCAATATGTCATAAGGATGTTGTATCCTCTGACTTGCATGATTGAATAGGTAGGGAAAATGGTAATTTTTGGGTGCCATTTGTCCAAATTTGACTTTTTGGGAGTCAAACCTTGTGGTCATCCCACCCTAGGATGACCAGTTTGCCACCATCCTAGGGTGGGATGACCACAAACTATGATCATCCTAGGGTGGGACGGTCATGCCTATATGGCCCAAAAGCTCCCAAAAGTGGGGTAGAGCCTTCCAAGAGTGGTTAGGACCACTAGTAAACCTCTGAGGGTTGCCCAAGGGGGCCATATGGTGTCAATTAACTAGTGCTTTTGATTGCCTAATCGGATTGACCAGATTTTAGTGTCTACAGATGCCCCTTTTTGAGATGCATTATGTGCAGCACAATGCTAAGAAAAAATAGATGACTAAAATGTTGAATTATTAGGGTTATTCAATAACCTAACCAAATTTAGATGCCCCAATCATGGAAAGAGCATGTGTTCTTGAATCCTTGCTTCTGACGAGCTAAGGAACTTGCTTCAAGTACAACCTTTTAAGGTAGGTTGACTTGATCTTGGACATTTTTCATTCATGAAGTAGGAAGCCTAGTTTTTCATGATTCTATAATGCCAAGCATTTTTTTAATTTATGCTTTTTTTCTACCCCAAGCAGGGGCGTGATTGTCTTTGTCAAAGATTCATTGAACGAACACAATTTGCATGATTGAGTGTGTGATTGTTGATTGTGATTATGAATTTGTTAAGTATGACTACCCCCTCAAGTGATGAGTCAATGAGGGAATTACAAGTGATAAAAGTGATGAGTCACTTGACACATATGACTTTGTTAGGGTTTCCTCCGATTTTACTCATTGAAAAATGGAGCATTTTGAGAGGATTTTGGTGATTTTGTTGATGTTGTATGGAAGAAAGGAGCTGAAAAATTCATTCCCATGGGGTGGTCCAGACACAATGGCCTTATTAGGGTGTGAAGTAAATACTTTTCCACTTCTCCATGAGCAATTTAGATTCCTTGTGATCCTATGTGAAATTTGACCAAATTTGAGCTATTTTTGGTGGGTTTTGGACCCTTTTTGGTGCATTTTAAGTTGTTTTTGTGCAATTTTTTTGTGGCCATCCTAGGGTGGGATGGTGGCATATTTTATGGCCATCCTAGGGTGGGAAAGTCAGCCAATTAGCCACTCATACCACCCCAGGATGGTCAGGGCCCTAGGAGGGTTATTTAAGCCAAAAATGGGTCATTTGGGCTCATTTGTGCATTTGGAACTTTGCAGCTTGAGAGGTGAGGAGGAGGAGAAATATTATAAGTAGTGGAGTACTACCAAAATCATCCTATAGTCACCATGAGCCAGTATGTAGACTCATCCAGTGATGGAGCCGGTGCGAGACGGGTAAGAATTGAATTTCTTACTACACTATGCTAGTTTAAAAGTGGAATTATTGCTTATTTTTGCTTTTTGATAGAGCACACTAAATTCTTAATAATTAAACCTTATTAGGGATGCCCTATAATTTTTTATGCTTTTTTTATGTTTTTATGTGATTTTATTGCTTTTTAGGGCTTTATTTTGCCATTATTTGCCTATTTTTAGTGGCCCAATTTGGGGGCCATCCCGGGGTGGGACGGCCAGCCTAAGATATTTAGGGGCCATCCCTGGGTGGGATGGTCATAGATTTGGGGGCCATCCTAGGGTGGGACGGCCACAAAATGGCCTAAAAAAGGGCCCTTTTTTGTCTTTTTTGAGTGTTTTTGAGGCATTTTGAAGCCTATTTGGAGCTTGTTATTGATCGACTTGTCTCTACCAGGTGGTGAAGAGTCGATGTCGAGTTCTAACCCTCTTTGATACCATGAGAGACTTATTGAATGATGCCAACTGGGAGTGGCTTGATGCCATTGGCCTCAAGCAGGTGATGCGGTTAGAGCCTATGTTGGGCGACCACACTTACTTGATGATGCTTATTGACCTATGGGACCCATGCACCAACACCTTCCACCTACCGATAGGGGAGATGATGGTGATACTAGAGGATATCTACCAGATATTACACATTCTGATAGAGGGATGATCGATTGAGTCTACTCACCATGACCGAAGAGAGGCAATTATGGAGAGGTACTTTGGTAGGGCCATGGAGGAGGTGATAGGGGACTCTTCCAATGGAGGTATACTGGTGGTGCATTGGTATGAGGCTAGGGTACTAGGTATGAGGCATATTCTACTGATGACACTGATCTCTAATATGCTTCTACCAGACTCATCGGGTGCTAAGTTTCCCTGGAACCTTCTAGAGTTAGTGTTTACTCTAGTAGGGTGCACTATGGAGTAACCACTAGTGATGGCATGGGGGATGACACTACTAGCACAACTATATGATGAGTTATACAAGATCTACTCCTAAGGGTAGAAGGGATTGAGATGTAAATTTATACTATAGGTTTGGGGATGGTAGCATATAGCGGTGGATAGGTCATAGGGACTACCATGGATGACATGGGCAGAGCTGGAGGACCAAGAGATTGGCTATAAGATCCTATGGTAGGGGGCCCAAGAGGTAGGATAGAGTCAATATTGGGTAGGTGATGTGGGTCATTATACCTAGTATTTTATAGGACTCAAAGTAGTTGATGTGTTCTAGAGACCCTACAAGGATTTCCCAACATGGGCTAATGTTGAGGTGCAACTTCACCAAGTGAGGTGAGGGAGATGGTTGGTTGGCCAACATGGGATAGAGGGGATTTTTCCCATATGCTCAGGTTATGCGATAGTTCAGGCTATGATAGGGGTTGCCCAGTGAGCCAGTGGTTTACCAATACTATGGGGATGAGAGGACACTGAGGTGGTCGATGGTGGAGGTGGTTAGCAGGGATGTATATCCTATAGTAGACATTCTAGATTTGGATGATGTCGGGACTACAGAGGAGTATGACTCCTGGTGGATGATGCACCAGTGGCGAGGAGAGGGGCCACTAGGGGGTGATGCAGTAGGGGTGATAGGGGAGGCTCATCAGGAGGCTCCTGATGAGGACCAGGTCAAGGTAGGTGAGTGGCATGGGCATGGGCACATGGTAGATGAGTAGGTAGACCTCCTAGACTTAGGATATCAGGGTGAATTTGGGGATGATGACACTAGGGATAAGAGGTGGCACAGGGTGACATAGAGACTAAGCTACGAGGATGAGCTAATCAAGGTTAGGTAGGAGAGAGATCTCCTTCAAGATGATGTAGATATAGCTCTACGGGTATAATTGTGATCTCGAAGCCCTAGGTAGGAGGGATCTAGTAGTGAGGATGTGGCTAGGCTATAGGTAGAGGTGACATGACTCCATTCCATAGTGGATACCTACCAAGTGTAGTACCGATAGGGGTAGACCTACACGGATGAGCTAGAGAATGAGGTGGTGCACCTTGGTGGGCACCTACCAGATGATTCAGCTATCAGTGGATCACACCAGAGTCGGTAGAGTGAGATAAGGTAGTCTTCAACTAGGATGGAGGCACCTAGATCTAGATGATGGGCTGATAGGGTAGGTGGTAGTAGGTATGGGAGTTCACATTGAACTCTGACTATGGGTGGGAGTGTGAGTCGTAGCACCGGTTCTGCATGACCAGGGTGATTGAGGCTCTTGTGACTCTTTTTGGATTTTTGGATGTGTAGCAGTGTGAAGTCTGAGGACTCACTTTATTGTAGCCTATGGGAAGTATGATGTATCTTTTTACCCCATACATATACACATATATATGAGATTTTATATGGTTTATCATCATGTGTTTATTGCTTTATGAGATGTATGCAATGTGTTTATTTGCTTTATGATATGAGGATGGATGTCTATCATGTATGCATATGTGGTAATTTGATTTGATTTGATGATATGTATTTGTGTGGATGCATATTGAGATGGATGATGTATTGATCTAGATGATGAAATGTATATACTATATGACATACTATGTTAGCACCATAGACTATATAGAATTCATCAATTCATGTGTAATGTTGTCATGAGACTATGTAATGGATTTGTGAATAATGTAAACTGACATGTATGTGATAAAATGGAATGAATGATAGGATGTTATAGGATGTCTATGAGGTTTTCATGAGACTCAAACACTCTAGTCAACTGGTCAAAAATTATATACTAACCATGCAAGAATTTTTGACGAGGTATGAATCTGCTAGGATGACCAAGATACTCAATATCCCTGTGTGTGCAAGTGAGTTCATTTTGTGATAAGCATAAGATTACCCTAGTGCCAAATGGGATTAACGCAGCCCATATGTACTGAAGATCACCCTATGAGTAGCATGATCCTAGGTTTTGTACTTAGTTGGATTAGACCACTAGGTAGTATAGGCTACCAAAAGCTAGCTCATCCACATGCAAACATTGGTCTGCACACACGCAAAAAGCTAATGTGATAGACATATCATCATGCGTAAGGATACCGCCATTGCCAAGAAGGCTTGATGCCACCAAACCTGTAATGAGGATCACCTAATGGTTTGTCGAATGCTGAGAATTCTAGGGATTCAAGTTCAATACTCCCTTATTTTCTTTTATTTGAATTCAGGGATATTTGCTCATATGTAGTGATGAAAATCACTATTTATTTTGTATTTTGTTTTCTTTGAGCAAGGGATTTGGGGAGTGGTGATAACCACTATTTATTTTGCTTTTGATTTTTACTTTTTTTTGGGATTTTGATCATTGATAGTGGTGAAAACCACTATTTATTTTGGGGAATTGGGTAAGGAGGAGCTTGTCCTTTTGCCAATTCTTAGCATTCTTGAACCATCCGCATAGGGGGATGAGTAGGATAAACTTTTCACTTAAGGTAACCTAGACCACTTTGTAGGTTTCATCTTTCCTTGTGCAAAACTTGGATTTATTAGTGTGAAAGATGTGTTGGGATTTTGATGTATACAAGGTACAATCTAAGCAAGACTCTACCTCCTAAAAATTAGGATAGCTTTCTACAAAATCTGAAAAGAAAACTAGAGATGGTTGAGTGACCAAAAACCCTAATGACATTCTAGAACAAATGGCTAGGTGAAGGGAATGGACACAAATATGAAAAGTGGGAAATGTAGGTGGAAATGATAAGTGAAATATGAAATGATGTGAATGATGACTTGAACAACATAGATTTTGAATGATGACTAGTGTACAGTCTTAGTGCTAGACATGTATGAGCAACTCTAAAATGCAAAGTGCAATGATGAGTATGCCTAATGCAATTGATTATATAATGCAATGGTATGCAATGTGATGAAATGCAATATTTTTGTATTTTTGATATTTTGATGATGTTTTTGAATTTTTTGATTGATATATATGTATGTACATGTGACCAATGGGCTTATTGGGGGCCATTGGGGCATTTGGGGTGACCAAAGGGCTTATGGATGCCTTTGGGGTTAAAACCTTTTAGTTTGACCTAGATGGTCATAGACCACCTAGGAGCATTTTGGGTTGACCAAGCGGTATGTAGATACCCTTGGAGCATTTTGGGGTGACCTAGATGGTCATAGACCACCTAGGAGTATTTTGGGTTGACCAAGAGGTATGTAGATACCCTTGGAGCATTTTGGGGTGACCTAGATGGTCATAGACCACCTAGGAGCATTTTGGGTTGACCAAGCGGTATGTAGATACCCTTGGAGCTTTTAGGGTGACCTAGATGGTCATAGACCACCTAGGAGATTTGGTTTGACCAAGCGGAACCCTTGGAGCCTTTTGGTGACCTAAAGGTCATAGACCACCTAGGAGATTTGGTTGACCAAGGTATTTAGATACCCTTGGAGCCTTTTGGGGTGACCTAGATGGTCATAGACCACCTAGGAGATTTTGGGTTGACCAAGTGGTATGTAGATACCCTTGGAGCATTTTGGGGTGACCTAGATGGTCATAGACCACCTAGGAGCATTTTGGGTTGACCAAGGGTAGATACCCTTGAGCCTTTTGGGGGACCAAGGGGGTAGGAATGAAAATCGAACCTCTCTTGTGAGGTATAAGCTTGTGCGATGCCAGCATGTCCCTCTAGGGTGAGTCGAACGAAGGTGAAACATTGGAGGATATCGTAGGTTGCGTATATCGATAGTAGTATTCCTACCACTCTACTATAACATTGATTATATCCATAAACCCGTGGGAAGGTGGAGTAATCCACACTTGATTAGGTTCAATTGGATGGCCAGGTGTTGTGTTTACTTCATGTGAAGGTAAAGAATCTTGGAAGACTCCTATCTAAAGTCCTTGCCTATCGATCATATCCTAGACTAAATTTCGAAAGACGTAGCATGTCTGGATATCATGGCCTATTTATCGATGGTAAACACAATATGTGTTTTGCCTATGTGGCTTTGATCTATGCTTATTAGGGTTCAATGGATGGATTGGAGGAAGCGTGATTGCTTATGCCTCATATAGTCGATTAAATATCGATGCTAAGGGCTCTAAAAAATGGGTATAATGTCACCATGATTGATGGCCTTGGTACCCCACCCCCATGCTCTATTGAGGGTTGACCATGGACTGTAAAGGAGGGGTTTGGTCTTGACAATCGAGGGGTTGAGGATTCAAATGACTCAACCATAACTCGATGTTGGTGAGTTGATCCAAGATATATCATAAAGCATTTTGTTGTTGACTCACTTGTGACTCCAGATTATCTAGCCTATCCAAGATATAGTGTATGGGTAGTGTAGGTGATGATGGGATGGCTATCGAGGAAGCTGGATGACAACTGATAGGTGGTGTATCCCTACCTAGCATGTCACCATAGGACCATGCAAAGGCTTCCTTCTTCTCTATGAGAAGGGCTATGTAATCAGCCTACTCAGATGGGGACAAGCTTTCCCCTAACTTGATATACTAAGGATTCTCAGGATCTGAGTCGATATCTATGTCAATCATTTGCTCGATTGACATATGTGACCCCTCCTCCAACTGGTGAGGAGTAGGGATCAGGTGAATGTCATCAACTAGATTTAGATCATCAATTGGAACCTCAGGTTCCTCCTCAGCATGGAAGACATCATGAGTAGGCCTTGGAGAGAAATGAAATGGTTGTAACATCTCATCGCAAGACCTAGTACTCAGAAGGTGATGAGGGAGAATCTCCTCGATCAAAGTCAATGGCCCCCAAGTCGAGGTGCAGTGGCTTCGATGGGTTATTCAGATCTCGCAGGGGCTCAAAAAGGTCTATGGAAATCATGTTTATGGATGGATGATTTCCCCTAGGTGGAGATGATCGGAGGTGGTCGGTGTGGTTATGGGTGAGCTTGCTCCTCTAAAGGTAGAAGTTATCACTAGATGGGATCATGTAATGGGAACATGTACAAATAGAACTCATCATCATCATCCAAAGGGATGATCCATGCGTATTCTCCATCAGAGCTAGTAGAGTCAATCGATGCAACTCCATAGTCTGACTCATCATCGGATGTCCACTCATAAGGGGACCCTAGATCCTCTTCCTCACTATCATGGGGAAGAGTGTGTGAACCTTCACCTCTCTCATAATATTGGATGACATCATGAGGTGGGTCATCATCTCCCAAGGGCATAGGGAAGTAGTCCCCTAGTGAGTAGACATGATTGGGGTTGGTGTAAGGGTCACACACGAGCTCATCCCTAAAGTCTAGAGTCATGCACTCTAAGATATATGTTAGGACATCGAGGGGCATAGGCTTGTTGTGTCCCAAACCAGACTTATCATAAGGCATTTGATACTATGGCTGATAAGGAACTTAGGTGCCTTGCTCATACAGGCCCAACCCATAACCATACCAATTACAGAGATGAAGATACTTCATGGCAAAGTCAGGGTTGGACATGTAGTTGATGTCCTCAAAAAAGGGCTCTTCATCCTCCTCCTATTGTTGGTAAGGCTCAATGCCATAGTCGAGACCCCCATAGATGAAATTCATTTGATTAGGGGGAAGACCAAGAGGTATGATAGTACCTATGGGAAGATGAGGTCAACCCATGTCTTGCACTGACTCGATGGTAGGAGTGGTTATGACATTCCTAACCATGTACTCTCCCAAACCGATAGAAGCTAGATGCACTATGACCTATGGCTACAGAGAAGGAGGAGATGGGAGTGAGGCTTGAATTGATTCAATGTTTGCCTCATGAGGTAGCTCCTCATCCACTGGGCTAGGAGTCTCACTGGTGGAGATGGTGGATATGGTCGGAGGGCTCTCATCAATAGGCCTCTTCCCCATGTCTCTCAGTGGAGGATTCATCGATGATGAAGGCACATATGGGGGTGCTGAAGATGAGGATGGTGTGGCATGAGATGATGATGGATTGAATGAAGGTGATGGTGAAGGAGTCAGACCTTGGCTAGATTCATTCGATTGAAAATCTAGATGGGTGGATGGCAAGGTAGACTTAGGGAGCTATTGCACCATGTTGTAGTACTTGAAGGGTTCTAGGTCTATGGGGATGACATGAACTTGCCCTTCATAGGTGTATTTGAGGCACTGGTGAGCAATGGAAGGGACACACTTCATGTCCCTGATCCAAGGTCTGCCCAACAAGATATTGTATGCCATATCACCCTCCAAGATGTGGCATAGTGTCGGTATGGTCTTTTGCCCTACCTGAATGGGTAGGACTATTGTGCCGACTATTGAGCATATGGCATCATTAAATGCTCGAAGGGTGTAGGTAGATGTGACAATATGGGATGTTAGGAGCTTCAGATGCTTGAGAGCTATTGTAGTGATGATGTTGCTAGAAGACCCAATGTCTATCAACACTCTCTTGTAAGGTGTTCCATTTACACATGCGATGATGTGCAAGGGAGGATCCACCATATCATTTGGAACCAGTTTAAGTTCATCTTCTCGAAAGGTAATCATCGGTTTCATGCATTGTCGCACATGCCCCACAAAATTGTTGAAGGAGTTAGACTCCTGGGGCTGAAGCTCTATCACCTTAAGGATCTCCATTAAAGCTTCTCTATGAGGTGGTGATTGTTGAATGAGCTCATAGATGGAGAGTTAAGTAGATGTCATTCTCAAGCTCTGAGTGAGCTTGCTCTTAATTGTGACCATAGGCCTAGGTGGGAGGCTCGGCATAGGAGGTGGTAAAGGCTGTGACATCGAAGGAACATCACTTTGAGCCATAGGTGGTGTGACTAGACTTGGGTACCACCTATTCCTCATTACAATGTTGATCATGCTGACATACCCTTGTTGAGGGGGTGCATGATGAACCTCATTTACCTAGGGCACTAGCTTGGCCTACTTCGCATGGGTAGGCAAGGGGTCTTTAAACACCTCCATCTATTGGTTGTTTGGCGTGATAGGGTTGTCTACCTGAAGGGTATTCCTATCGATCATGTCTTGCACCAAATGCTTGAACTTATAGCACATTTGCATGTCATGCCCATTTTGCCTATGAAATTTGCAATATAGGTCTTCTCTGTACCCTTTGGGCTTCGATGCATTTGGGTCGATAGGTCGAATCTCAGGTAGATTGATCGAATTAGCTACTAAGAGGTGCTCAAACAATGAGTCCATAGACTCTGCAATGGGCATGAACTATCACTTGGGGTGACGTTATTGATTTTGCCCTTGACTATTCTGGTTGTCCTTGGCATAGTTCCTAGGTGTGGCCTGATAATTAGGCTTTTGAGGTGGCACTGCTTGTGTTGGCCCTAGGACACTAATGGCAACCTGATTCACTATTGCTAGCTTAGGTTGCACTGGGGTATTCTTAGCATTCTTGTTCCACTCCTTGCAAGGCTTCACAATCTCTCCCTCTTGAATCTTGATGTCTTCAATGGTCCTAGCTTACGCTAGGGCATCTTCAAGAGTCGGATATTGTTGCAGTTACAACAACAAGGAGATCGGCTTTAGGTAGCTCTTGGAAAACATCTGAGTCAACTCCGACATGGGGAGTAGATAAGGTAGCTTGGCAAGCAATGCTCACCACCTATTGCCATAATTTTCTATTGACTCATCATCATATTGTTTCAACCCAACGAGATCAGCCAACGTCACCTTCCTCTTGGTATTGAAGGTGAAGCATTCTAGGAACACATCTACAAGTTGATCCAAATTGTGGATGCTATGCTTTAGGAGTTGGGTAAACCACTCCATGGTGGGGCCAGAGAGGGTAGTCATGAATGTCTACAAAAGCAAAGCATCATTATCCTAGATGCCAAAGCATTGACTCAGGAATTTGGTGACATGTTCCTACGCATCTTCCTCTCCCTTAAAGGTAGCCAACTGAGGCATCTTAAATTACTCTAGATAGGGAGGGGTAGGAACCGAAGGATGAAGGGGTTGACTACGTAACTGGTGCAAAGTGGGCTTTTGAGATCTAGACCCAGAGGTCTTGTTCTCTACTGACTCTAGGTGCTCTAGCAATGCTTGATATGCATCTGAGGATTTAATCTCCTCATCCTTGCTCCTATCCTACGATGGAGGTCGAGGATCCTCAAGCCTATTTTGGGGTGGTGGCATGTCACCCCCTACCTTGGTAAGGCATTTCCAAATATTCTACCTCTAGCTCATGCTCGATGTAAGCCCCATAGGGCATCTCTCGAGCCGGTCTATAAAGAGGGGTATATACCTACTATGGGTACCCTATGTTTGGCCTGGGAGGCAAGTCCTGATCTAGCCTAGGAGGTCATAGAGGTAACATTGGATAAGGCCTAGGAGACCTATCTCGAATGAGCATGGGTTGCCTTAGGTGGACTTCCTATCTATATGTTCTAGGGGTAGGGACCCTCTCACATAAAGTTTTTTAGAACAGCTCATTGGTCTACCATTCGATTCTTTCTTTCTCAAGTTGATGCAAGTGGTCTAGTTGCTCTTTGTCTCATCGAAGCTGCTTGAACTATGCTTGGCATTCCGCATATCTTGCAACTACTTGATTGATCTATTCCATTGTATGGGGCCTAGGAGGCCTAGGAGTCTCACCTTAAGGCCGACCTCATTCAAGATAATCTATGATATCTATCATGCACTTCCCTCGATCGAGGGTAGTCACATTTACTTGAGGTTCGAGCCTGAGCATATGCTCATTGTACTCAATGGGTGTAGAGGCACATCGTGCATGCATGGTATACTACTCTTGAGGATAATCAAGGATTTCCTCATGCCTTCCTTCATGAATGAGGAAGGGAAGGGTGGAGTTTGCTCACCCTGAGCGATGAGTATCATACTCATCAGGTTGCCTAGGCTGTTGGACCCTATCAGGGTGATGTAGAGGTAAGGTATGATCAACCTGCTCTACCCAATGTGTGAAGTCATGCTCTGGCCTATGAATAGGTATGTCAGACCTATCAGGTACATGGATGTGTGGCACCACTCTATCTACTTGTACCTCAATGTATTGTTGCCTTTCATCAAAGAAGGCATGTGATGTGTCTACATACTGAGAACACTCTCCCAGGTAAGGTCCATCACCCATAGGGGTGTCCCGCATAGGGCTCCCTTGTAGGTGTGGTTCATGCCCCACTATTTTAGGACTAGGGTGAGTAGAGGCTCACCAGGGAGGTATGACCAAGTCCCTAGGGCTAAAGCGGAGATGACTCATATCTCCTAGTCCACTCTCCATAGCTTCCACCCATGATTGGGCTTGGCTATGGGTGCACACCATTGTAACTCTCTACCAAACCCTAGATGATTATCTCCTTTACAAATTCTTAATGAAACAACACACAAGAAAGGAAACACTCAATAAAAACAAGTGATTATCTCTTTTAAGTTTTAGATGTGAATCCCTAAACTATTTTGTGTGTTTCAGATGTGTTGTTTGTAAAGATGACCTTGTGTCACATGTTTGAAATCTTGTTGGATGATAATATTGTGTTTAATTAGATTTCACCTATATACTCATAGCTCGAAAACTGGAAATGAAAGTCATGGTCACGTAATCCAACCTATAATATGTGGTGATGAAGTCCACACATGGTCAGGGAGCATAGGTCCTACCAGTTCCTCACCCAGTTCACCCGTAGTCTGTGATATACCTCTCCAAAGAGAGATACATGCTATAACCCATGGGCTATGATAGATCTTGGAACCAGCCTTGGCAAAGAACAAGGTTCATGGGATTTGAGACAATGGGTGGAGATGAAAGCCACCTCGTTGAACTCTACTAGTGGATGGTGATGAAATCCACCTCACTAGCATTTAAGTGAATCATGGTGTGTGTGGTTCTTTTTAAGCCAAAGAAAGTAAACAATGAAGCATTCAATGATCATTCACTAAATGCATGCAAAAGGTGCATTTTACTTTTAGAAGAAGCTAGATAAAAAGAAACCTACAAGATGCAAACCCTAAATGATGGCCTACCCATTAGGTAGCCTACATGCAAGCAAACCATACAAGGGCATCATAACTTAACTTATTTTTTATTTTTCTTTTTTTTTGTTATTTTTGCATTTATAAGAAAATGAAACTATCTTTCTACCTTTCTAGCAAACAAAGCATGCAAGAAAAATCAAATTTCAACAATTTTTGACTATGTAACAGAAAACCAGAAGTTTAGGTACCTACCTTATCACCTAAGGAACCTACTATTTCTAGCATCTGAGTAGAAAAGGCTCTATTTTGTGGCCATCCTAGGGTGGTATGGCTACAAATTTTATGGCCATCCTAGGGTGGGATGGTTGTGTGGTCATCCCAGGGTGAGCCAAGGAGCAGTCCAGAGGTCGTTTCAGGCCAGGACGACCAATACCTGCAATAAAAACCAAGCAAAAACCAAGGTTAAACCTTCAGAAAATCAATAGGGATAGGGTCCCACCATGATCACCACTAAATTAGGGGAAAAATGGTGCACCTAATGCAGCTAAACAATATGCATCTATCGCTAGTGTGTTATGAGCATCAAAATGGAAGCATGCAAGTAAAAGTGGAAGATACACCAAATTGCAAGAAATGAAATAAAAGGAAGTTTATTTCTATTAATTTGATGGTTCAAAACCATGGTTACATATATTTCCCCTTGAGGGCTCAATATTGATACAATTGTTTACAAAATTATGGGTGCCCAAAGGATCAAGTCCTTTCAAAGAAGCTCGTGTGCACTTCCAATGTCTTTCCTCATACCCACAATTGAGGTGGGTGAACCTATGATGCCACTACTTTGTTCTATGATATTGTGCTCCTTCCTTGTATATTGTAGAAACCTGCACCTACACACAAGGAAATCAGAATCATTAAATAGCAAGTGTGTATGGTGAAAACATGCAATCCCCATAGGCACTAAAAGACTAGAAAACATGAATATGAAATATGCCTATCTAAATCAACTCCAAATGACTTGAAATTGTAGAGGTATGTAAAATATATGGTTTTGGGAAGATATTACTAAAAATAGAACCGAAATTGCATCCGATGGCATGGCGTAATCGTAGTAGACCTTCGAAGCCTACAAAACCCAAAGTAAGCAATTTCTACCCCTAAACATATCCAAAATGCATGAAACTTGGAAAGAATACATAAAATGACATTTCAAGACAACCCATGTGGTCATATTTGCAAAATAAATAACAGTTTCATGTGCATCTCCAGATGAGCTCCGTAGACCTGCATAAGACCCTACAAAACACTAAAAATGTGATATCTCGCTCAATATAGCTCCAAAATGCATGAAATTTGGATAGAATGCTCATATAATAATCTAGAATCTAAATAAAAAATAATAGTAAATAAATCATGCACAGATATATCCTCATCCTAGGGTGGGATGGTTGGGACTATCACAGAATGGGGACCATCCTGGGGTGGGATGACCACCAATTCTACACTTATTTTATCACCAATTCCTCTATGAATTGGTTAGGAACCTCCTAAATAGTGTTTTCATCAAATTTTGTGGTGAAATTCACTCAAATGATCCAGTTTTGTAAATAAATTGTGCCTCCTAGATCACTCGCAAACCTCCTTCGCTAGGTAGAGATTTCGAGGGAAAAGGGCACAAAAAGGTGAGGGGAAATCTTGGAAGCACTTCATTGCTATGTCTCAAAACTCCTCTCTATATTTTGTGTGGAAAATTGATCCACTTTATAGCCAAAGGAGGCCTTTGGGCAAGAAGGCATGCGAGGGCATGCAGGGCAAGAGGTGCCATTTGGCCAACAGGGTGGCATGCATTGGAGGGGGAAGAGAATCTCCCTATTTGGCCTCCTTCATGTAGTATGTCATAAGGATGTTGCGTCCTCTGACTTGCATGCTTGAATAGGTAGGGAAAATGGCAATTTTTGGGTGCCATTTGTCCAAATTTGACTTTTTGGGAGTCAAACCTTGTGGTCGTCCCACCCCAGGATGGCCAGTTTGCCACCATCCTAGGGTGGGATGGCCATAAACTGTGGCCATCCCGGGGTGGGACGGTCATGCCTATATGGCCCAAAAGCTCCCAAAAGTGGGGTAGAGCCTTCCAAGAGTGGTTAGGACCACTAGTAAACCTCTGAGGGTTGCCCAAGGGGGCCATATGGTGTCAATTAACTAGTGCTTTTGATTGCCTAATCGGATTGACCAGATTTTAGTGTCTACACATCTATCATAGCCAAAAATTGAGTGGTTCAAAAATAATGAGGAATATTAGATCATCGATATTTATATCAATAAAATACAAGAATGAAAGGAGGAAATTTTTTGAGTTCAAACGGATTTATGACCCAGCAAGAAATAAGGAGTAGTGGATAAGCAAAGAACTCATAGGTAAAATTAAATATGATTTGAAATGACCCAACAATAAATAAGGAGCAGTGGATAAGCAAAATAAATCTTTCCCTAGTGCCTTTGACAAGCTATTTGAAAATGAATTTTATGTCGAATACAAAAAGTGGATGGAAGATAACTCAAGAGAAATATATCCAAAATTAATGATACTGAGGGATCGGGATGAAGATGCATATGAAGAAGAAGAAGAAGTACCTCAATAAACTTCCACTCAAGCAGGATTCTTGGTTAGATACGAGGATTTAGAAGATGATGCAAGCTCAAAGGACCTGCCTCTACAGGGAAAACGAAAAGCCTGAGTAGAGAAAGCTAGTGTGCCTAAAATTATTTTAGTAATTGATATTGCCTTAGAATCTAGCGAAGGAGATCCAATGGGGCATGTTGTAGAAGCTAAAGCATATCAATCACTAGCATTCATAACAAAATCAATCGCTACATCAAGCCCCAAAAAGTCCAAGTCCCAACCAAAATCCCAACAACATGCTCAACACAAGAAGTCCAATGAAAGAGCAAAATAGAAAATTCATCCAAGTACGAGGTAGGAGACAACAAGAGCAACCAAAAGGTAGTAACTAGAGTAGGAAGTATTAAGTATTGATATGCAGATTGTAAGATTTAATGCAATAGTCTAGGAGTCAATGCTGGAATTGGGAGGATCATGTATGTCTCCCTCCCCTTCCACTTTTGTTGAAATTTCTCCACCACCTGTACAGCATCCACCTGAGCAACCACCCCCACCATATTACCCTATTGATGAGTCTCCTCCCTTATATAATCCATCATCAAAAAAAATTACCATTTACCATGTACAAGAAATCCAAAAAAAACCCTAAATATGTATATATGTGAACCCATATAAGTATCACCATTGTATCATTAAATCCCCTATCCATGATCTTCTCACATTTTCAATTTTCCTTCACTTATTCCTCTACTGTACAAAGAAGGCAACCACCTAGATGTATGATGGAGTGGATCTAATTATTGGAGAATATGTTAAGATGGTTGCATATCCTAAAGTCGGGAAGTCAGTTGCAGATATGATAGTGGAGGACTACCATATCAAGATGTAGAGGTACAAAATTTAAAATATCCTCGATATTGATACACTTCAATCCCTTCACATTGAAGCAGACACATTGTTCCTTCAAAGCAATTAGATAGACATAAAGCTTATGGCTACAAAGAAGAAGATTGTAGCTCTAGAATAGAAGATAAATAAAGAAAATATAGAAAACGAGTCTCAAAAATGAGATTTAGGAACTCAAATGCATAATAGATAAGTCTCCCACTAAATAACAACTACAATAGAGGGATGAGAAGATACAGAGGTTGGAAGAATAGTTGCAACAAGAAAACAATAGGATGTAAGCATAGGAGAAAGCATTGCAAGAATTGAATTCAAAGCTCTAGAACCAAGAAGATATTTTGGCAGTGGTTCAATCAGAGCTGGAGAAGGAGAGAGAAAATACCCAAGGCCAAATATTCTCCAAAGATACACTAAAATGATTCAGATACCAATATTGAATCAAGATCAAGAGCATTTCAATGAGAGCTTTCCCTTTGGTGAAAAGGATAGCAAACATTGCAAAGTTGATCCAAGAAGCAAAGGGAGAATTTAGCAGAGGCAGAGATGAGTTGATGGTTAAAATGCAGCAAGCATAGGTCACATGCCACATGCTAAGAAATAAAGGAGAATACCCTCAACTAGCCAAGGGCTCCAAGAGATACCTGGGTGAGTCTAAATTTTGCTCAGATCAAGTTATATCTGGAAGTCAGTTGATTATAGGAGAAATATTCAATGCCCTCAAAATAAGCACTAACAAAATAAAATTAACAGTCCAAGAGGTTATGAATCTCGGTTTCCCAAGATTTTGGGATATAAATGGACATTTTTATAGTGAAATAAAACTCAGGCAACGACTAGATCAGCAACTCAATAATGAAAGTGAGATTGATGCATTGCCTAGGCCTCTAACAAAAGAACAAATAATTGCCTTCTTCCAAAGGCTCTCTATGCTGATATCAATATCTATGAGTTGGCACGAAGATATAAGGACCCCTCCTATGACTACTAAATAAGTCCTTTGCAAATTCAAAGCAATGCATATTCCCTCTCAAAAAGCATGGGATAAATGTGCAGGTTATTTCATCTACTAGTAACTCCTTGAGCAGCACAAGCAACTAGTCAACAGGGCAAAATGTTTAGATTAGCTTTGGAAGAAGGATAGGAACAATCTAGTGGCACAGTCAAGACTTCAAAAATGAAAAGTATATAAAAGGTTTCCCCTTATACAGTCAAATTTTAACTTAATTTTGTCTTTTTGTTTCATTTTGACTGCATTGCCCAATAGGATAAGGCTATATGGGTTCTATGCTTTTGCAAGAAGAAACCCCTTGCGAAGTTCCAATAATGTAGGTAGGTGTTGAGCAAGGTGCAGCAAAAGTATTGTCATTGTTGTCAACACAGACAGGAATTGATGCAGTTGAAGCAGTGGACAAGAATTCAAAGGTCAGTCAGATCAAGTACAGTGAAATTCCAAGAAAATAGAAGTGGCCCAGATTCAGAAATTTGCAGAAAAAGACAAGTAAGAAAACTGTCGCGATATCGCGACATGTTTTCTGTCGCGATTTCGCGACAAAAATGAGGAGAGAGAAGGCACAACCAAAAATGTCATGATTTCATGACAAAAATGAGGAGAGAGAAGGCGCAGCCAAAAATGTCATGATTTCACGACAAAAATGAGGAGAGAGAAGGCGCAGCCAAAAATGTCACGATTTCACGACATGCTGGAAGGAAAGAAGCAAAGTTGAAAAACTGTCACGATTTCATGACAAGTTTGGAGAAGCAGCGCCAAGGATGAAAAGTGTCGCGATTTCATGATAGTTTTGGAAGAAAAGCACTAAGGGCGAAAAGTGTCGCGATATCGCGACACGTCGGGTTTTCGCGACCCGAAGAGGAGAGAGAATGTATGGCAACAAAAGTGTAGCGATTTCGCTACATGTTGGAGTTTCACGGGCCAAAGCAGAGAGGAAGAGTCAAAGCACAAAGGTGTAGCGATTTCGCTACAAGTCGAAAGTGCAGAACACAAAGGTGTAGCGATTTCGCTACAAGTCAAAAGTGCAAGACACAAAGGTGTAGCGATTTCGCTACAAGTCAAAAGTGCAGAACACAAAGGTGTAGCGATTTCGCTACAAGTCAAAAGTGCAGAACACAAAGGTGTAGCGATTTCGCTACAAGTCAAAAGTGCAGAACACAAAGGTGTAGCGATTTCGCTACATGTAGGATTTTCGGAGGCTGCAACAAAGAAGAAGTGCCAAGTCAAAAAGTTGTAGCGATTTCGCTACATGTCTTGATTTCGCTAGTGCATGAAGTGAGAAATGTACGGATGCGAAAGATGTCACGATTTCGTGACATGTTGCATTTTTGTGGGCGAAAAGCAAAGAACAGTGCTAAGGCAAAAAAGTGTCATGATTTCGTGACATGTTTCGATTTCGTTGAGGCTTGCGGAGAAAAGTGTACGGCAGCGAAAAGTGTCACGATTTCGTGACATGTTCCATTTTTACGGGTGCAAGCGAAGGAGAGTGTAGGAAAGCGAAAGTGTCACGATTTCGTGACATGTTCCATTTTCGCGGCAAGAGGGAAAAGAGTCGAGAGGAAGAATGTGTCACTGATTTCGTGACATGTCTCATTTTTACGGGTAGGAGACGAGAAAGAGTGGAGGAAGAAATGCGTCATGATTTCGTGACATGTTCTATTTTCACGGGTGCATGCCAAGTTAAGGTCGAGGAGGCGAAAATGTCACGATATCACGACAGGTCACGTTTTCATGGTAAAGCAAAAAAGTGCAAATGGGAGAAATGTCGTGATATCATGACAGGTAACAGTTTGGCAGGTAAAATCCAAATAAGCATGCATAGTGACAGGTGTCGAAAAAGTGCAAAGGAAAATCATGCAGCCAGTTACATAAGAGTTAACTGGAGTCATATTTGTAGTTACATGAAGTGTTCGAAAAAGCATAGAGTAAAATTCATTCGAACAACCATGTAAAAGTTAATCGATTACAAGGGAAGTTTCGAACAACCGTATATGCAGAATTCGAACAGCCGCATATGGAGAATCAAAAATGCATTCGAACAGTCGTATATGCAGAATCGTAAAAGCATTCGAACAGCCGTATATGCAGAATTCGAATAGCCGCATATGGAGAATCAAAAATGCATTCGAACAGTCGCACAAGCAGAATAAAAATTGCATGCACGCACAGAAAAGAATTCGAACAGTCTGAGAATGTTATTCGACTGCATGCAGAATTAGAAAAGTCATAGAAGACGAGGAGTCTCGATGAGAAAAAGGGGTTATAAAAGGACAATTGCACAGAGAATCAAGTTGTTGCTGTGAGAGTGAAATTACTATGAAAAGAGGGTTAGAAGAGGGCCAAGAGAGAAATAAGCAGAGCCGTGAGAGTGTGCAGAGTTTGTTTAATTGCAGACCAGTCAGGGTCGTGTAAACAGTGAAGACATTTTTATGTCATTATAATTGCTCAGAATTGCAGTCCAAGTTGGTGCTTGGTACTAGGGGTTGGTGCTCCTATCTGTTGCAGCAGAAAATTAAGGGGTTGGTGCTCCTTCCAGTGGATGCTGGTAAAGTGTTTGTAAAATTGGTATTTTGCATAGACTGGATTTGGATTGGAGTCCAAGCAAGCATTTTTGAGGAGTAGCCAAATTGGTGAACCTCGTTATATTGTGTGTTGTGGTGTGCTCTCTTGTTCAATTTGCTTTTCTGGTTTTCAAGTTCTCTTTGCTTCAGTTTTAAATGCTGTAGATTTGAATTTTAATAGCTACACTGATTCACCCCCCCTCTCAGTGTCATTGTGTGAATATCAATTGGTATCAGAGCAAGGTTTCTTGAACAAGCTTAATCAGCTAAGGTGATCTTGGAAGAAACACAATGGCAGGTGGTGAAGGATTCTCATCCAACAAAGCTCCCTTGTTCGATGGAACTAATTACACTTTCTGGAAACTCGGGATGCAGACATATCCGAGTGCGTTGGGATACGACATTTGGGATTCTCTAGATAGTGGATACACAACACCCACTACTCCTCCAACAGATACTGCTGAGAAGAAAAAATTTGAGAACAACTCCAAAGCAAAGAATGCCATAATGTGTGGGCTTGTAGACAGTGAACTGATAAGAGTCATGAGCTGTAAATCGGCAAAAGACATGTGGGATAAACCGAAGAGCATCCATGAAGGAGACAGCAAGATCAAGGAAGCCAAGCTGCAAACTCATCGAGCTCAGTTCGAAGCATTACAAATGAATGAAGATGAGAACATAGAGGCCTATATGCTGAGAGTCAATGGAATCATTAATGCAATCAGAGGACTCGGTGAAGAAATTGATGATGCAGTTGTCGTGAAAAAGGTTCTCAGAACACTTCACAAAAGATTTAACTCCAAAGTTTCTGCAATAGAAGAGGCGAAAGATCTAAACAATTTTAGCATGGATGAGATGCATGGTTCCTTGACTGCATACGAAATGAGAATAGGACAAACTAAGCCTATAGACAGAGAAGCTGCTTTTAAAGCACACAAGAATATAAAAGCTGAACATGAATCTGAGGATGAAGAGACACTGGATGAAACGGAAGCTAATTTTGTTCGAAAACTCACAAAGGGAAAAGGAAAATATAGAGGAAAGCTACCATTTAAGTGCTTCAATTGTGGAGGAGTCGGTCATTTTGCAGCCAAATGTCCAATGCATGAGAAAACCAAAAATGGTGAAGGGTCACACCAAGAAAAAGGTGACTGGAAGAAGAAACAAAATTTTAGAAAGAACAACTTCAAGAAGAAAAGCTTCATATCCAAGAATGTCAGCTCTTCTGAAGAAAGCTCAAGTGAGGATTCTAAAGAAGAAACAGGTGAAGCTCTGTTCATGGCACTTGAAGAAGAAAGAACAGAAGAAAATCAGGAAGGTGATGAAAACTTTAAGGATGAGGCTGAAGTATATCTGGAAGGAGAATTGGTTGCTGCACTTGAAGAGTTGAGTGTAGAAAGGAAAAAGAATAAAAAGTTTTCAAGAAAACTAGAGGATGCCACTGACATAATAAACAGTTTGAAAATACAGACAGAGGAATTCAAGAAAATGTCTGAAGTTCTTGATGAACAATTAACTGTAAAGACAGTTGAATGCAGCAAGCTAGAAGAAGACATTGTTAAGTTAAGGATGCAGCTAGAGGAGATGAATAGGAAATTGAGTTATTTTCATAAGTTTGAAGAAAGTACTGTAAAGTTGGATAAAATGTTAAATAACCAAAGGCCTTTCGGCATCAAATTTGGTTTAGGCTTCGATGAAGGAGAATCATCAAAGGGTTCAAAGGCCTTAAATGTAGAACCCATAAAGAAAGAAGAAAAGATCAGGGTTGATCAAGAAAAAACAAATCATGCCAAAGAAAGCAATAATGCCAGACTCAAGAAGAGTACTGACAAAGATGGATTCACAAAAGTCACACATCCAAGAAGGAGAAGATTCATGGCTCCTACTTCAAAGCCGCAAAGACCTGCACCAAGGTTTAATCATTCCTTTTCAGGTTATTGTTTTAAATGCAATGCTTATGGCCATAAGATTTCAGATTGCAGTCATAATGTATCTCAAAGGAATTTCACCAGTAGAAATGTTTTTTCTCCTTTAATGAATTATGCAGTTGAATGTTATAATTGTCATAATTTTGGACATATTGCAAGAAACTGTAGAAGCACTTTTGCATCAAATAATTATCAGGGTAGAAAATCTCAACCAAATGGGTTGAAACAAAACAAGAAATTTCTTGAAAAATAGGCACATGCTAATGAAAGGGCAAAGGCAAAACAAGTAGCCAAATCTGCCATCAAACCAGAATGGAAAGAAAAGGAATCTTTGATTGTTCAGACTGCTTTTAAAGCACAGAACAAATCTGCACCATGGATACTTGACAGTGGATGCTCCAGTCACATGACAAGTGACAAGCAAAAATTTGAGAAGTTACAGAATTATGAAGGTGGTTCTGTGAAATTTGGAAATAATGATGGAGCAAAGATAGTTGGAAAAGGATCAGTCAAGATCAGTGATGGAAAGATAAAATCAAAAGAAGTCTTGTTTGTGATTGGTCTGAAGCATAACTTGCTGAGTGTAAGTCAAATCTGTGATAGAGGTCATGAAGTCATTTTTAAGAAGCGAGGCTGTGAAGTGAGAAAAGCACACAGTGGGAAGGCGATAGCCTACTGGATCAAGGACTTCTGGTAATCTATATACTCTCTCAGAAACTATAGAAGGAACATGCTTGATTGGACAGGAAGATGAAAATTGGTTGTGGCACAAGAGGCTCGGTCATATTAGTTTTGACAATCTGGCAAAAATAAGTTCAAAAAGAGCAGTAAGAGATATACCAACCATTGGCAAACCAGTAAATAGCATCACGTGCTTCATGTCAAAAAGGAAAGCAAACCAGATCCACATTTAAATCAAAGGAATACTTCACCAGCAAACCGTTGGAGATAATTCATACTGATTTGTGTGGACCCATGAGAACACAAAGCATAAATGGTGACAAATACTTTATGTTGTTCATAGATGATTACTCCAGGATGACATGGGTATTATTTTTAAAGCTTAAATCAGATGCCTTTGAGATGTTTAAGATTTTTAAAAAATAGGTTGAAAATCAAACTGGAAAAAGGATTAAATGCCTAAGATCAGACAGAGGAGGAGAGTTTATTTCAGAAGAATTTGCAGAATACTGTCAAAAATATGGGATAAGAAGACAAGTTTTCAGCAGCAAGGACACCTCAAGGAGAATGGTGTTGTAGAAAGGAAGAACGGAGACAGTGCAGGAAATGGCACGGACAATGTCGGCTGAGAACAAAATAGCTGACAGATTTTGGAAAGAGGCAGTCCATACTGTAGTTTACATTCAAAACAGGTGCATGCTAAGACCGCATGAAAGCAAAACACCTTATGAGCTGTGGTTCGACAGAAAGGCAACAACAAGATATTTCAAAGTATTTGGCAGCAAGTGCTACATCAAACGGATCGAAGATAATCTCGATAAATTTGAAGATAGAGCTGATGAAGGTATTTTTCTTGGTTACTCAACAAAAAGCAAAGCCTACACATGTTACAACAAGAGGCTAAAGAAAATTGTTGAGAGTGCTGATGTTAAAGTTGATGAAGGTAGAGAGCGAGAAATTACTTATCAAGAAAACTACCCTATTTATGAAGAAGTCATTGAAGGAGATGATGAAAAGGAAACAGAAGAGAATCAAAAAATTGATCCAGATGTTTTAAAAACTGACTCAGAAGAAGAAGAAAACAAGAAATTTAAAACAGGCAACTGGCAAAAAAATCATCCCAGTGAACAGATTATTGGGGACCCCACAGATGGTATTCAGACAAGAAGAGCAGTAGTGCGGAACTATTCTCTCGTTATCCAGCATTGAACCTAAAAATGTTGCTGAAGCAAGCACGGATGAAAGTTGGATGAAGGCAATTAATGAAGAACTAGATCAGATTGAGAAAAACAAAACCTGGGAATTAGTACCACGGCCAACAAATAAAAACATAATTGGCACTAAATGGATTTTTCGAAATAAATTAAATGAAGATGGACAGGTTGTCAGAAATAAGGCAAGATTGGTCTGTAAAGGCTATGCTCAGGTTGAAGGCATTGATTTTGAGGAAACCTTTGCACCGGTAGCCAGACTAGAGGCAATCAGAATGTTTCTGGCTTTAGCAGTCCATAAAAATTTCAAAGTATATCAAATGGATGTAAAATCAGCATTTCTGAATGGAAAACTGGAAGAAGAGGTTTACATTGAACAGCCAGATGGCTTCCAACTTGGTGACAATCCAGATTTTGTTTGCAGGTTAAAGAAAGCATTATATGGTTTGAAACAGGCACCCAGAGCATGGTATGCAAGGCTGGATAACTATCTTATTAAACAAGGGTTCAAGAAAGGTTTGGTGGACAACAATTTATATGTCAAAACAGAGAAGGGCCATCTTATTGTTCTTGTTGTTTATGTAGATGATATAATATTTGGCAGCAGCATGGATGAATATTGCAAAGACATATCAACTAAAATGAAGAAAGAATTTGAGATGTCTATGATTGGTGAACTTTCTTATTTCCTAGGACTGCAGGTCAATCAAAATGAAAAGGGCATTTTTATTTCTCAAGTTAAATATGTAAAAGAAATGCTGAAAAAGTTCACAATGGAAGATAGTAAACTCAGTTAGCACTCCCATGACAACAGGTGCAAGTTGAGCAAGGATGACAAATCTCCAGATGTAGATCAAACAATTTACAGGTCTATGATTGGAAGCCTCGTTGTATTTAACGACTACTAGACCCAGATATATTACAGGCAGTATGCATGGTTGCAAGATTTCAGGCTAGTCCCAAAGAAACTCATGTGACAGCTGTAAAGAGGATCTTTAGGTATCTCAAGGGTACTATGGATTATGGGTTGTGGTATCCAAAAGGTAAAGACTTCACACTGATTGCATATTCTGATGCAGATTGGGCAGGATGTATTGATGACAGAAAGAGTACCAGTGGAGGAGCATTTTATCTTGGAAACAGGCTGGTAGCATGGCACAGCAAGAAACAAGAATCGGTCTCTCTATCCACAACAGAGGCAGAATACATTGCAGCAACAACATGCTGTACACAGATATTATGGATGAGACAAACGTTGAAAGATCTTGGTATTCACTTCAAAGAGCCAATTTCAATTAAATGTGATAACACTAGTGCTATCAACATATCCAAGAATCCGGTTATGCATTCTAGAACCAAACATATTGCGATCCGGTATCATTTCTTGAAGGATAAAGTTGCAGAAGGAGAGGTCAAATTGGATTTTGTTCCAACTACAGAGCAAGTAGCTGATATATTCACAAAACCATTGCCCAAGGAAGTTTTTGAGTACCTTCGAAATAAGTTGGGAGTGGTCACAATTCCCAAGAATTGACTATCATTTGGGATCACATTCTCAGGGGGTGCATTTATGCCTATGCTTATAGTTTTGCTTATATTTATGATTTTTGCTAACTATAACAATATTTGTCTGAGAGTGGTGTGCATAGACTCAGGGGGAGTCTGCAGCAGCCCTTTGGTATTATTGTCAAAGGGGGAGAAGAATTACAGGAGAGTGCATGAGTGTTGCCAACAATTCCAAAGGGGGAGATTGTTGAGCAAGGTGCAGCAAAAGTATTGTCATTGTTGTCAACACAGACAGGAATTGATGCAGTTGAAGCAATGGACAAGAATTCAGAGGTCAGTCAGATCAAGTACAGTGAAATTCTAAGAAAACAGAAGTGGCCCAGATTCAAAAATTTGCAGAAAAAGACAAGTAAGAAAACTGTCGCGATATCGCGACATGTTTTCTGTCGCGATTTCACGACAAAAATGAGGAGAGAGAAGGCACAGCCAAAAATGTCATGATTTCATGACAAAAATGAGGAGAGAGAAGGCGCAGCCGAAAATGTCATGATTTCATGACAAAAATGAGGAGAGAGAAGGCGCAGCCAAAAATGTCATGATTTCACGACAAAAATGAGGAGAGAGAAGGCGCAGCCAAAAATGTCACGATTTCGTGACATGTTGGAAGGAAAGAAGCAAAGTTGAAAAACTGTCACGATTTCATGACAAGTTTGGAGAAGCAGCGCCAAGGACGAAAAGTGTCACGATTTCATGACAGTTTCGAAGAAAAGCACTAAGGGCGAAAAGTGTCGCGATATCACGACACGTCGGGTTTTCGTGACCCAAAGAGGAGAGAGAATGTACGGCAACAAAAGTGTAGCGATTTCGCTACATGTTGGAGTTTCGCGGGCCAAAGCAGAGAGGAAGAGTCAAAGCACAAAGGTGTAGCGATTTCGCTACAAGTCAAAAGTGCAGAACACAAAGGTGTAGCGATTTCGCTACAAGTCGAAAGTGCAAGACACAAAGGTGTAGCGATTTCGCTACAAGTCAAAAGTGCAGAACACAAAGGTGTAGCGATTTCGCTACAAGTCAAAAGTGCAGAACACAAAGGTGTAGCGATTTCGCTACAAGTCAAAAGTGCAGAACACAAAGGTGTAGCGATTTCGCTACATGTAGGATTTTCGGAGGCTGCAACAAAGAAGAAGTGCCAAGTCAAAAAGTTGTAGCGATTTCGCTACATGTCTTGATTTCGCTAGTGCATGAAGCGAGAAATGTACGGATGCGAAAGATGTCACGATTTCATGACATGTTGCATTTTCATGGGCGAAAAGCAAAGAACAGCGCTAAGGCAGAAAAGCGTCGCGATTTCGTGACATGTTTCGATTTCGCTGAGGCTTGCGGAGAAAAGTGTACGGCAGCGAAAAGTGTCACGATTTCGTGACATGTTCCATTTTCGCGGGTGCAAGCGAAGGATAGTGCAGAAAGCGAAAAGTGTCATGATTTCGTGACATGTTCCATTTTCGTTGGCAAGAGGCAGAAAAGAGCGAGAGGCAGCGAATGTGTCACGATTTCGTGACATGTCTCGTTTTGCGGGTAGGAGAAGAAAGAGTTGGAGGCGCAAATGCGTCGTGATTTCGTGACATGTTCTATTTTCGTGGGTGCATGCCAAGTAAGGACTAGGAGGCGAAAAATGTCGCGATATCATGACAGGTCATGTTTTCACGGTAGAAGTAAAAAAAGTCAAATGGGAGAAATGTCGCAATATCGCGACAGTAATAATTTAACGGGTAAAAGCCGAAGAAGCATGCACGAGACGAGTGTCGAAAAAGTGCAAATGAAAATCATGCAACCGATTACGTAAGAGTTAACGGAGTCGATCTCGATTACACAGTGACAAGTGTTGGAAAAAGCATAGAGGAAATTCATGCAGCCAACCATGTAAAAGTTAACTAGAGTTACAAGGGAAGTTACGAAACCGTATATGCAGAATTCGAACAGTCGCATATGGAGAATCGAAAATGCATTCGAACAGTCGTATATGCAGAATCGTAAAAGCATTCGAACAACCGTATATGCAGAATTCGAACAGCCGCATATGGAGAATCAAAAATGCATTCGAACAGTCGCACAAGCAGAATAAAAATTGCATGCACGCAGAGAAAGGAATTCGAACAGTCAGAGTATGTTATTCGACTGCATGCAGGATTAGAAAAGTCATAGAAGACGAGGAGTCTCGATGAGGAAAAGGGGTTATAAAAGGACAGTCACACAGAGAATCAAGTTGCTATTGTGAGAGTGAAATTACTGCGAAAAGAGGGTTAGAAGAGGGCCAAGAGAGAAATAAGCAGAGCCGTGAGAGTGTGCAGAGTTTGTTTAATTGCAGACCAGTCAGGGTCGTGTAAATAGTGAAGACATTTTTATGTCATTATAATTGCTCATAATTGCAGTCCAAGTTGGTGCTTGGTACTAGGGGTTGGTGCTCCTATCTGTTGCAGCAAAAAATTAAGGGGTTGGTGCTCCTTCCAGTGGATGCTGGTAAAGTGTTTGTAAAATTGGTATTTTGCACAGACTGGATTTGGATTGGAGTCCAAGCAGTCATTTTTGAGGAGTAGCCAAATTGGTGAACCTCGTTATATTGTGTGTTGTGGTGTGCTCTCTTGTTCAATTTGCTTTTCTGGTTTTCAAGTTCTCTTTGCTTCAGTTTTAAATGTTGTAGATTTGAATTTTAATAGCTACACTGATTCACCCCCCCCTCTCAGTGTCATTATGTGAATATCAGGTAGAATTGCTCACCCACATCCATCTCCTCAGAAGAAGAGGAATTTTTCCAATTAAATGTCCTGCCATTTTGCTAAGGTAGCCTTACAAATTCAGCCAAACACCTAAAACAGTCATCGGATCAAGAGGAGGGTAGGTCAAGCATGAGCAGCATCATAACACTAAATTTTTCTAAGTGTAGAAATTTATTAAAAATTTTGTGATGATGATTTCAGCAACAAGCATGAAAGCATCTGACATCTGGAAATCAAAGGCAAAAGAGTCTGTCTATTGATTTCCACATCGAACTCAAATTTTGAGTAAGTATGAGATAGCCAAAAATATAAAATGTTTATGTTAGCAAAGGCTTGATAAAATCCCCACAATCAACAAAGCATGGAATCATATGACGTGTTATGAGATAGTTTTTGGCTAAGTATGGATGAAAACTCGATATCCAGTGTCGTAGCAAAGCCTATCGGGTATAACCAAGTTTAGGCTATGCAGCAAAGAGTGTCAAACATTTTTTATGTTGGCATCAATAAGACAAGCATGAAAACACGACACAGCAAAAGAGAGCCTAAATAAAAAAATATTCTAGGGCATGGAACCCAACACACTAAACATCATAAAATTGATCCGACATCTAACATCTAGTGTCAAGTAAAGTTCTTCACTTCATCAACTAAGTGTCAAAGAGTATCAGACATTTCAAATGTTGATGTCATCAAGAGGCACATATAAGTTTGACAAAGATTGAGTAGTGTCGAACAAAGAATTGATAAAGAGCAAAGCCCAAAAAATAAGTATCCAGCTTTCGGCTTACAGAGTCATGCATAAGGATGTGAGAAAGCAAAATGGTGGTCATATTTCGAAGATGCTGACATCATCAAGAGAATATAAAAAATCCAACATCCGATAAAAGGATATTGAAAGCACTAGAAAGAGATTAAATTTGAAGGTGTCAAATGGCTTGAGAAGCCCAAGCTTGCTCTTCACAGTCATGATTTATCATCAAAAATCTCAACAGCCAATAGTTTCCTCGACTAACACCTATACTGATACAGCTAAAGCAGTCATGGGGTAGCTAGAAGTAGAACAAACCTATCAAAGGATCTAATGCACCAGATGAAGAGACTTTAGCCACCACTCCCTTGGATGAAACAAAAGCAAGCCACATCAGCACCATGATGCCAAGCCAGTTACAACAAAATGAGCTAGAAGGGATGAACACATGTTGCAGCAACCTAGCAAACCTGCAATCAACTCTTAGAACAATGATGCTAGGCTAACAAAATGTTGGCAATTTTGGGTACTTTGGGTACATTGCCTTTGCTCAAGTGTATAAGTTGTCATTGATGTCAAGAAGCTCTTGAAGGAATTTGATTTGATGTCAAATAATTTGTTTTGATGAAGGTTACGGCATGACAGTTTCAAAGGTCTTTTTGTAAACCCCAAGTTGGCAGGTTTAAAGATTAAGATGGATGCATTAGTTTAATGCATTTGGGTCCAGGAGGAAGTATTTATTTAAATAATTAAAAACCTTGTTAAGGTTCCCTTTAATTATTTTTAAATAAAAATTAAATTATTGTTTGCAATGGGTTCTCCTAACCCATGGCGCAAATGTCTTAACTATGTGGGCGCTATGTTTTAAGATTGTGGGCGCTAGCCAAGACCTCCGTCGACGTGTTAAACTCCTTGCCGACGTCAAGAGCTTATGGTAAAAATGCATATAAATATCCCTCGATGAAAATCAAGAATCATCCCATCCGCATTTTTGAAAAGAGTTGCTCGCTATGAATTCGTGATCTGTTGTTCGATTTCTTCCTCGCTGTGATTTCATGATTCGCTGTTCGGATTTCTTCTCCGATTGTGTCTTCGTCATTTTCGTAAACCCGTCATTTGATTGTGTCTTTGCCATTTTCGTAAACCTATCGTTCGATTGTGTCTTTGCCATTTTCGTAAACCTGCTGTTCGATTGTGTCTTGTCGTTTTCGTGAATCCGCTGTTCATTTTTGTGTACTTGTCATTTGTAGTAAATCTGTCGTAAGGTTTTCGTCTTCGTGTTCACGTCAGAAGAAAGGGAGGCACGGTTGTTTTATTTAATCCCTGGCGCAAAAGGAACAAGGCTAACAGCGTGAGGTTTAAACCTCACCGGGTGCCTTTGGTGCACCGATAGTGGCTAGGTTGTTGGCGCGCTACCCAAACGGGAGGTTCCGCATTCGAATAACGTGAAAGGGTTTTTCATCGTGAAGTGGACGCAGCGGGTGGTGTTAGAATTCATGCGCAATTTCTCCATAGCGCAATTTTTGATGTTGGCCAAGGTATTTTCAAAATTAATTATTGCTAAGTGTATTTTGCGGATGGAGGAAGTTTATTAAAGGGAAAAACAGCTTAGGAGTTATGAGGAGTTTAAAGCTTGTTTTATTTTGATAAAATATTCTTTTGAAGGTGTTGTTTGAAATATCTTATTGCATTCTTATGAGAGATAAATTTTATTTTTGATAAGACTAAAATGGAGAAATAAGGTGTATAAGGGATAAATTTTTCTTGTAATGTTGAGAGTGCTTTTGGTTGATTATGGAAATGAAAGCATGATGTTTTAAGGTTAAAATTGCTTCTTGTGTGAAGTTGTGAAACCTTAAGTGGGCAGCTTTGAGATTGACATTTGCTTTCATTAAATTGGTAATAATCAAGCTATTCTTTACTTGGTTAAAGTGTTGGGCTTACTCCTTTGTTGATGATTTGAAAAGTTGTTTTGTGCTATTGTGATTTGAGTTGGTGGATGCATTTTGTTCAAACAATATTGGAGAGAAAAGGAGTTCTACTTGTTTCCTTTTCTAATGTAGATTGTGAAATGCTTCAAGGTTGTGTTTTGAGCTGAATGGTGTTGATTGAACCTTGTTTGATGAGCATTGTTGTTGAAGCCCTAATTGATGGTGAAAAGAACATGAGTATCATTGTTATGTGATTCTTTGCATAGTTGGCAATTGTTGGGGTTTCATGTTGAAAGAAAGCATTCTATCCTATCCATTTCAGATATTGAGTTGAGTTTTCAGATTTGAGATTGAGTTTGAGCTGAGTTGATTTGAGTTGAGTTTTGAGATTGAGAGTTGAGTATAGAACATATTGAGTCTCTAAAAATTCTCTTTATGCTTCTATGAGTTTGACAAATCACATTGGGTCTCTAACAATTCACCTTGTGATTTTGTACTAAGAAATTTTGTTTCTTGGTGAGCTTGCTAAGTTTTGGACAGGTTCCGGTGGGGACTTGTGAGCAGTTTTGGACAGGTTCCGATGGGGACTTGTGAGCAAATTTGGGCAGGTC
Organism: Wollemia nobilis; assembly: GCA_028583015.1. Lineage (NCBI taxonomy): Eukaryota > Viridiplantae > Streptophyta > Pinopsida > Araucariales > Araucariaceae > Wollemia > Wollemia nobilis. Next base: position 5,853,602 of record JAQPPZ010017089.1, read on the forward strand.
CTAGCAGAGGACTTGTGAGCTGAGTTTGATAGTTCTATCAGAGAACTTGAGGACAGAGGTGCACTGGTTCTTTGAGAAGAACCTAAGGACATATTTGGCAAGTCTTTGAGAAGGCTTGTGTGCAGAAGTTTGATTTGTTCAAGCTTAAGCGTTGGACAAATCTGACAGATAGAGGAAGACTTGTACTAGACCGACTGACTATGTTTGGTACAGGTTGCTGAGCTGCTGTGGACGTGATCATAGAAAACAGAGGTCTCTTAGGCTAAGCATTGAGGACAAGAGGTATTTGGTGGAAAGGAGTTCCACGTGATGGCAAGAAGTAGAGGTAGTTGATCTTCTGAGGGATCATTTCCAGAGCAGAGGGGAAGGTATCTCCTTTGAGCAGAGGCTCATAAATTCTGATTGGGGGAAGGTATCTCCTTTGGGCCGAGGCTCATAAACATTGTAATTGGGAAGGATTCCCAAAGAACTTTGAGATAACTTTTATAGAAAAGTTTTGTGGACGTAGCCCAGCCATTTTGGGTGAACCACGTTAAAATTGGTGTCACTTTATGGATGATATTTTGCATTGCTTTGATATTTCTTTGGGTATATTGCTTTACTGTTTTGAAGTATAAAGGAAAAAATAAAAAGAGGTCTTATACTATTCACCCCCCCTCTCAGTATAAGCTTGTGTTCTTCAATTGGTATCAGAGCGGGTGCCTTCAAAAAGTTTAACAACTTGAAGGAAAAGCTAGTAAAGAACATAATGGATCATTCAAGTGGCAATGCAGTACCTATTCTTGATGGGTCAAATTTTGGTCTTTGGAGTGCAAGGATGAAGATTCATCTAATGGCACTTAGTAATGAGGTTTGGGAAGTGATTGAAGATGAGTACACTATTCCTGAACATGGTCCTAATACTAAAGAAGAAAGGCTCCTACATCACAGCAATTCAAAAGCAATGAATGCAATCCTGAAAGGCTTACGAAAGCGAGATCTCACCAAAGTGATTCACTGCAAGACAGCTAGTGAAATGTGGAAACAGTTAAAGGTGGTTCATATAGGTGATAGAAATGTCAGAAAGGCCAAGTTGAGACACTTCAAAGGTATGTTTGAACAACTCAAGATGAATAATGATGAAAAGATTGGTGACTACATGCTTCGTATGGATGAGGTTGTTAACTCCATGAAAGACTTAGGTCTTGAGCTTGCTGAAAATGATGTTTGTGATAAAATTTTAAGATCTCTTCCTAATAGATTTAGTGAAAATATTTTTTCTATTAAGGAAGCTAAAGATTTGGATAAGTTGAAAAAGGATGAGCTCCATAGTATACTTGCAGCATTTGAGTTGAGAACTCAAGTGAAGGTTGATGTCAAGAAAGAGGCGACTTTCAAGGCTACTAAGAAATCCAAGGGTAAACAGACTTCAAGATAGTGATGAGTCTTCTAGTGATGAAGAGGCATATTACAGACAAGAAATGCAAGTTCTCTAGAAAGCACAAAAGTATGAAAAATATAAGATGTTTCAATTGTGGAAAGTTTGGTCATTATGCTACTGACTGTACTGTTCCTAAGAATGAAAGTGATGAAGATAAACAGGATTCTAAGAGCAAATATTTTGAAAAGCACAAGCATCACAAGAAGAACAAAGATGAGCATAGCAATCAAGGAAAGAGATATTCTCACAAGCACAAGAAGAGTTTCTACCTAGACAAAGCAAGTAAATTTTCTAGTAGTGATAGTGAAAGTTCTTCAAGTGATGATGAAAATGAGATGTTGTTCATATCAAAAAAGAGGAAGAACCGAAACATAGATTCATTATCATGAAATGTCTTAGATGTGGAAACTTTGGTCACCTTGAGGATGATTGCACAAATAATGATTTGGTTTCTAGTATGTATGAGGATGCTTCATAAAACTATAAGGAAGATGCATGTATGGTTTTTGAAAAGGGTAGCACCTCTAGTGATAAGAAATCTAAAAAAGGCTTTGATGATTCAAAAAACAAACAAATAGAGGAAGATATAGAGGAACGTGAAGTAGATCTTGAAGGTGAACTTATTAGTGCTCTTAGTGCTTTGAAAAAGGAAAGAAAGAAGAATGCTAGACTCAAGGATAAGTTAGATGAATGTTGTATGGAGAGAGATGATCTTATAGAAAGTCTTGACTTCTCTATAGCTAAGACACAAGAACTCAAGGATGAGTTAGAGTCTAAGGTTCTTGAGTATAGTGAGTTAGAACAGAAAATGGCTTCTTTGAAAGAGGAAACTAAAGAGTACAAGGATAAGCTTTACAGGTTTCAAGATAGCTCCAAAAAGGTTAAGTCACTCATCAAAGGTCAAAGAAAGACAACAGATAAAATAGGCCTTGGTTTTGTTAAGCCACACAAGGAACAAGTTGGAGAGTCTAGTAAAAGACTCCAAAAGGAAGAGAGTTTTGATGAGGAAAGTATTTCAGAAAAGGAGTCCTTGAATGATAGATGCACATAAACAGAAAACAGAATTCAGAATGAGAAGTATTTAGGACCCAAGAGGTCAAATAAAGGAAAGTTTCAAGGCAGATGTTTTGCTTGTCATAGGTTTGGTCACATGGCTTCACATTGCATGGCTCAAGTGAAGAAGGTAAATGATAGTTTCAGAAGTGCTAGTTACTTTCAAGGGTATTGCTACTCTTGTAAACAGTTTGGGCACAAGGCAGTCTATTGCAAGGTAAATAACAGGAACAGGTTTGATCAAAACAGGTTTGGTCAAAACAGGTTTGGCCAGAACAGGTTTGGTCAGAACAGGTGGATTCAAAGATCAGGTTTACCTCAAAGAATCAACATCGTCAAGTTTTTCAAGTGCAACAATGAAGGTCACATAATCAGACAGTGTAGAGCTGAAATTCCAGAATACAAGAACAGGAACAGTGGCATGATCAGGTCCAAGTATCAAGGCATGGACAAGAATAGGGATGAGAACAAGAACAAGAACAGTGACAAGAACAGAAATATGGACAAAGAGTTCAAGAGAAGGCCCGACAAGGAAGTTATAGATGTTGATGATGATTAGTGCCTAATGGGAGTTTTACTCCCACCCCAGAATTAATCACCTCATTAGGAGGTGGGGGAGGGACTAAGCTAAGAGGCTCATTCTTAGTCCCGAGCCCCAAAGGTGACCCTTTGCCATTGATGACAAAGGGGGAGAGATATGAGTAAGGGGGAGAGCTTCAAAGTGAAGAGGAGAGCTTCAAGTCAGGGGAGAAAAACTTCAAAGGAAGATTCTCGGTTGTGGGCACATTTGGTCAGTTGTTAGCACAGTTGGTTTCAGTTTTGGCTCTTGAGAAGTGTTTTCAGTAAAGGTTTGCCATCAATGACAAAGGGGGAGATTGTTGGAAATTTTGGGTACTTTGAGTACATTGCCTTTGCTCAAGTGTATAAGTTATCATTGATGTCAAGAAGCTCTTGAAGGAATTTGATTTGATTTCAAATAATTTGTTTTGATGAAGGTTATGGCATGACAGTTTCAAAGGTCTTTTTGTAAACCCCAAGTTGGCAGGTTTAAAGATTACAGGTGGATGCATTAGTTTAATGCATTTGGGTCCAGGAGGAAGTATTTATTTAAATAATTAAAAACCTTGTTAAGGTTCCCTTTAATTATTTTTAAATAAATATTAAATTATTGTTTGCAATGGGTTCTCCTAACCCATGGCACAAATGTCTTAACTATGTGGGCGCTATGTTTTAAGATTGTGGGCGCTAGCCAAGACCTCCGCCGACGTGTTAAACTCCTCGCCGACATCAAGAGCTTATGGTAAAAATGCATATAAATCTCCCTCGATGAAAATCAAGAATCATCCCATCCGCATTTTTGAAAAGAGTTGCTCGCTGTGAATTCGTGATCTGTTGTTTGATTTCTTCCTCACTGTGATTTCGTGATCCGCTATTCGAATTTCTTCTCCGATTATGTCTTCGTCGTTTTCGTAAACCCGTCGTTCGATTGTGTCTTCGTCATTTTCATAAACCCGTCGTTCGATTGTGTCTTCGTCGTTTTCATAAACCTACTGTTCGACTGTGTCTTCGTCGTTTTCGTGAATTCGCTGTTCATTTTTTTGTACTCGTCATTTGTCGTAAATTTGTCGTAAGGTTTTCGTCTTCGTGTTCGCGTTAGAAGAAAGGGAGGCACTGTTGTTTTATTTAATCTCTGGCATAGAAGGAACAAGGCTAACAATGTGAGGTTTAAACCTCACCGGCCGCCTTTGGCGCACCGGTAGCGGCTAGGTTGTTGGCGCGCTACCCGAACGGGAGGTTTCGCATTCGAATAACGTGAAATGGTTTTTCATCGTGAAGTGGACATAGCGAGTGGTGTTAGAATTCGTGCACAATTTCTCCATAGCGCGATTTTTGATGTTGGCCAAGGTATTTTCGAAATTAATTTTTGCTAAGTGTATTTTGTGGATGGAGGAAGTTTATTAGAGGGAAAAACAGCTTAGGAGTTATAAGGAGTTTAAAGCTTGTTTTATTTTGATAAAAGATTCTTTTGAAGGTGTTGTTTGAAATATCTTATTGCATTCTTATGAGAGATAAATTTTATTTTTGATAAGACTATAAGGGAGAAATAAGGTGTATAAGGGATAATTTTTTCTTGTAATGTTGAGAGTGCTTTTGGTTGATTATGGAAATGAAAGCATGATGTTTTAAGGTTAAAATTGCTTCTTGTGTGAAGTTGTGAAACCTTAAGTGGGCAGCTTTGAGATTGACATTTGCTTTCATTAAATTGGTAATAATCAAGCTATTCTTTACTTGGTTAAAGTGTTGGGCTTACTCCTTTGTTGATGATTTGAAAAGTTGTTTTGTGCTATTGTGATTTGAGTTGGTGGATGTTTTTTGTTCAAACAATATTGGAGAGAAAAGGAGTTCTACTTGTTTCCTTTTCTAATGTTGATTGTGAAATGCTTCAAGGTTGTGTTTTGAGCTGAATGGTGTTGATTGAACCTTGTTTGATGAGCATTGTTGTTGAAGCCCTAATTGATGGTGAAAAGAACATGAGTATCATTGTTATGTGATTCTTTGCATAGTTGGCAATTGTTGGGGTTTCATGTTCTTGAAAGAAAGCATTCTATCCTATCCATTTCGGATATTGAGTTGAGTTTTCAGATTTGAGATTGAGTTTGAGCTGAGTTGATTTGAGTTGAGTTTTGAGATTGGGAGTTGAGTATAGAACATATTGAGTCTCTAACAATTCTCTTTATGCTTCTATGAGTTTGACAAATCACATTGGGTCTCTAACAATTCACCTTGTGATTTCCTACTAAGAAAGTTTTTTTCTTGGTGAGCTTGCTAAGTTTTGGATAGGTTCCGGTGGGGACTTGTGAGCAGTTTTGGACAGGTTCCGGTGGGGACTTATGAGCAGATTTGGACAGGTCCTAGCAGAGGACTTGTGAGCTGAGTCTGATAGTTCTATCAGAGAACTTGAGGACAGAGGTGCACTGGTTCTTTGAGAAGAACCTGAGGACAGATTTGGCAAGTCTTTGAGAAGGCTTGTGTGCAGAAGTTTGATTTGTTCAAGCTTAAGCGTTGGACAGATCTGACAGACAAAGGAAGACTTATACTAGACCGATTGACTGTGTTTGGTACAAGTTGTTGAGCTGCTCGTGGACGTGATCATAAAAGGCGGAGGTCTCTTAGGCTAAGCATTGAGGATAGGAGGTCTTCCGTGGAAAGGAGTTCCATGTGTCGGCAAGAGGTAGAGGCAATTGATCTTCTGAGGGATCATTTCCAGAGCAGAGGGGAAGGTATCTCCTTTGAGCAAAGGCTCATAAATTCTGATTGGGGGAAGGTATCTCCTTTGGGCCGAGGCTCATAAACAAAAGTTCTTTGGGAACTTTGGGCCGAGGCTCATAAACATTGTAATTGGGAAGGATTCCCAAAGAACTTTGAGATAACTTTTAGAGAAAAGTTTTGTGGACGTAGCCCAGCCATTTTGGGTGAACCACGTAAAAATTGGTGTCACTTTGTAGATGATATTGTGCATTGCTTTGGGTATATTGCTTTACTGTTTTGAAGTATAAAGGAAAAAATAAAAAGAGGTTTTATACTGTTCACCCCCCCTCTCAGTATAAGCTTGTGTTCTTCACAAAATGCATTGTAAAAACTATATATACTTGAATGTAACCCATTCAAAGGGTCGGCTCTTTAGCATTTACAATTTGCATAATTGTATGATGATTGTGTTATACACCTTTTGAAACTCGATTGTTGTTTGGCCTCTTTCTCAACTTATCACAGAATAGGTATGTATGTTTATTGAGTTATTAAGTATTTTTGTTAAAGCTACATGAATGGTTTATTCTATTATAGTTATTTTGCTTTCTGTATTTCTCCCTCGATTTGTTATTCATTAGTTCCTGGAATTCTTGATAATGCTTAGTATTTATTATGACTATAATAAAAAAAGTAAGTTGGTATGTTAGGCAGTCTAGTTTAGTTCGGATTGCAAGACTCTTATACTTTGTGTCTCTTGATGTTGCTAAATCCATGCCATTTTTAGCTTAGCTTCTAACTTTATGCATCCCTTACTTTAAGCTACAACCATTTTAGTTAGCTTACCTAGGGTCATAAGAACTAGTCTACTCTAGAGGTTGAGTCAAAAAAACTCTCATTTTTGAGTTAGCCAATCTTGGTCAAGAACTTGAAGGCACAACTCATCTACTTAGGTAGATTTTGGACCAAGAGGAATCTAGTTAGAACCTCCTATGAAACCATTCATAAAACTAGCATTGGATAATCTCATTAGTCACATGATACTTTATAGATATTTGTTTCATCCTTATAAATGTCTATGGACCTATAACTCAGTCAGGTAGATTAGAATTATGGAGTGGGACTGGAGCCTTTAAAAGAAGTAAAGACCAAGAAACCTAATTCATGATTATTGGAGATTTTAATGCCATAACCAAGCTAGATGAAAAATTTGGTGGAATTAAGAAAATAACCCAAAGGATGAGAGATTTCTTAGCTTTTATTCAAAACAGTAATCTATGGGAGATTGAGTTTGGAGAGGACAACTATACATTGATCAAAAATAGGATAGGCCAAAACCTAATAGAAGAAAAATTAGACAAATGCATACTCTCATATCATTGGCTAAATGAAGGAATTAGTGCTAAAATTAATACCTTGACAATGATTGATTTAGATCACTGGCTAATAAGAGTTCAAATGGTGATAAGTGAATTCAAACAATATCATATTTTAAATATGAATAGATGTGAGAAGACCATCCTCAATTTGTTAGCATGATAGTGCAAACGTAGAATTCTTCAGGAAAAGATATCTAGATTAAAATAATGAAACAAAAACACTTTCGAAAACATTTTTGAGAAAAAAGAAATTCCAAAAAGGTGAGCACAATAATCCAAGCTCGAAGGAAAGGGAGTTGCTTAGTGAATATCATAATATTTTGAGTACGAAATTTTAGAGATTAAACTTGAGATAGACTTGGTTAAAAGGAGATAAAAACATAGTGTTTTTATAGGATGGCAATAGTACAAAAATTAGCATCTAGAATTATTAGAATTAAATTAGTACAAGGGGTTTGGATTGGAGACCAAAGTGAAATCAAAAAGAACGCTTTTTTACCAAAATATTCTAGGATTAGAGGAGATTAAAATCTTAATAATAAAATATTGTAAGAAGTACCTTCAATTATAACATATGAAGACTAGCAAATTGATTTTAGAATAAGTTCATTCAACTCTCAACTATTTTCTCTTTTGCTAAGGATAGATCCCCAAGTCTGAATGGGCAATCTATAGCCTTATATCAACATAACTAAGAAATAGTGAAGAATTTTGATGAGGATCAAATTTACCTCAAAAACTTACCTTTTATTTCATTGATAATCTCATGCTTTTGTAGGCAAGGAAAACCTTTACAAAACCATTCGTGGGCTTAAAACCGTAGGCAAAAAAACCGTAGGAGAATAAAATCTTTTAAGCCTACTTAATTACAAAGTAAGCCAAATAATTTAATTAATATTTGATTCCCTATCATTCCTCCCAACAACAAAAGTATTGAACTCCAAAACTTTTAACCTACATTCGATAAAAGGGAAAACAAACATATAAAAGGCTTGAAAAATTCTTCCCACTATGAATGTGGGACAATGGAGTAAAAAGAAACACCAATAGTGTCACAAAATACCTTGGTAGTTGTCACATGCACTTGGTGGTATGGAGGAAAGTCCATGTGTATAAGGTGAAACCACGTATCTGTCAATAGGATTAGACGAAACAGTCTCAGCAAGATAGCTTTCAATATGCTGCAAAAGGAGCTAATGGAATGACAAGTGAATCCACCTACTAGTTTCAAGCACAAGCCCACTGATAATTTGTAGAGGTGGGTGATTGAGCTAATAGGAGGTGTCGACCGCACGCTAAAGGCATGCATTGTATGACACAAATATGAAAGGTCAGTCGTGTGCTAGCTAAGTTGAGCAGGGGGTCTAGTAGTGCGGGCAAGGGAGTGTCGACTGCACGCTGAAGGCATGTATTGTGTGACACGAATATGAAAGGTCAATTGTGTGTTGGCTGAGTTGAGCAGGGGGTCTAGTGGTACCGCATCAAACAGTCATGGCATGGCATTCAAGGGGTTCGCATCAGGTGGTTGGACAAAAACAACAACGTTGAATGGGGGAATGGTACCGCATCAAACAATCATGGCATGACATTCAAGGGGGTTCGTGTCAGGTGGTCGAACAAAAACAACAATGTTGAATGGGGGAGAAATGATGAGGAGACCCATAGAGTTATTTCCATCTTGACACTACACAGAAACACCAAGAATAACAACCAAAAATCAAGTTTATACACTACCTAAAAGAAACATGTATTCCTATCACATAGGATTGAGTATGAACTCACTCTCTACCAAAGATTGTCATAAAAGAAAATAGAATAATTTGGTATTCTTAACATCATTTCAGGACTCATCATTTTATAAGATTTCCACCAATCAAATTAATCGATTTTATTGGTAGTTCTTAACATCCTTTTAGGACTCATCATTTTATGAGATTTCCACCAATCAAATTAATCGATTTTATCTTCAAGTTTCACGATATTGCCTATTGACTCTAAGCTAAAACTTCCTAGCATTATAGCAAAGTCAAATAGAAGTATTTGGATACAACAATTGCAAATACAAGGGGAATTGCATTATCTATTGATTCTAAGCTAAAACTTCCTAGCATTATAGTACAGTCAAATAGAAGTATTTGGATACAAAAATTGCGGATACAAGGGACTTAACTGGGCTTTGGAATTTGGGTAGTCTTTGGGACTTCGTTCCAAGATCTGAGTACTTTGTTCCAAGATCTGAGTAGAAGACAAACAAAGGAAAGGATAGAGAGTTATGGTTCCCCTCATAGGCAGAATTTGCATAGTCTTTGGGACTTCGTTCCAATATCTGAGTGGAAGACAAAGAGAGGAAAGGATAGAGAGTTATGGTTCCCCTCATAGGCAGAATTTGCATAGTCTTTGGGACTTCGTTCCAATATCTGAGTAGAAGACAAAGAGAGGAAAGGATAGAGAGTTATGGTTCCCCTCATAGGCAGGAGCAAAATGCTCTGATAGCACTCATTGTTCGGTTTATTTACGTGCATAAGTCTATGTAATATGGCATATAAGATAATCTCCAAAGTGATGGCAAATTGGTTAAGACCACTAATAGACAAAATTAATTCAAAAGAGCAAGGAGGACTTGTGAAAAGGAGACAGGTTATGGATGGGATCATAGTAGCTTATGATGAATGGGATCATACTAGCTCATGAAGTAATGCATTTAATAGATTTTAAAAAATGGGATCATAGTAGCTTATGATGAATGGGATCATACTAGCTCATGAAGTAATGCATTCAATAGATTTTAAAAAAGAGAGCAACGATCTTAAAACTAGATATGAATAAAATCATATAAAACCATATTCAGTATTGGTCAATGGGTTAGCTACAAAATCATATAAAACCAAGAGGGATCTCAAACAAGGAGATCCTCTATCACCATAATATACGTTCATTAGTATTGAGAAGGAACTTGAAGAGGGCATGAAAAGATGGGCTAATAGGCCGACTTAAGGCTAGTAATAACATTGACAATATAACCTATCAATATTTAATACAACCATTTTTTAGGAGGGCAAGGAAAAATGAGGCCTGAGCTTTGAATAATATATTAAAAGAATATGAAAGAGTGTTAAGGATAAAAATGGCATAAAATCCAAAATTTACTTCCTAAACACTCATAACATTGACAATATAACCTATCAATATTTAATACAACCATTTTTTAGGAGGACAAAGAAAAATGAGGCCTGAGCTTTGAATAATATATTAGAAGAATATGAAAGAGTGTTAAGGAAAAAAGTTAATGGCATAAAATCCAAAATTTACTTCCTAAACACACCAGCTAGAATCAAAGCAAGGATATGCAAGTTACTTCAAATGGAAGAGGCAAATTTTAGCATGTCTAGGGATGCCCTTATTTGAGGAGAGAATGAGGATAGAATTGCAAAATCCAATTATAAGTAAAGTTCAAAATAAACTACCGACATGAAGTTGGGTTGTTGTTAGAAAGAAGTGATCAAGAGAAACAAGTTCAACCTATATTATGCAATCATTTTTGTGCTTGAGATTGCATAATAAAAAAAAAATTCCTCTGTTGAAATGGAGCAAGATGAGGGAGGCCTTGGTTTAAGAGTTCTTCACGATGCAAACTTCGAGGAAAATAATAATTTGGAGATTGTACAAAGAGAGTCAAAGGCAATGGTCAAAAATTATTCTAAGTATGTTGAACCCAATCACCCAAGCTTAATCTTTACTACATTCTCACTCACTACCATATGATTTCGCACAATGGAAAGGTTTAAAAAATCAATTGTTCTAGTAATTAAAGGGGGTCTAAGATGGGTGGTGGAAATTGGAGAAAAAATATATATATTTGGATTTCACATTATGGAAAGATTTAAAAATCAATTGTTAATAGTCATAAAAGGTCTAAGATGGGTGGCGAAAATTGGAGAAAAAATATATATTTGGTGATAAAAGCTCATTCAATCTAAGATTCAATTTTGAAACCATGGATGAGATTTACTTTTAAGACAAATTCGGTGATAGGGTTTCAAACATTATGCAAAGAATCAAGGAAGGAAGAAACAAATAGAAAGAAGATTTTATTTACAAGTACAGTTTTATAAAATACCAAAAAAAAAACCTGAGCAAATGCCTACTGAATTATTTCAAAAAATCTTGGCATCTAAAGAATTTTGAGAAAACGCCTGTTGAATTATTTCAAAAGCTCTTGACATCTCATCCATTCAGTATCAACGCTAGAGTATCCCACAATCCTTTGAAAAAGCTAGGACAAAAACGAAAGAAAAGAAAAAAACAACATTATATGCAAATTTTCTCCAAAAAAATTGGTATAGTGAAAAAATTGTCAATGTAATTGAATTAATAAAAAAAAAGTAGTTATGTAATTGATTACTTGAAAAATGGTTTAGTAAGAGTTAAAACTTGATAAGAATATACCAATCCTAGCATTAATTCCTTACCACGTTTCAATTCTGATCTCAAGGACATAAGAGATTTTCCGTAAGTATTATGCTTTTGCCTACCATTTTACCGTCGCATCGCATTAGGCGGCAAGATATTCAAAAGCAAATGGCAACAGGAAACCACACCTAACATTTGAAATGCCCTTTCTTCGTCAAAGGCGAACATTAACCATTCAAAAGCAAATGGCGACAATAAACCACACTTAAAATTTAAAATGCCCTTTTCTTTGTCAAAGGTGAACATGCATTTGAAATGTCCTTTTCTTTGTCAAAGGTGAACATTGACGATGCGCTATTTCTCAAAGCTAATATCCACACCATAAGAATCAGGCGTGGATATCCACACCAGAAGAATCAGGCATTAAATACGTTTTAAAAGGCTAACTTCGACCATGCACTATTTCTGAGATGAGATGTGTTTACCTGAATACTATGTGAGTCAGCGATTGGTCAAATCCATACTACCTCTAGTCTAGCCCAAGGCATAAATTTGCTCCAACTTATTCATTTGTCAATCTGAAAGAAATACTCTTGCATTGCCAGAGTATAAAACTAACCCTAGCTATAAGCATATTAAACAGATTAATGTAAAGGCATCATAACTCACGAAACTGTGAGAATGCAGCCCTTTGATTCTCCCATAATATCATATAAAACAATAAAACCAGAACCTTCGTTTTCTCCGTTAAAGGTAGACAATATTTGTCAGCAAAACCTACATGCATACATTCACTCCTTCAAAGCAGGCAACAGACTGATGGCTTAAAAATAAATACGCTGAATGTTTAAACCCCCAAATATCAAAAGATATAAGAAGATTAAAATGCACAATGTCCATCTGATAACCAGTTGTCTCCCAAGAAATAAACACTCTCTAACCCATAAAAATAAACACTCTATAATACATAGTACAAGAAAGTTCTGATGTGAATTTCGACTCACTGCAACCAACAATGAAACAACAGCTCATCCTTCTGGCAAAAGCCCAGTTGTGAAAATGCGCTAAACAAAAATTCCATTATCTAACTTTTGAAGTCATAAATAATGAAACTCTAAAGCAAAGCTATCAAGAGAGACTTGAAAGTATATGAATATCTGTCTCTACTACCAAAAAGTATGAATATCAAAATCATGAAATAACTTTCAAGGACTCCTAATATTTTAAAACCTGAAAAGGATCAAAAAAAACAAAAATAAAGAACAATGCTTACAGCTCTCCTATTTGTCAAATACAGTCTTCTTTTCCCTAAGCATTGGAATGTCTTGTGTTAAACCACATTTAAAAGACTCTATGGAGCTTCAAAAAGGTTACAGGCCTGGAAAATGTCCACTAACAACCATATACGAAAATAAAATAGCTAATGAAGCAAGAACACACAATAATGGTCATGTGGAAAAAATTTGGGGCAAAATGTTATGGACTAATATAATGTACATAAATTGCATCAGTAACAACATTGACAGTCACAAGTTGCATTCTCATTTTAAGGCAAAACATATCATAGAACATAGCATAATTGCTCATCGCTAATCAATTTGATAAAAATAAGGAAGTGTCTAATGTATTACCATTTCAACCAAAAAAAAAGGTATATTAATCACATAAATTAAATGATACATCTATCAAATAATAAGCAAATTTGAAATAGAGTGCAGAACCTGTCCATTCCAGGAACAATCCACAGCAGATATTATGAAACAAATCACTAGCATTTCAATCAACAAGACTATATTCCAACAAAATTATCAAATTCCAGAGTATGTTGCCTTTATTTACAATTGTTCAACAAACACCCACACCCGAGTTTCAAATCAACAGAATTGTATTTCCAGGCATGGACATGAAAATTTTCAGTTTAGACACATCCACTTCCAGTTCAAACAAAAACATAGGTGTCAATTATATTACATAAATCAACAGCCTTTCAGATCAACCAGCCTAATACCAAACACAGTCGAATTTAATTGGTAAAGTACTAAATGTTTGTAGAAGGAGATTGTCCTAGGAAAAGCTTCAATTTAGCAGAAGCATCTAAAACAAATTGGCATAAACAGCAAAAGTTCTCAAAAGTTCAGTGCACCGTTGGTGCCATCACTTTCATTTCTTAGGTGGGGCACCAAAAAGATAACCAAGAGAAGAACCACCACCAGGAGCAGCATGGACTTTTGTTGAGGGTCGGTCCTGCCAAAAGTACAAGAAAATATCAAACTAAATGAACAAGTCTATTACATCTGGATTCGAAACAAAACCACCTATTCTTATATCTCATACTCATGGACCAGCAAAATTACCAGAGCCAAAGCTAAGACCAAAAAACAAATATTTTTACACACTTACAGTGATAAAGTTTCCACAGTTTTGGCCTTCAGCACGGAAATAGTTGTTAGTATTTGGGCCATTCAAACCAGCAGGGGTTTCAGGTCCATTTTCCTGAGGTTTTGAAGGCTTTGGAGGTTCAATGATCGTAGGTGCTGCATTTTGTGCATGTTGTGCGCGACTGGGAGCTGGTTGAGCACGACTGGGAGCTGGCTTTGCAGGCTCATCACCGCCAAACAGGTAACCCAAAGAACTCTGACCACCACCGCTACTAACACCACGACCCATCTTTCAAATCCAAATAGGGGTTACCACAAACTAAAATAAAATATAGTGCACTTTATGATCTGTAAACAAAAACAAGATAATTATTGAATAAACAATGCATGTCAAACTATGACTAAAAGGAGAAAAAATGCATGTCAATGTATAAGAGGACAATAATACCCTCAAAAATTAACAAATAATTGGTGGCAAATTGGTGGTAAATTATGAACAAACAAATATAGAAACACGGTAATAACAAAAATACGTAACAATTATGTAAGAAACCAAGAGCACAGATTTCTGAAAGGAAGTTTTCTTACAAGGAATGCATTCCAAGACTCATATCATACTGGAAAACCGAATGTCAAACTATGAATAAACAATAATAGAACCGCAGACCTAACCAAAAATCTTACCAGTTATAGTAAAAATACAACAGCATAGATTCAAATTATACAGGAATAAATACATAAGACATGCTGAAAGCAATATTTAATACCTTACATCATTTGAAAACTAGGTTATTGACTACAGAAAATTAAATTACAAAAAAAACATAAGTAAGCACAAACAAATGCATAAAACATACTGAAAGGAATATTCAATGCCTTGGATCATTTGAACACAAGGTTATTGACTACAGAAAAACGAAAGGAATTTATGTAAAAAGCCCAAAATCTAGTCATTATGTCACAAACTAGAAGTACTTGTTCCAGATAACAGAGCATACACCCCCTCTACCTATATATGATAACTGAGGATATGAACTCATTTTAGACACGAGCAATCAGTACAAAATAAAAAATTTATCATCCTAGGTAATATCCCTATAAAGAAAACATCGGGGTGAATATAGGTAATATCCCTATAAAGAAAACATCAGGGTGAATATAGGTAATATCCCTATAAAGAAAACATCAGAGTGAATATCTTGCAAACATCACACAAGAAAATTTAAAGACAGGACACTTCTCAAGACTTAACTTTTCGACTTCAAGTTTGTATCAAGGAAATTGCACGATGCTTCAACACTCATTTCAACAACACATAATTCCTTTATATCTACTTTTAATTTTAAGGATTTTAACAAAAACATTAGCAGAAGATTATGGACTGGCAAGAAGGGAAGAAAAGATTGTTTGGTTTTATAACTTAGAGAAATACATAAATTCGTGACAATTCACATAGAAACCTAAATGAAAATCATAAAACACTTATTAATATTCAATTAAGTACACTGCACCAAGAATCAATAAAATCCACTTCAAAATAAAAAAAACTGTAGGTCTCACAAACTAGGACAGCTGGATCAAGAACAAACAAGAATACTATGCTTGTTGGGGAATCAAGGGGATTTTGAAAGATAGAAAAATGGCAGAGGCATCTAGAAAAACTTAAGGACGATTTCAAAAACCTTAAAAGAACTCCTGGAAGACTATTGGGAACTTTCAAAAATAAGAGTTTCAACAACTTCAAGAAACTTTCAGCAAACAAATAAATTGTGAAAGCCTCTTTTGCATGTGATATAAAGTAATTTTCAAAGCTTTTGGCCCTTTTCCAAAAACTTCCAAAAGTTGTTGGAGACAACATTTAGGATCCAAAACAGTCCCCAACCTATCAGAAAGTGTCCCTGATTTAGAGTCCATAAACAACTGTCAAATGCACATGCATAACAGATACCTTACAGATTCGGCGAAATTTGTGTGATTCTGAGCCAAGAAACGAACATACATGACAAAAGCTTTTGATCCTTTTCCAGTAATTAATGTTCATAAGCTTTTAGAATTAATAACCATTTGGGGATCCCAAAACCAAATTGTCCTCTTACAGGAAACACCATCACTCTTTTTAGAGTCTGAGCAAATGTAAAATGCCCACGCACGCATAACAGAATCCTATCAGAGTCGTTGAATTTTGTTAATTATAACCTAACAAATGAACATACACAACAAATACCCAACAGATTTGAAAGAATTTGTTTGAATTTGACATAACAAATGCACTAGGAAAGCACTACAATATTAAAAATAAACCAGCCAAAATTTACTTCAATTCAGCAAATCCTGAGACAGGCAAAATGCGGCCTAACTGAAAAAATTACATCTGTATATCAAATATCAGTTTAGAGAAAAAAAAAAAAAATTAATATCCTTACCACCGATGCTGGAGACAACGTTCCTACTACCATTTATGTTAAATCGAATCTCACAGGCAGCATATACGGCAAATCCTTCAGGCAACTCATTATTATTTGACCTTAATCCCGTAATGCACCTAAATCGAATTCCACAAGCAGCATATACGCCAAATCCTTCAGGCAACTCGTTATAATTTGACCTTAATTCCGTAATGCACCTAAATCTAATTCCACACGCAGCATATACGCCAAATCCTTCAGGCAACTCATTACTATTTGACCTTAATTTCGTAATGCACCCGACTTAAGTCAGACGTTTAACCTCAAACATCTCAAATACTATGAACACCTAAAATGTACCATAAAAAAACGATTGTTCGGCATCGAATCGAAGCCTCATATAAAACGTTCAAGGCAAAAAAAAAAATTAATAAAATAAAATACAATTTCCACACTGACATTTTACGGCAAATTCTTGGCGGATCTTTGCAACCCCGAGATTTGCCCTCACAATCCACAAAATGCGGCGGCCGTTACGCTTAAATGCAAACCCACAAAATGTACATAATATCATCCATTTAGAAGAAAATAAAGACCAGAGAAGCCCTAGGGTTTGAAAAAAAAAAAACTTCCCAGGGGTAGGTTTGCAATTTCTGCATACTGACATTTTACGGCAAATTCCAGGCAGATCTTTGCAACCACGAGATTCGCCCTCACAATCCGCAAAATGCGGCGGCCATTGCGCTTAAATGCAGAGCCACAAAATGTACATAATATCATCCATTTAAAACAAAACAAACACCAGAGAAGCCCTAGGGTTTCAAAAAAAAAACTTCACAGGAGCAGGTTTGGTACCTCAGACGCAAATGGGTTTGAAAATTTTGGCCTACAACTCCAAAATGACACGTAAGGAGAAAAATTTCTTAAAAATTTGAACTTACCCGATCAAAGACCGAAGAATTTACAGATCTGAGTGCGCCCGAACCGTCTGAAGCAGGTATTTCAAGGGATCCGCCCGAGCTTGTTTCCAAAGCAAGAGCGATCTCTTGAAAAAAAAATTATCAGAGGAACTCAAGTGAACGCAAAGCAAAGCTATGCAAACACAACGCGAGATGTGATATGGCAAGAATATAAAAAGAGAGAGTTATATAGAGGGCAACATACAAAAAGGCAGGGTGGGAAAGGGACGACCTTAGCCTTGAAGTCACATGGAAGGAGCGGGATTTTTTAATTTTCTTATGCGGGGAGGAGTTACGAAGCGCTTAGGGTCACATGATCTGTGCAATGCAAGGGACCGGGTCACATGGCATGAGTAGGTCATTTTGATTTACAAGGTCTTTGTAGGTTGTCCGGTTGGGCTTTGGAGTTTTGCATGTTGTCACCATACGGTTGGCCTGGTGATTTTAGATGGAGGAAAGTTAGATTAGTGGATTTTACAACCAGTCCATACGGTTGGATCCATCAAAAAAATTATTCTTATGAAATGTGGTGGTCTTAGCTTTAACGCCTTAGAGATTAAAAATTATTTTATTCTTTTTAAAGATAATTATTCTTAATAACATTTATGTTTTCCCTTAATTACGCAAATACAACTATTAATGAAAAACGGTTGCTTTGGATAAAATGAGCACCTTCCTAGGATTTGGTTGACAAGGGTTATTTAATAAGATATTAAATATAAGGGCACATTGTAAGGTCTATATGGTTACAGATTTTGTATGATCAATAAAATAACGGTAATATTTTAGAAATGAATAGTTATAATAAAAATATAATGATAATTAACAGGTAAAATATATATATTTAAATGTATTTTAAAACAAAGATTATATTAATTTATATTTTGAAGGTTGTATAAGATTGCATCATAGTGATGTAATAATATTATTACGTCAATCGGTCAACATTAAAGGTTACGGTGAATTTAAAATATTTAAAAAATATATAGGCGCCTCGAGATTGATAACTCTCGACGTTTATAGATATATATATTTTATATATCTAAGCTAGTAATAGTTTGATGCGACTTGCATTATCGGTGATGTGACCCGGTTCACTTCCATGGTTGATGTGTATAAGAAGTATTATAAAAAAAATTATAATACTTTGATTTTTTTTTTATACATAAAGTTGGCTTTCCTTTTTGAACAATTGGTTGCAGGGTCATTGCCTCTATAGTAGCATCAAATTATGGTGCTACTACTATAACATTTATCTAGCCTCGGACTCAGAGTGAGGGAGACCTCAGTGGCTCGGGGTTGGTACCGTCGTCATCAAATTAATGTTCATTCAATGGATTCAGGTTAAACTACTACCTTTGCTCGGATTGGACATGTCTTCGAGGTTTGAACCTAGGTTTCCTCTTGATAAGTGCCTAGCTTCTTACCAATCCACCTAACCCAAGATATAATAGTTTGATTATTATATATATATATATAATTTAACAAAATTTAAATTTGATTTTTTTTAAAGCTCTAATAGTAGCATCAAATTATGGTGCTACTACTATAACCCCTATCTCGCCTCGGACCCGGGCTCGGGGTTGGTACCATTGTCATCAAATTAATTCTCATTCAATGGATTCATGTCAAACTACTAACTTTGCCCAGATTGGACATGCCTTCGATGTTTGAACCTCCTCTTGATAAGTGCCTAGTTTCTTATCAATCCACCTAACCCTTGGAGATATAATAATTTGATTATTATACATATATAATTTAACAAAATTTAAATTTGAATTTTTTTTAAAGAAAATATTTAATTTATTAAATTAATATAGACCCTCCGTAGCTCGAGGTTGGTACCGTCATCATCAAATTGATGCACATTCAATGGAGTCAGGTCAAACTACTACCTTTGCCTAGATTGGACATGCCTTCGGGGTTTGAACCTAGGTTTCTTCTTAATAAGTGCCTAGCTTCTTACCAATCCACCTAACCCTTGGAGATATAATAGTTTGATTATTATAAATATATATTTTAACAAAATTTAAATTTGAATTTGGTCCAACTACTACTTTTGTTCAAATTGGACATGCCTTCAAGGTTTGAACCTAGGTTTTCTCTTGATAAGTGCCTAGCTTCTTAGCAATCCACCTAACCCTTGGAGATATAATAGTTTAATTATATACATATATAATTTAACAAAATTTAAATTTGAATTTTTTTTTAAATATTTAATTTATTAAATTGATATACATTAATTTACTTATTTTTTTTATTAAGGTTAGTGTGAAAACCCCTACGACCGATGCTCAGGGTTGGACATCCTCATCTCAACTATGACCTCTAAGGTGAGAGTTGAATTTATTAATAGAAGCCAAACACACAACCATACATACGCACACCCACCTCCTCACAACGCCACCATTTGAACCTTGGACTTCCTGAAGAAGAGCCAAAGCTTACATACGCACACCCACCTCCTCACAACGCCACCATTTGAACCTTGGACTTCTTGAAGAAGAGCCAAAGCTCATACCATTGCATTGTCTTCAAGACCAAAATTTATTCGGGTAATGTGATAAATCCCTACGACTGACAGAGGGTGGAACAGTCTCTTCCTAACCATAATCCCTCGTAAAACCGAGAGCTACACTTATCAGTAAGAAATTAATACACAGCCAAATGTCACGGTTTGAACCTTAAACCTACTTTTTAAATTTAATTTTAAAATATATTTTAATAAATTCTTTTTATTTTCTACCCCAATTCATGCTCTAGAGGGTCGGAGTTATGTTGTTGACTCTGCTTTACCCAACAAACTTAAAATTTATAAAGGCAACCCATTCATGATATTACGTTATGAATCAAAAAATAAATAAAATAAAAATAAATTATTTTTATTTTTACCACGTTATGTTTTGTTACTGTTACTAGTTGCACATGCATAATAAATAGTCCATTACATTTTCGAAGATAAATATTTCTAATGATAAGAAAGCTAGTATTACAAATACTTTATCTATTAGTGTGTTTCATTTGGAATGGTTTTTATTAAATCATTAGCTTAGATATAAAGGATATATATCTAAAAACGTCTCGAGGCGTCTATCTCATTTCTTGGGGTGTGATGTCCAAGATAGGCTCCTCAGAATTGCTAACTCTCGACGTTTTTAGATATATATCTTTTGTATCTAAGCTAGTTTAAATATTTTAAATGTTTTTATTAATGTCGACTTTTTTAATAAATAAAAAAAATTGTTTACGGCATGACATGTATGACCTCTGTGCCTTCCACCCTATGCCTGCCAATGTAGGAACGCCTCTCGGCATAAAAATGGCATCACAATATAAAATCTTTGTTGACTTTCAATTAAAATGCAAGGGAGGGTTATATCTTGGTTATAGGAAAAAAAATTATATTAATATTCTTTAAGAATTTTTATAATTTTTAGTTTGTTAGATAAGGATGAAATTAATGGGATTTTAAGAATCAAACTTAGATAATCCATTAGCAAGCATTCTTGTTATTAGCTGGTTTATGTTTTTTTTAGAAGAAAAAAAATTGTTAAGGTAAAGCTAGGGTTTTCATAAAGGGTTTCGATCCCCTAATGTTTCGAGAATTAAACCAAGGCAACCCCATTAGCAAGCACTTGGCCGTTACCAACTGGCTTATCCCTTTCTGAGCAAAAAAATATCCAAAAAAATATTAAAATAAAGTGTGAGGTTTTATGAGGGATTTTGATCTCTTAACGCACCGAAATAACCCACTAACAAACACTCAACCTATTCGAACTGAATCGAACTAAAGTAACCCACCACCAACCAACTTATCCTTTTACAGGCAAAAAATTATTAGACTAAAGCATGGATATTTATGAAGGGTCTTGGTCCCCTCGTAGAAGAGTTTGAACTTAGGATTCCTAAATAAAAACTTAAGGACTTACCACTAAAAAATGAAATGAAGAGAAGATTATTGTTTAGCATCACAACCCTCTTTAAAAATGATTTTTTTCTTAGTATAAGAGGTGGCACAACTGGTATCCCTCCCAAGACTGAGATGAAGAGAGGGTTATTGTTTAGCATCACAATCCTCTTTGAAAAATGGAAGGACTTATCACTACAATATCCCTATCCCTTCCAAGACCAGGATGAAGAGAGGATTATTGTTTAGCATCACAATCCTCTTTGAAAATGATTTTTTTCTTTTTAGGCGAAGTATAATGATTTTTTTTTTAAATAAGGTCAAGTATAGTACAACTGGTGACACAACTAGTATCCATCCGAGATAAAGAGAGGATTATTGTTTAGCATCACAATCCTTTTTGAAAAAGAATAAAATATATATATATATATATATATATATATATATATATATATATATATATATATATTTAATAAGGTGATATATAACGGGTGGCACAATTGGGACCACATTATTTGGGGGCACAACAAAGGCCTCCTTATCCTCCATGATTTGAAGTATTAGGATTTGAACTTGGATCTCCTAGATGAAAACCCAATGACTTACCACTACGATATCCTTCTCGAGATTAGGATGAAGAGATGATTATTGTTTAGCATCACAATCCTATTTTAAAAAAAATCAAATAAGATGAAGTATAACATGTAGCACAACTGGGATCACATTCTTCGAGGGCATAACGGGGGCCTCTTTTCCCATGATTCAAACTTGAGTAGCCTGAATAAAATTCCAACAACATATCATTATGGTGTTCCACTAGGGACAAATATAGCTAGTTTGGCTTTATTATCCTTGAGTCTTAGTTAGTTAATAATATATAGATTTTTTATCTAACATTTATTAGTTAGATTTATATTCAATCAAATATTTTATCCTTGAATCTTAATTAGTTAATAATATATAGATTTTTTATCAAAGATTTATTATTTAGAAAGATTAATATTCAATCAACATTTTCTCAATTTCTGCAATAAGTTGATGACTCTACCGAAGAAAGTCTCCTTGTTGGATATCCATCTCCAATAAAGCTTCCCAAAAAGAGCTTGATTGTTTAAAGTTTCTTTACGAAAACCAAGGCCTCCTCGAGCTTTAGGCTAACATATTTTATCCCAACTAACAAGAGCCCACTTATTACCTCTCCTTGGGCCATCCCACAAAATTTTTCTCATAAGCGAATCAAACTCTTTGAGAACTCTCATATGGGTAGCTAGGATGGAGAATTTATAAACATGCATGGCTTGGATTACTGATTGGATGAGAGTCATTCTTCCTCCAAAGGTAAACCAACGGTGAGTCCAATGGTTAACTTTGACAAAAATTATCCATTAAAGTTTTCCATTCAACTGCCCTTAGGCTTTTAAAATGAAGGGGAATCCCTAGGTAATCAAGTGGAAGGGTGCCCTGGGCAAAGCTCAAAATGGATAGAATCTGATCCTGGATTATTCTGTCAATATTGAAGAAAATAACCTTGGATTTGACGTGCATTCACCTATAGACCAATAGCATCCATGTAGGTTTTTAATATGGATTTCAGCGTTCTAGCCTCCCAAATGCTGACCTCCCCAAAGAGACCTATGTCATCCACAAATTGAAGATGAGTTAACATCTCCTCACCTAGTTGCACACCTTCCAAAAGACCTTGTTGCTTATTTTTGCAGGCATTGGTTCTCTCAGAAGAGATTTCAAGGGGAAGATCCTTCATTGGGAGTTAGAGGGTCTTGAACGTCCTACTAACAATGAAGTTGAAGGATTGGTTATCAAACAAGATTCTCTCAATGCTTGAGAATAGGGTTAGAAAGATCATAGTTGAGTGTGACTCACAAATTATGGTGGGACTTCTAGATGCTATTAGAAATTTTAGACCAAAGGCTTGGAGGATAAGAAACATTGTGAGCAAAATTAAATCCATTTGGTAGTAGTTCGAGGATGCCATCCCAGTCTATGGTAATAGATAAAATAATGCAATGACTAATTTTTTGGCTAAACATGGCAGTGAAAGTCCAATTGGATACATGTTGAATTCTAATCAGGATAAGGACACTTCTAAATGGTTGGAGGTGAACCAAATGGTTCTTAATTTGGCCAACAAAGACTTAGGTAAGGATGAGGATAGGTCTAGAGTCCATTAAGCCTTGTGGATCAATGGAGGATGAACAGTTTTTTGTTGGGTTTTTTGTTGCCTCTTGCAGCACTTTGTGGCCCTTTTTAGGATAACACTATAGTGTTCGCAGGACTGTAAAGCCTTCTAGGTTACTTAGGATCAGTGGAAAGCAGAAATTGGACCAGGTTAAAAGTTTTTGCTCTTTAGATGGTACTCAAATTTCTATTATTTTTGGAAATGTTAATCCGAGTTTCATTCATATTTTAGGGCTTGTCAAAAGTGGCAGACCTATGACTGTAATTTGATTCTTGTTCTATTAATATATTTTTTTTACCTTTAAATTTTTTTTTTATCAATTTGAAAAGTAATTTGATAGTATTTTAAAATATTAAAATAATAATTAAAAATAAACTATGAATAAGATTAATAGATAGATATTACTATCATTTCAACCAAGTTTTAAATTCCATGGATGAACCTTAATATTTATCAAATTACAAGAACGTTTTAAATTCCATGGGTGAACCTTAATATTTATCAAATGACAAGAACTCAATTGATCAAATACCTTATCTTTTAAAAAGAAAACTTTGATTAGAATCCTACCAAATAATACATGTTGAGCTGCCAAAATTGTTACTAGGTACTACTCTATAATGATAATGTAATAAGGGTGGAGCTTATTTCAATATTATATAACCAATTAAAAAATATGATTAATAACCAAGCCCAATGACAATAAGTCTTTAAAAGCAACGATGGTGCATTGGTTATATATTCTCTTGTTAAGGAGATAAGTAATTTAAAAAATCAAAGAGGTCTAGGCTTGAGTAGTCAGTACCCCTTTAGTATGCAATGTTCAATATGTTGGTGGAGGCATAAACAATATTGTCAATGTGATGGTAATGAAACAAGGTGTGATTTGGGTTTAGAATGATTACCACTAATTCTTATTAATGCATGCACAAACCTCATATTATATTCCTTATTGAGAGATGTTATTTAAGATATATGAAAACAATGAAGTATTTTGATGAATTACCTTTCTAATTGGTCTAAGGCAAATCAACAAAGTTATGGTTTACTTGGCTAGGCAAGCACCTAACAAGGGGAATTAACCTAGATTCAAGATTATTATAATATTATTCCAAACCTTCTTTTATCTCTTATTTTTAATAATTTAATATTATATTTATTTTAGACTTTTGTCATATTGACAATATTAATTTTTTATCTTTATTTTTTCTAGAATTAAGAAAACAATGTTAAGTAATCTAGTCCTTGTTATTGTCATTGTCTTCTAGCCTAACTTCTCAACCTTAGATCAAAATTGAAGGGCTTATCATTGTTATCACAATTGTTTTACATGTTTGTCGACTACTTCATCACCTATAATGAACCCCTACTTGTGCATGCAAGTTCAACCTTGTCATTTCACTCTATTCCATACCCATTTCAATATTTAGTATAGTTTGTCTCTTATTCATAACTAAGGGAACAACCCTTTATATGCCTCATGATTAGAATCCCTTACTAACATCCCTTTGCATACATTTACTTTTCATTCCTTCTATACTTTTATATTCTCTTTAAAGTTAAGTTTGTCCTTAAGTGATTCTTAGAACATGTAGTCCCTTTATTTTGGACCATTGATTTTGTTCCCAATCTTATCTCCATCCTTTATGTTAAATATTTGCTTGTGCAATAATAAGAAATTCATAGGTACATGTTTTGTCAACCCAATGGTAAGACTTTGAAACTCCAAATAAGAGGTTGAAGATTTTAATCCAATGGGGGATAGATTTGTACACCATATTTTGGTTGGATAAACATATATTGGGTAAACATCATCCTCTATTAGGGTCATCTCATATGGCCTATAATCTTGTGGACATAAAAAAACACTTTGCTCTTTACCCTTTATTTTTTTTATGATGTTACTATTGATCAATCCAAAATTATTAAAAAGGTAGTCTTGAATGATAAAACAAGTCCTACAATAACAAGTGTGTATCTTATTGGGTTTCAAAGGGTTTACACATTTTATCAAACTTTAATTATATTAAACCAATTACATTTGAAGGGAATGCACTACAATTGAAGCGATCATGATGATTGTGAACTTAATATCCTATGAAGTATTATGTATTATGTATTACAATAAAAAATTTCTCATAAATCCTTATAAATTTTATGGATGTTGAATGTCCTATGAAGTATTATGTATTTGTATAAAAGGAAAGTGATATGGATGGTTTGCAAATAGAGCCCAAAGACGGTAAGGCTAGAAACTCCAAGGAAGGTGTTTTTAGTGGTGCGCAAGTCCTAGGGAATCTGTAGAACAAGCTTTTTGATTTGAGGGCCTAGTCATGGTTAAATGTGGTGAAAGAAAAGCTCAAAGGAGTGGAGAAGCGGTTCAATTTAAGCCTAGAGCAAGGAAAACTCATCATTCTAGACATCTTGATAGACCTAATGATGGCCCAAGGAGCAATGAACTTAGTGGGAAAGTTTATCAATGCTTAACCAAATTTATATACTATAAGAAAATGGGCTTTGATGAAATGGTATCTCTCAGGGCACATGGAGATAGAGATGTTACCTAAAGGGTTCTTCATGATCAAACTGAACTGCAAAGAGGATGTAGATCGCATCTTATGGGATAGCCCATGGTTTTTTGGATGCCAAGGTTTATTTCTACAAAAATAAGGACCTAAATTTGACCCAAATACACAAAGCATTCATTAAGCTCTTATTTGGGTTAGATTGTTGGATTTATCCTTCCAGTTTTGGCATGATAAAGTGCTGATAGGTGTTTCTAAAGAGGTTGGTAGTCTAGTTGTGATCGATCCTACAATGTTAGCAAAGTCGAGGCTGGTGTATGCTAGGATATGTGTGAATGCCAACTTGGAAAATGAACTTTCCAACTCAATAGAACTCATTTCTAAACATGGAAGTTGGGTGCAGTCTATTGAATATGAGAACAATCCCTCAAGATGTGATTCTTACAAGAAACTTAGGTATTCAAGAAATGTATACCATGATAGGAAGAAGGAGAGCAACCCTCAAAAATTTTGGTGAAGGAGGGAGGCTTCGGATTCAAGATCCAAATAGGTGTAATACCCAATCATTCCAATGGAGAAGAATTCAAATAAGGTTGATGTTCAAGAAATCCCTATAAAAGACTTGAAGATCTAAATGGCAGAGGAAGAAGTGATTCAAATAAATCTCATAGATCCAAACCCCTCTATCATTAAGAAATAAATTTTTCAAACCCAATAACCCTCTTATGATAAAGTTCAATTCGTGAACCATAACTCCTTTGCAAGTCTTCAAAATCCAATGGTTGAAGTAGATTATGACATCTAGAATAAGGAAACTAATCAAGAAAACATGGTCAGGCATCAAAGGGAGAAATATGGTAACAAGGATGAGAGTTCTCTAGGGGAAACACCTCACCATAAGAGGAAAAATCAGAATGGAGAGATATTTAAGAATAGACTAGAAGAGAAAATGGATATAGAGGAATGAGAGTCCTTAGAGGATACAAATATAAAAAATCTTGAAGAGAATTTGAAGTTATTGACTCTCATAAAGTATGCCAAGAATAAAGCGAATGTGGGCTCTTCTCTATCTAGAGGAAGGGAAAAACTAGAGTGGTTAGATCCAGAGAGGCAATAAAATAAGTTATAGACAGTACTCAAAGGATTTTAGATTTGGATGGGGGAAGAACCCACCAAAATCTAAGAAATGATTTTTTATCTTGGAATATCAAGGGTATGAATGCCCTGCAAAACATCGGGTACTTTGTAATATGAGAAAATAATATAAACTCAATATCTTCTTAATTCAAGAGACTAAGATTGATGAGCATAATTTTCAATCGATTAAAATTATTATTTGGAAGGAAGTGAATATAGAGGGAAGTTCAACAGTGGGAGCCTTTGGAGGTTTATGGACTCTATGTGATCTTAGAAGATTTGATGGTCAATGTATTCAACGAAATGATAGGTGCATGTATATCCTCTTGACTTGTAAAATTACAATTTTTTCTTGGGTTGTTTTCAATGTGTATGCCCCAAACACTCGAGAAGGAAGAAAAAGGGTTTGGGAGCTCCTTAGTAATCTTCATGAGGCATCTCAATGGCCATGGATAGTTTATGGGAATTTTAACACACCCTTGTATCCTAGTGAAAATAAGGGAGGTAGTTTGGGTTATTCTAATAGTATGGAGAAATTTAATGATTTTATCTCTAAATGTGAATTAATGGATTTGGATTTGAAAGAGACTAAATACACCTAATCTAATAGGAGTTTGGGAAGCAACTGCATTCATATTGGATTGAACAGTGTATGAGCATCCCAGTATTAGTTAACTCACTATCATAACTATTCTCTCAAATCCCTCCCGAATATTACCTTTGATCATTCTCCATTATTTTTGGAAGTGTTGGAGGGGAGAAGAGTTAAAGGTAGACCCGTCATATTTGAGTTAATATGTATGTCACATCCTTCTTTAGCTCAAAAGATTTCAAAAACATGGAACATTGATATTAGGGGATTTGAAATGTTCCAATTCTCTCAGAAGTTAAAAAATGTTAAGAAAAATGTAAAAGTTTGGAACAAGGAGGTTTTTTGTCATTTAAAAGAGAGAAAATTAATCTAAATGCTAGCTTGGAAGATGCGGAAGAGCAAATTCAAAATTGGGGATGCATAGAGGAATTAGATAAAAAAGAAAAGGTACTTATTTCTTATCTCCACACTTTATTAGCCCAGGAAGAAGTCCATTGGAGACAGAAATCTAGGGCTTTATGACTCAAAGAAGGAGATCGAAACACTCGTTTTCATCTCACAATTATTAGAGATAGGACATATAATATAATAATAATATTGAAGATAGAAAAGGGTGAGGAAATAAAAGAGGAAGAGGATGTTAGAAAGGAAGAAATTTATTTTTTTCAAAATCTCCTCGGCATGGAAGATGTAACGAATGTTGAATCAGTTAACAAATTGTTGAAGAATATTTCCTAAGCGATGAATAGTGAAATAAACATTTTTTTGGACAATCCTTTCTCAAAGGAGGAGGTATGCAGGGCCGTTTTTAGCATGCAGAAGGATAAAGCCCCGGGTCTGAATAGCTTCCCAAATAGTTTTTTTAGATATACTAGGAGATTATTAAGAAATATATGTTAAAAGCTTTGTTGGAATTTCAATGAGAAAAAACAATTCTCAAGGAATGGAATTCTACATTCCTAGTTTTGATTTCAAAAAAATAAGGAGTAGACATGTTGAAATATTTTCACCCAATCATCCTATGCAATTCCATTTATCAAATTCTGACAAAGGTTCTAGACAATACATTGAAGAGTATTTTACCTAAGATTATCTCCCCCCAACATAGTGGTTTTTTTAAACAAAGGTAGATCTTGGATGGGGTAATCATTGTTCATGAGGCTCTACACTCTATGAGGATGAGAGGATTAGAAGACATGTTGTTGAAGTTGGATATGAATAAAGCCTACGATAAAGTCTCTTGGGAGTTTCTCGATAAAGTGCTACATTATTTTAGTTTTGGGGCAAATTGGAGGCTTTGGATCATGGTTTGCATCTCCACTCCTCGGTATTTAGTGATAGTAAATGGAGAACCAATAGGTTTCTTTCCAAGTAAAATAGGGTTGAGACAAGGTGATCCTATATCGCCTTATTTGTTCATAATAGTGGTTGAGGATCTAGGAAGAAGCTTAATTGCAACAAAAGATGCAACCTTGATTAAAGGAATTTAGCCAACATGATCTTCAAATATAATTACTCATCAGTAGTTCGTTGATGATACCATAATAATGTCAAAGTCATTAGTTGCGAAAGCTGAGAATATCATGCATATTCTCAAAACCTATGAAACAACTTCAAGTCAAAAAAAAAATTTCTTGAAAAGTAGGTCGTTCTTTGTTAACACTTCCTAACTTAAATAGAATAAAATTGCAAAAAAAATTGATGCAGAGTAGATAACTTCCCCACTGTATATTTTGGGATGCCCCTTTTTATAAGTAGAATGAATGGAAATACTGGAATTCAGTGCTTGAGAGATTCAATAGAAAGCTTACAATATGGAAAGGATCTCCCCTTACTCAATTGGGGAAATTATAGCTATTAAGGGAAACCCTCCAAAACCTAGCCATATTCACGATATCTTTATTTAAAATCCCAAAATTAGTGGCTGAGAAATTGGAGTGAATGCAAAGGAAATTTCTTTGGACTGGTGTAGAAGAGAAACAGAGGATTTGTTTGGTTTTATGGGAGAAAGTTTGCAAACCTAAGTGAGAAGGTGGTATGGTAATTAAAAAAGTGAAGTAGATGAACATGGCTTTAATGGCTAAAGTGGGATGGCAGAAAATGTTTGAACATGATCAATGTTGGACTTAGATCCTCTTTGTAAAATATCTTGAGAATAGAATCCCCTTTACTTATATCTTAAATCCACATTTAGAATAATCTTTGTGGAATGCGTTGATAAAAAAAAGAAATCTCTTATGGAAAGGTTTAAGATGGCAGGTGGGAAGAGGTGATAAGATACACATTTGGGAGTACGCATGGGTCACAGAGAGACCTTTAATTTTTTATGATTATCGAAAGAACATCATTTGGCATTTAAAGCAAAAATATGGAAACATGATTCGAGAGTACATCAAGGAGGAAGATAATTGCAGAGTGTGATACATGTAGTTGGAAGGAGTTGATGGAATTATGCAAAGTAGGTTTAATTCTCTACATGTCTACTCACAACATTACTATCTGTAGCTCAATATAGGAGAGGATAAGTTTTCTTGGGGTCCTAATCCTAAAGGAATATTTACTGTTAACTCAAATTTTGCCTTTGAAAGCAATAAGGAGAATTAGAGTTTTCCCTCACATAGAGTTTGGATTAAAGATCTCCTATTGAAGGTGTCTTTATTTCTTTGGTTGGAATTACAAAATCAGATATTAATGGTGGATAATCTTAGAAGAAGAGGGATGATCATTCCTAATAGTTGTTATTTATGTTGTGGGGATGAGGAGATAGTTGATCATATTTTTGTTCATTGCCCTCTTTCTTTGGAGGTTTGGTATGTGCTTCTTCAATCGCTTAAAACTCAATGGGTGACAACAAAGTCTTTGGAGGCCTTATGGGAAAGTTGGGTTAACCCTTATCATAGCCCCCGATTGAAAAAAAATTGGATCTTTATTTTACCCCACTTCATTTGGCAGATATGGAGGGAAAGGAATAAATGAGTGTTCCATAAGAAGTCTAATAGTGTAGAGGTCATTATTAGGAGAAACAAAGTTGCCATTATTAAAAATGTGGCTATTAATATGGACAACCAAATCTATGAAAGTGAGTTAGAGGAAGAAATAGCAGTGGACTAGGGATTGCTAAGAGCTACAAGCAATTAGATTAGCTAGCCAAGGAGAAAGGTGAGATGGACTCCTCCCCCCTTAGAGTGGGTAAAACTAAATTTTGATGGAGTCTCTAAAGGTAATCTAGGGAAGGCTGGAGGGTGAAGGGTTCTACGATCTAGCTCAAGGGTAGTGATATCTTGTTATGCAGTCAACCTTGGCCAAGCATCAAACAGTGAAGTAGAGGCGAGAGCCATGATTACAAGATTAAGGATTACAAATAAGATGAATGTTAAGAATCTTATAGTGGAAGGGTATTCTACGAATATCATTAACAATTTTAATACCAATCAAACCACTAGCTAGAGTATTGAAAGTATTGTTTAAGATCTAATGAATATACTATTAGGCATGGAGTCATTTGTGGTCAAGCACATCTACCAGGAAGGTAATGTTGTAGCTGATGTTATGGAAAACATGGGAGTTTAGGTGGATGGATTTAAGGTATGGAATGATATTTTCTCAAAGTTTTTAATGATTATAACTCAAAAAAGGAAAACACATTTGATGTTGTTGAGTTAGAAGTTTCAAAGCCTTGGAGGAGTTGATCACTGTAAAAAATTTATTAGCACAGGGCTAGTTTTCAAAGAAACTAAACTAAGATTCAAGAGTTGAATAAATAAAGCTACAGTTTGAATGAAGACTAGGCGGATGCTTCTGAAGATCTCAGGAAAGTGGAATTGAAGTAGGGCAAAATTGGATATCTGATTTGAAGCCAATAGAGAATTGATTAAAGCTCTTGAATATTCTAAAGAAACCATATGAATTGAATTTAAGAAATATTGAATCTCCATGGGATAAAGTTAAATCAAAATTGTTGTATCTAAGTATGCAATATGCTCATTTTTAGTCCAAATTTTGCAATATGTAGGTGATGTAAATGATTTTTCTCCTTTGCAAATGTAAAAGGTTTGGGACCCTTTCAAAACCCCTTCATTTACCATAATAATAATAATAAAGTATTACATATTTGTCATTTCTAAACATTAAATATTTTGATCAAAGGGCCTAGTATAATACTTATAAATTTGACATGTTTACCTATATGCATGTCTACTAGCTTGTAATGATCAAATTAGCTTACAATTTAGATGGAAAATTCCGTAGTGACAACAAAAGTAGAGAAATTTTTAAAGGGAACAAAAATTGCACAATTGGACATCGTCAGGCTTCAAAATGGTGTTATATGCCTAATAATGAAAGAACTACTCAACATATATCAATATATCTAAACATAGTTGTAGGACACAAGCTAGAAGCTCTTGCTCTACATGGTCAATTTTAGAGTTCATTATTATTTTTTAATTAATTATATGAGATTGAAATGGATCCCACCATTTTTTTAATAAGTTATGTATGGCTTCTATTGGGGGACACTCCCATTACAAAAAACAAATATTACATTGCTCTTATTACTTTTCTATCAAGTTAATTATATCATATCCAACTTGCCTTTCTATCAAAAATATTCATCATTTGCCTTTCTATCAAATATATTCACCATCTTCCTCAAACTGCTAAGTTTCCACAATCAACTCCTTTATATCATTTTTATTAAGAGATAAAATATCACTCATATAGATGCCTTTCAAAATTTAAATTTTGTCCAAATGAAATTCAACATCGCGAATGGCTAAAGTATTTGTTGTCTAGTTCCCATATCTATAAATATATTGTCTATACCAATTTGATAATTTCTTAATACCTTTTTTTAGGGTTCTTATTCATGCCCCTAATGTTTCATTGTTATTTTTTGTTTTTATTTGTGGGTTTAGCCCCACTTCTTGTTAACATTTACAATATTTGATTTTTTTTCCCATATCAATATCCCTCTAGGTTTATTTTTATTTTTGTTTTTGCTTCTTGGATCTTACTCTTTTTTTTTTCATTCTCACCAATACTTTCATCTTTATCAATCTCTTCAATCATCTCACACTGATCATAGTAAGACTTACCATCTATAGATTTGTCTTGCTCTAAAGGATTTGAAGTGCAAGGAATAACATCAAAAGCACATTCTTCTTTATGTTGTCATGGAAACGCTTAAGTATAAAAATGCTCTTCCATAGCAATTACCTTCTTATTCTACCCTAAAAACCCTAAATTGTTAGGGATTTCCTTCATCATCATTTCTTTATTTTGCTGCTTTGAAATCCTAAAGTGTAAGGGATAACCTCTACACCACTTTCACTTTTATTACTAGGAGAGGATTCTATACTACTTGAGGAAAATGAATATGATTTACCTAGAATAAACTTGACCTCTTATGCCATCTTTATTTTAGGATTTTCCTCCACATCTTTCTTTGCACCTTTATTTCCTTATGAATTTGAACTTATACACTGTACTTTATTATCCCTTCTATCCTCATTTGTTTCTTCTAATGGTTGATCCAAGTGATCTAAGGTAACCTTTGTCATTTGATATTGTACATAGAATTTTTTTACCTCTTCTTTTGGAGTGGAATATCCTTGATTTGATCTAACTTCTATTATTTTATGATTTTCTTGCTTCGTCTTGAATTTTATCTCATGACCAAAATTTTCTCTCTTTCTTCATAGTTTTCACTTTGTAAACTCTTGTCATGTGTCCAGTCTCATAAAAATTGTGGCATTGAAATGCAATATTTTCATAATCCTCTTGTTTGATCCTATTATCTTGATCCAGATTTAATATGAATGGATTGTAGAAAAGGTTTTAAAATATCCATAGAAACATATATTTGGCTATGTATAGCATGCTTTCACTCCTTATTAGTTGGTCCTTCCTTGATAAATTCCCCTAGGGTATTTCTATTATTCTTAAAAACATCCTTATTGATAATTTGATATGAAAGTCCAAAAAGCCTAACCCACATCAAAAGCTTCTTAATAGTTTCTATCTCAACCAAAAAAATATTCCATGGTATTAAATAAAGGGCATCTCTCCCTCTAAACCATGGGCCACCACCCATTATATTATCCCTAATTTCTAAACTAGAAAAGAAGACAAGGAAAAAAAAATTAGGAAGAAAAATCGTAGTGTAATTTGAATTCAATCCCCACTTCCACATGATCAAAATTTAAATCTCCAAAAACCCTAGCATGGATCTATGGAAATTATATATTAACCATATGCTTTTAAGAACCATTATATCATGCTCAATCATCTCATCCTTGATATTCACTTCTAGTGTAACATCTACTACCTAGATTGAACTTACCATGTATTTGCTCTTTTTCTTATCTCCAACTTAGGCATACAAACTTCCAGCTAGGGCATCTCAATTTCTATCTAGGGCATCTTGACTTACCATGAGGGTTTCAAAAATGACTTTCCTTCTATACTAGCTGGTGGAGCTCAATCCTAGTTCACACTCCCTCATGGCTTGCACGTCCTCTCGGCTCACACTCACTCTTGGCTTACACTCCCTCTCAGTTCACACTTACTCTTATCTCTTCTTTCTCTTGATGTTATTTTTCTTTGATAAATTTCCAAAAATAATATTTGACGCATTTGTGGCAAGGGTTTAAAGCATTTATGCACTATGGATAAACTTGTTGCTCTTCTATGATGATCAAAGATATGTGGTTTTGATACTAGTTCCCTTTAGTTTACTCTATACCTCCACCATTGTCTAACCTATGCTAGGTCTAGTTCTCCTCTGCACCACTCTATTTTTCTTTATGCTCATCGCACCACTCACAGTCCATATAATATGGTGCTATAAATTAGGATCTCACCATATATCATGAACACATAATGGTATTAAAAGCATAAGATAGTTATGCATATATCACTTAGCAAATATTTAAGCCTGTATCTCCTCCTTGAAAGTCAAGGAATTTAATCATTTGTTCTCATGCCATTTGATAGTTTAAGATTTTATTGGTGTCAATAGGTTGAATTAAAATTTATACAATAAGTATCAATTAGGAGGTCATTTTTAGTGTTCTTAACCCTTTTGGCACAAGCAAGTTCAGTAATGGGAAACATTATAGGAAGAATTAACAACATATTTATTGATTTGGCATTGATATTCATACATTCATATGGTTATAACCATATGTAACATTAGACTACATTGTTATAACTACAATTAGAAATAACCTTGTGGTTACAAATAACCATATCTCTAATGAAATAACAAGGATTGTCTTGTTAGCTTTTAATGCAGTATGCAATGGGAGATAGCAATCACAAGATGCAAAAATAATATGAAAGAAAGTAAATCTGTGAGATGACTTAAATATGCTATAAATAGAAATGATGAAAATGAATACAATGTAGCTATGGAGGAAATGAACACTCCATGAATAATGCTATTAGACTACATTGCACCCATTTCCAATACGGGCAACTTTATCTAAGCTATGCTCTATGTTGTTGTAAGTGATGCTCAATGTAATGCTCTATGATCTATGACAATAAGGCCATTATATAGGAAGATAGGTTCTTTGACCAACACTCTATCTAGTTGTGCAAGGGACAACTTGCACATTAACACTTGTGCATTTATTACATTGCATGAAGAAACTAGGTAACTTTCCCCTAAAGTAATCTAATGTCCTAAGTATGTACCTTGGAAGGTACATTTACATCACCCAAATGATGTAATATAATCTCTCTAACCCTTACATTTACATGTAACTTTCCCTTTGTTGAGAAATGTAGCTCGGACAGGAGCTTCTTGCACATGCTTCAGTATGAACGTGCTAGAAGTGGTTCGAGACATTTCTAATTCTATTTTGAATTTCACTTAAGTGATGTTCTATTTTTAAGTTCGCTTAAGTGATTCTATTTTGTAATTCACTCAAGTGATTCTATTTTGAAATTCACTTAAGTGATTTTATATTTTTAAGTTCACTTAAGTGATTCTATTTTGTACTTCACTTAAGGGATTCTATCTTGATATTCACTTAAGTGATTTTCTATTTTTAACCTTACATCTCAAGATGATATGAGACCTTATATTAGGATTAGAGAGATTAGGGTTATATTTTTCAAGTATAAAAGGAGAAGATCAAGAGTGTTTTAGATACACAGATAAAGACACAGAAAAGAATGGGATGAGAACATATTGCAGAAGGAAAACTACAAGCTTAGGAGGAGGAGAACAGTGATTTCTAGCTAGAAAAGCAGTAAGAGAGCATAAGTGTTTTGTTGTAGCTGTAGCATCTTTTATTTGTAATATTTTAGGTCCAGAAATATATTTAACATATGTTGTTCACGTTGTTTATTTTTTCCAACCATCTGTGTAACTATTGCATGTTTGAATAAATTATTCTCATATCTAATTTTTTTAAAATAACATAGGACAACAATTATCTTGGGCTGGAAAATTTACATGATATCAGAGCTAGGTTATGTGATTGAGATCCTCAAGGGTTTACAATAGTAGATCATTGTTGGATATTAAAGAAAAAAAAAATAGCAGTTAGGATTTCAATCAAAAAAGAAAAAAATAGTAGTTAGGGTTTCATTTTTTTTGGCTTGAAGGACAAGCTTATTTGCAGGACTGTTTTTTTGAGTCATTAATATTTTAGCAGTTAGGGTTTCAAGCAAATAAAAAAAAATAGCAGTTAGGATTTCATATTTTTTTGGCTTGAAGGACTAAGCTTATTTGCAGGATTGTTTTATTTCAATCATTAATATTTTAGATCTCAAAAATGGCAGCAGGTAGCCTCAGATTTGAGGATAGATTGGAAGGTGCCTCCAATTTTTTGCCCTAAAATGTTAGAGTAATGTTCTTATTGGAAGAGAATGATCTCTAGGATATTGTTAAGGCTGATGTGAATTTACCTACAAATCCACAGGAATTGGCAGCTCATAAAAAGAAGGAAGTGAAGGCCAAGAAGATGATCTTGGATGCAATGAAGGATCACCTAATTCCTCACATATCTAAGAAGACTAAGGCAAAGGAGATGTTCGATGCCCTGGTTAGCCTCTACTAGAGTGAGAACATAAATAGGAAGATGATATTGCATAACAAACTAAGATCTATGGAGATGACCAGATCTGACACCGTTACCAGTTACTTGATGAAGATCACGTAGATTCGTGATCAACTGGAAGCAGTTGGGGATACGGTTGAAGACACAAAGATGGTAAACGTGGAACTTAATGGTTTCTCAGCTTCATGGAAACCATTTGTCAAAGGCATTTGTGCTTGTGAGAACCTTCCCAAATCTAAGAAACTATGGGATGATTTCATCCAGGAGGAGACTCCAATGGAGTCAAAGACAAGCAAGAAAGGTGGTGATGATAACCTAGCTCTTTTTGGGTAAACTAAGAATGGCAAAGGTAAAGGATCCAACAAGGGTAAGTTAAAGAATGCGGAGTCAACCTCACAATCAAGGAAGAAGGACTTGAGCAAGATCAAGTGCTTCATTTGTCATAAGCATGACCATTATGCATCATAGTGTCCAGATAAGAAGGGTAAAGGGAAGCAACAACAAATGCAGGTAGCAACCTCTGCAAAAACTCAAATGAGTGAGTTTGCTACCAAATTCGAGAAGGATTTCTCATTGGTCTCTTACCTTTCTACTAGCACGGTTCCAAGGAATGCTTGGTATGTGGATAGTGGGGCATCTTAGAACATGACATCAGCTCGATAATGTTTTACCAGTCTACAAGAGCAGAACTCAGGGGTTCAGGTTGAGCTTGGTGATGATACCAAATATCTAGTTGTAGGAATTAGTACCATTCATTTTCAACTTCAGTCAGGGAAATATTTACTTTGATGATGTTTTGTTTGTTCCAGGTCTCAAGAAGAACTTGCTTTCAGTTTCTATTATGGAGGATAAGGGTTATGCAATGGAGTTCAAGAACCAACATGTCCTTATTAGACCAAAATAATCTAGCCTGAAAACAACACAAGTAATAGGGGTTAGATAAGGCAGTTTATACAGGTTGTAGGGTAAACATGTTCGAGCCCTAGTTCATAGCAATAACAACTTGTGTGATTTGTGGCACAAGAGGATGGGGCACCTGCATCATAGAGTGTTGCCTATTCTGAGGGAGATAGTCATAGGTCTTCCAGAGTTCAGCATTGAGCAACAGGGAGTATGTAGAGGCTGCATGCTTGGTAAGCATGCCAAGGCTATTTTCCCAAACAGTGAGCATAGGTCTAAGAAGATACTATATCTAGTACATTCGAATGTTTGTGGACCGATATCAGTAGCATCAATTTCAGGTAGCATGTACTATGTTTTCTTTATTGATGATTTCTCTTATAAGACATGGATCTATTTTTTAAAGACCAAGTATGAAGTCTTTAGCAGGTTTCAGGAGTTCAAAGATCTAGTTGAGAACCAGACAGAGAAGAAGATCAAGGTCTTGAGATCAGATAATGGGGGTGAATATACCTCCAAGGAGTTCGATGGTTTTTGCAAGCAGGTAGAAATCAAGAGGGAGCTGACTATTCCATACAATCCATAGTAGAATGGGGTTGTAGAACAAAATAATCGATCCATCATAGGGGATTCTAGGGCCATGATTCATGACCAGGGCTTGCCAATGTTTCTTTGGGCAGAAGCATGCAATATATCAGTCTACATCCAAAACAGGCATCCTCATAGGATCTTGGAGGACAAGACAACAGAGGAGGCATTCACTGGTGTGAAACCAGAGGTGAGTCATTTACACATCTTTGGATGTCTAGTTTATATCCATGTTCCAATAGAGAAGAGGACCAAGTTGAAGCCCTCCAGTAGGAAGGGTTTATTTGTAGGATACAGTGAGAATTCAAAAGCTTACATGAGTTATATTCCAGATAATAGGAAGACAATAGTGAACAAGGATGTAAAGTTTGAGGAGGACGTTGCATCCATGAAGTCCCATGAGCCTATTCCAGTGATAGAGAATGAGGAGTAAGAAGCTCCAAAGGTTGAGCCAGGGTCACCAAAGACACCAGTGGTTTCTAGTTCAGAAGAACAACCTTCAGTTGAGGAGGTGGAGACATTAGCCCCTTCCAGTTCTATCTGGAGACCTCAATGGCTTACACAAATATTAAGGGATGCTGAGGAGTATGTTGAGGCTCCTAACAACATGATTAGGGAGAGCAGACCTCCAAAGAAGTTTTCAAGCTACATGGCATTGATGAGTAACATCATAAATTTAGAGCCTACCAGTTTTTAGGAGGCAACAAACCAACAGGTTTGGTGGGATGCCATGGTGGAGTACACCTCCATCATGAATAATGATATTTAGGACATAGTGCCAAGACCGAAGGGGAAGTCAGTTGTGAGTTCCAAGTGGCTCTACAAAATTAAGCATGTTGCAGATGGCAACATAGAGAAGTTCAAGGCAAGGTTTGTAGTGATAGGGTTCTCCCAGAAAGAGGGAGTGGACTATGAGGAGACTTTTGCTCCAGTCACCAGATACACTTCCATTAGAGTAGTTATGTCTTTAGCTTCATCTATGGGATGGCAGATTCAAAAGGGAGTCGTAAAGCTCCAGTATATTCCCATAGATCAGTAGGTAGCTAATATTTTGACCAAGCCCTTAGTGAAAGGGAAGTTTGAAGCATTTAGAGACAAACTTGGATTGGTGCAAAATTCCTTCCTCATTAAGAGGGAGTGTTGAGAAATGTAGCTCAGACAGGAACTTATTGCACAGGCTTCAGTATGAACGTGCTAGAAGTGGTTTGAGACATTTCTAATTCTATTTTGAATTTCACTTAAGTGATTTTCTATTTTTAAATTCACTTAAGTGATTCTATTTTGTAATTCACTTAAGTGATTCTATTTTGAAATTCACTTAAGTGATTTTCTATTTTTAAGTTCACTTAAGTGATTCTATTTTGTACTTCACTTAAGCGATTCTATCTTGATATTCACTTAAGTGATTTTCTATTTTTAACCTTACATCTCAAGATGAGATGAGATTTAATCTTAGGGTTAGAGAGTTAGGGTTGCCTTTTTCAAGGATAAAAGGAGAAGATCAAGAGTGTTTTAGATACACAGACAAAGACACAGAAAAGAATGGGAGGAGAACATATTGCAAAAGAAAAACTACAAGCTTAGGAGGAGAAGAACAGTGGTTGCTGGCTAGAAAAGCAACAAGAGAGCATAAGTGTTCTACTGTAGATGTAGCCTCTTTTATTTGTAATATTTTAGGTCCAAAAATATATTTAACTTTTGTTGTTCACGCTGTTTATTTTTCCAGCCATCTGTGTAACTGTTGCATGTTTGAATAAATTATTCTCAGATCTGATTTTTTTAAAATAACATAGGACAACAATTATCTAGGGCTAGAAAATTTACAATTCATACATTCATATGGTTATAACCATATGGAATATTAGATTACTTTGTTATAACTATAATTAGAAATAACCTTGTAGTTACAAATAACCATATCTCTAATGAAATAACAAGGATTGTCTTGTTAGCTTTTGATGTTGTATGCAATGGGAGATAGCAATCACAAGATGCAAAAATAATATGAAAGAAAGTAAATATGCGAGATGACTGAAATATGCTATAAATAGAAATGATGGAAATGAATACAATGTAGCTATGGAGGAAATGAACACTCCATGAATAATGCTACCAAACTACATTGCACCCATCTCCAATATGGGTAACTTTATCTAAGCTATGCTCTATGATGTTGTAAGTGATGCTCAATGTGATGCTCTATGATCTATGAAAATAAGGCCATTATATAGGAAGATAGGTTCCTTGGCCAACACTCTATCTAGATGTGCAAGGGACAAATTGCACATTGACACTTGTGCATTTATTACATTGCATGAAGAAACTAGGTAACTTCCCCCTAAAGTAATCTAATGTCCTAAGTATGTACCTTGGTAGGTACATTTACATGACCCAAATGATGTAATATAATCTATTTCTAACACCCCCCTATATTACATTATTTGGGTATTGAAGACTTTAGTCTTCAATGTGGATCTTCTTCCATTGAATGATCTTTGGCTTGTTCAGGTCCTTCTTCCTTGTCTTCTATCCAACCACCTTTATTGTAGTATTTGTGAGTATCTTCATTTGGTTCTGATTGTTGATGACTAAGTAGAGCATGGTGCAATTGTCCTCTCATCTTCTTGATTCTTCTATGCTTACCTTTTTGGTGTACTGGTCCTTCATTTTCTTCAACTTGTTCCTTTGAAAAAATGTTAGTATCATTTTGAAACATCATGATATCTTGTGAAATTTCCATTGAATCCAAGATATATGTATCTCCATGGATTGATCTTGTTGCCTTTATTTCACCTTGATTCATGATGAGACATGTATTGACTCCATCCATATATCCAAAGTTGATCATATAGTTGTCTTCTACTAATTTTCTCATAGAGATGAGATTGAATGTTAATCCTGGAACATACAATACTTTTTGTAGTAGAAGATTTGGAAATGATATGTTGGGTGTTACACATCCATATCCATGTATGGGATAAGTTTGGCTATCTGTAATTCTTAGTCTGTAGCCTTTAGCACCTTCAAGACAATCAAACCATTGTATATTTCCTATCATATGATGACTGGCTCCTGAGTCAATGTACCACATGTTTTCATGTTTTGTAGATTGGTTGAAGCAAATTTCACATTCATTGTATGACATTCCTTTTCCCATTTGAAGAAGTAAAATTGAAGAAATGAGATAGGACTTAGAACTTTGAAGTATATAAGCTTGATTTTGATAAAACCTTTATTGATCCTTAGGTTTGTAGGCTTCCTTATGTCTCCCTAGTAATGAGAGTGTATACACCTAATGGAATTTTAGGTTTTGTAAAAAGCTTATATTTTCCCAATGGATTTGCAACTTGATAATTTATGATAAATGTTGATATTACCAAGTTTTGTAGAATCCCTTATGACTCCCTAGGGATATAATATAGTGCTCTTGAAAATATAGTTCAATTTTTGGTTGATTTTGTAAGGTTTTGTAAATATCAAAAATCAACTTTTATTATCCCTTATTGCTCCTATTGAACTAAGCACTTTTCCAATTTGAAGAGGTTTTAATGTTGGATTTCTTTTGTCCTTTTTTGATGTGTTTGAGACAAGTATATAAATTTCCAACCTTAGCATAAAGCTTTTAATAACCTCTTTTAAATATCCCTTTAGGATTTTAATTGTAGTGTATCTAATTTCCAATAAGTCAATTTGATGTAGTAACCCTTATAACTCCCAAATTTTGAAAAATTAGACCACAATAATATTTGCAAATATTTTATAAATAAATTCCAGTAGAAATCCTTATTGCTCCTATGTTTAATATTGCAAATATTATATTGATATGATATATTATTCCCCTTTAAGATATAGCTTTCAATGTAGTTATATTCCTCTAAGTTTAACCTTATAACTCCCAAGAAATGAAAGCATATTATAGTGGGAATAAACCTTACCTTATATCATTCAATAGTTGATGTTGTATTCACTGTGCATGGGCTGCAATATAGATGTTGCTTCTTTGGCTCTTCCTCCAATGATTTTCTTGGAACCTTCATGGGTTTTGATGTTCCAAATGTGGCACCGTTAATGTCTACCTTTGACCTTCCTTGTCCAGAGCATTGAAGGCTCTTTCACACCTTGCTTCCATGCTGCCGCTGTACCCTGTGTTTGTAGACCCTGGACGTAAATGCTTGCTGAATGCCTTGGTCGTTGATGCTCTTAAATTGGAGGAGAATCTTGGTTTGAGTGCCAAGTGGCACGTCCATTTCTTTGTGAGTGCTTGAGGAGTAGAAGATGCTTGAGAACACTTATTTCCTTCTTTGAGTAACGTATGGATGTTACGTTATTTTAATGAAGTGCTCGACTTTCCTTCGGATAAGTGTTCCTCATATATTCATTGCACCAACTTGTAGCTTGTAACTCCCTTGATGATGAAGATGAGCGCTCGAGTGAGGAGCGTTAGGGTCTTGTCTCAAGTGATAAATGTCACTTCCTC
This sequence comes from Wollemia nobilis, assembly GCA_028583015.1. Classification (NCBI taxonomy): domain Eukaryota; kingdom Viridiplantae; phylum Streptophyta; class Pinopsida; order Araucariales; family Araucariaceae; genus Wollemia; species Wollemia nobilis. The sequence continues at coordinate 5,896,252 of JAQPPZ010017089.1, forward strand.
CTTGTGCATGGGCATCTTCTATAATGCTTCTTCAACGTATCCTTCTTGGAGGTTCTTTAAACCCTATAACATTCATAGCTCCTTTTTTGATCAATTGCACTTGCTTGTAGATTGTTTCAGGCTGAGTTGAGGAGCATCGATCTGGAGGCTTGAGCACCGATTTTTTGCTTTGAATATGTGGATACTGGAATGCTCCAATGGTGCTTTTATCTTCCTCTTTTCTCACCTGTTATACGTCCTCCTTGTAGACAGTGTTGCTCTTGATTATAATGTCATTTTCTCCCTTTGATTTTTCATCTTGTCTCTTGCAGGTTCGGCCATCCAATATGAGGGAGTAAGAGCCTTTAGAGTGGCTCCTTTGATGTGCTTGAAAGGATGCTAGTGAATGACCACCTTTGGCTGGTTTTTCCAGTGGATGTTGTGCCTTTGAGACACCTTCAAATCTACCTCATTTTTCTGTATAAACCAGATTAGGATAGTGCAATGCAATGTAATATATTCATGTATAAAATAGCTCTTAACCTTTATTGCACCCCTTTTTTAGGTCTGAATTTCTGGTTTTGTGGCAGAATTTTGAATGCAATATAAGGGGTTTCGAGGTTGTCTCTTTGATTAGACCCCTTCCCTTTTTAATATTTTTTTGCACTATTTCTTTGTAGAAAACTTATTGTGCTTTGAACTTGAGACTCACCAAGTCTCGTTCGAGGCTTCCTTTGCTGCTCTTTTGGTGGCTACTTTCTTCTCCAATGCTTGGAGGATTGAGCTGATTTTGTGGCTTCCCCAGGCCACTCAAAGTTGCAGATCTCTGTGCACTAATAGTGTCTTTTGACACTTTGACAAGTTCTATTTTTGTGCCTTTCTCAAGAACACAAATAACAATATTTTGAGAGCAATAGGATAGTGCAAATGAATCTAATAAAATTTCACTTTTTAATGCACTAACAATTTCACCTTATCACTCCAATTAACTCTCAAAATTAATGCACTTAATCAATTTACTGCAACTAATCAAGAATAATCTGAAATGAATCTTCAAGAATTATTCTGCAATTTCCTTATAAGCAAAGTAGTAGGAGGTAGTCTTCTTTTGCTTTCCAAAGTAGATGATAGGTAGTTGATAGATAGTTGAAATTATGAAATCTAATCAACTCCTAAAGTGCAAATGAACCTTAAAAGGAACCTTTCTCTTTTTGCACTTTTGAAGACTGTAATTCAATTCTCCTTTTTGCAACTTTAATCCAAATTAAGGTGCTTTAATAAATATGATAAGTAATCCAATTAATGAATCTACTTGCACCAATAGTTGCATACCTTTTTGAAAGCTTTTGTAGCTCTTTTACCACTTCTATGGAGGATGTTGATTTTGTTGCTTTCTGTAAATTGTCCTAAACAGTTCCTTCTTCACCAATAGATGGTCTCAAACTTTTCCTTCACGAGCCTTTGATTTGGTGGCTTGTTCTCCTTTTGTAGTCTCCTCCTTTTGCTATAGATTTGAAGAAGTATTTGTCTCTGAAATGGTGCCTTCTTGCTGTGAGAGGTAATCTTCAAATCTCTTGGATCTTGTAGGCTTCTCATGTCTTCAAGTCTTCTTGTCAAATTCTAGCTTCAAGGAGGATCTTCTTCTCAAGATTTTGAATGTCTTGAGGTCTTCACTGGATTCTTCTTCTGGGATTTGGCACTCCTTGCCAAATTCTTCTCCTCTTGGGCTTGTTGTCGGATGGCGACAATTGTCCCAAGTCCTTCACTATCAAGGGCTTCTCCTTGGTAGTGGATTTCTCCAATGAGTTCTTCTTTGATGATTTCTTTAGTAAGGCTCTCCAAGCCTTTTATTGGATGCTCATTGAGACCTCCCCAAGGTCTTTGATCTTGCATCTTCTTCTGGTCTTCCTTGAGACATTTTCTTCAACCTTCTACTCCTGGAAGTGTTGGTGGTGAGATCTTCCTCTAGATATTTGCTTCTGCTACTTCTGGATTTGAGTAGGACTCTCCTAGTCCTTCTTCTTCCAAGACTAGAAGTTCTTCAATGAGATCTTCTCCTTATATCTTTGCCTTCTTTGCTTTAGGTGTTGGATTGATTCTAAAGAAGATACTCTTCCTAGATTTCTTGTAGGAAGTTTCTCGACTCATTGAATCTCCTTTCCCTGCAACAAAGTATTAGTACTAAAATATTAATCTCCTTCTGAATCAGATACTCACTTCTAGAGTCTTCTTCAGGATCAAGGCTTCTATGGCCTTATTTCAGTATCAAGGCTTCTATGGCCTTTTTCAAGATTAAGGCTGCTATGGCCTTTTTCTTTTGGATTTAGGCTACTATGGCCTTTTCTTCTGGATCAAGGCTTCTATGGCATTTTCTTCTTGATAAAGGCTACTATGGCCTTTTATTCTTGTGTGAAGTTCTCAATTTAGTAATGGAGATCTCTTGTCTCCTAACTTCACCACAACTCTTCTCCAGAAGTCTTCTTTCACAATATTATTTTCTTGGCAAGGAACTAATATCTACACTATGAAGATACGTCGACCTTCGGGCAATGAAGTTGAAGTCTCCTAGATTTCTATTGTAGGAGGAATCCCAATATTCTAAGAATTATATTTTTACAACAAAATAAACTTTGGGCAATAGTTAAGAAATTCCAGATATCCTGAATTATCTTCACTAGTTGATTTGTCAATCTAGTGGATTGAATGTTGAGTCCTAGTCTTCACGAGTTTTTTTGCAACTCTGTGGAAAGACTCTAGCCAAATGCAATCTCAGTATTTCTAAAACTGAGATTTCTTTTAGTCCTCACTTGTGGCTCTCCCTGATTCTACCACCTAGACTCTTTTGAGAGTTTTTTACAGTGACTGGTCCAAAGGCGCATCAGGTTGACAAAAAACTCAGGCTCATTGATAATGGTGGTTTTCCTATGGCTAGATCTATCGTAGCTCTGATACCATTATTAGCTTTTGATGTTGTATGCAATGGGAGATAGCAATCACAAGATGCAAAAATAATATGAAAGAAAGTAAATCTATGAGATGACTAAAATATGCTATAAATAGAAATGATGGAAATGAATACAATGATGGTTGTGGAGGAAATGAACACTCCATGAATAATGCTACCGGACTACATTGCACCCATCTCCAATATGGGTGACTTTATCTAAGCTATGCTCTATGATGTTGTAAGTGATGCTCAATGTGATGCTCTATGATCTATGACAATAAGGCCATTATATAGGAAGATAGGTTCCTTGGCCAACACTCTATCTAGTTGTGCAAGGGATAACTTGCACATGTACAACTTGCACATTGACACTTGTGCATTTATTACATTGCATGAAGAAACTAGGTAACTTCCCCTAAAGTAATCTAATGTCCTAAGTATGTACCTTGGTAGGTACATTTACATGACCCAAATGATGTAATATAATCTATTTCTAATAATGTAATATTTATCTTTAATCTCCCATTATCACATTATTTTGTATATAAAAAGAGCTATAAAATAATTCAAATTTGACACATGTAAATGCCTTTATAAACATATTTGCAAGCTATTCTTCAGTGGGAATGTATTGGAGCTAAATCTAATGAATATAAACTTGTTCAATGACATTGAACTTCAATATGCTTTGTTATTTCATGAAATATTAGATTATTGACCAATTCCATAACACCTTGATTGTCATAATTCAATAGTGTCATGAATTTTAGATAAATCTATATCTAATAGTATGTGACGTAACCATATTACTTCACACACAACTACTCATTCAATGCAATATTTTTTCTCTATGGATGACAAGGCCACTACTTATTGTTTCTTATTATGCCACAAGATATGTCCAAGTCCTAGATGAAAGACATATCCACATGCTAACCTCTTGTCATCTATAGATATGGCATAATTTGATTCTACATATCCTTGAAGGAAAATTTTATCATTTTTCTTATACTCTAAGCCATACTCCACTACACCATGTACATAATGCAAAATCATCTTTGTTTCCTTCCATTGAATCGCCATAAGATCCTGCATGAACCTCAAAAGATAAGGCATAACAAAGCTGGTATCAAGCCTGGTATTTGTCAGGTATATGAGACTTCCAATCAATTGATGATAAAGAGTACCAGATACTAGAGATGACTTATCATATTAGGATAGTTGTGAACCTTGCTCCATTGTTGTTACCATTTTTTAAGTAATGTCTTAGCATATTTTATTTGTGATACCACAATGTGATTCTTTATTTTCCATACTTTCAAACCAAGATAATAGTGTAGAAGTTCTAGACCTATCATGCCAAATAAACTTTTCAATTCATTCTTTATACCATTCACTAATTCATCCAAAATACCAATTATGATCAGATTATTAACATACAATACAAGTATCACTATCTTATATCCAAATTTCTTAAGATAGAGATTTGTGTTAGAGTGACTTCTAGTGAAACCATGCTATAATAGATGATCATCAATTTCAATGTACAGGTTCTAAGAGCTTGCTTCAACCCATAAAATAACTTAATCGGTCCACATACCTTTTTTTGTTTTCCATTGATATTAACACCTTTAGGTTGTGTCATGTACACCTCCTCTCGAAGATCTCCATTAAGGAATGCACTCTTGACATCCATTTGTTGAAGTTTCCAACTGAATTGTGTTGTCGGTGCACACATTACACAAATGGTTTTCATATTCATTGTAGGGATAAATATCCCTTCATAATAAATTACTTCCTTTTGTGCATAGCTCTTTTCAACAATCCATGTCTTATACTTATCAATGGATCCATCTACCTTGTCTTTGATTTTTAAGACCCACTTGTAGCTTATGGGCTTATTTCCTTTTAATAGATCAACAAGATCCTATGTTTTGATCTTTATAAAATATTTCTAATCTAAATATATATCTTCCTTCCACTAGAGTGAGCTAAATGCATCCTTCACTCATGTTAGTTATGATTTCTCCATTGTTGAAGTCATCAACTCCAAATTTAATTCTTGATATGGTAACTATGAGTACATGGTCATGTGGAAGTGAGGTCAAGAGATGCATCAAGTTTAGCATCTCTAATGGTATTAGTGAGCCATTTTGGAGTCTTTCTCCATTGTGATGGAGCACCCACTACATTTTTATTAATAACTTTTAGAATATTTTTATGAACTTCCTCATCTAACTCCATGCTCACAACTAGGGATGTGGCATCTTCAAACTCCTTAGAATCCTTAGTATTTGACTTAGTTTCAAATTATTCATCAAACACCACATCTCTAATTATATAAAATTTCTTGGTAACTGAATATATCAATTGATAAGCTTTTGACTCATCCTCATACCCAAGAAATATGCATAACAATATTTTCATATCCAACTTGGTTCTTTGTTGCTTTGGCACATGCATGTATGCTTTACTTTTGAATACTCTAAGATGTGCAATTGAAGGCTTCCTCCTAGGGAAAGCTTCTTTAGGTGTAACTCCTTGTAGGTATTTTGTGAATACTCTATTTAGAAGATATATAACATTGGAAATAACTTCAACCCAATACTATTGCTCTAGATTGGCTCTTGTGAGCATGCACCGAACCATTTGATGATGGAATAATTCTTGATTTTGACAACTCCATTATTTTATGGAGTATATGATATAGTGAGTTGTTTCTTGATTCTATTTTGTATGAGAAATCCTAAAAACTCATTGGATGTATATTCCCCCTTGAACTGAGTAGAGTACATGAATAAAATACCCATTTTTTGTTTCTACATGCTTCTTGAAGGATTGAAAATACTTGTGTGTGTTTGACTTCAGTTATAAGAAATACACCCACATATTCTATGAGTAGTCATCCACAAACAACTAAAAGTACTTATGTCCATCAAATTTGGTTGGCATGGATCTGCACAAATTAGTGTGTATCACATCCAACGATTCTTTTACTTTGTAAATGCTTAACTCAAAACGTACTTGGTATTGCTTTCTTGCAAAACAACCCAAGTATACTAGTAATGTGGGTGAAAGGTTTAGAAAACCTAACACCATGTGATGCTTACTCAGTTGGAGTAAGTATCTGGAACTTAGATGATCATATCTCCAATGCTAAAAGGAAGTAGCATTTTTCATGGCTACTGATAGTGAAACATTAGTAGATGATGCAATATCAAGTGCAAACAACTCATGTTTCCATTTGTACATGGTAAATAGTGTATCCCATGTATCCTTAGATGTTTATGCTTTAAAAATGTGTAGCTAGATAACATTTTATATGGCAAGGATGACGATCATCAGTGTTAGGGCATCTACATCATTAAATTTCAATTGGAAATCTTCATCCTCTTCAAGTCAAGTGATTGTGCCAAAAATAATATCCTAGAGTTTTTCCACTACCAAGATGGTTCAAATGTTAGTTTTTCAAGATCCAAATTTTGAACCTTTGAGCAGCTATAAATATATAAGGAAAAAATGGATACTACCATGATGAGGGTTCCTTATCACTCCCAAATAATCCTCCTTTCAATATATTGTTAGTCTAATATATTGAACATTTTCTATATACCTATCGATAAATGGAAGAAGCTAGTCCTCTCTATATATGTAGTCATACATAAGAGAGACTTTAAGATACATGAAAGAGAACAATACAAGATACCAAGGTAGTATAGAAAGAAATTTTCCCTATCAATGACATGCTTTAAGAAAAATCCTTGTGCATATGCGTAACTTCCCTATATACTCTGAATTTCTTAATTTTAGGGCTTATGTCTAGCGATAATGATAAATAGGGTATGATTTTGAAGTAAAAGTATCAAGAAAAAGGACCTTATATCTCCTTGATGATTTAAAGGGTCAATTCCCAGATGTCATTATGGAAGCTTTGTTAGGCTATAGACATAGTAGCTCAACATGACACCTTTACCTATAAATATGAGTTAGAGGTGTCATTGATACCAAATACGACTAGTGTGCCTAAGCATTTGTTTGAGTTGCATACAAAGCAGGAATTTTTTTAAAGCAAATATCTTAAATTTTGAAGGTTACATTCACATTTGAAAATGCACCTTTATAAGAAAAATTACTACATCCCTTAGTTTTCAAATTATTCACTATACTCATTTTTTCAATTATTTGCCCACAAACACTATTAGGGATTGCAAAATTAAAAATAATATCATTCCTAGGGTAGTAAAAAGAAATAATGGTCTTGGTGGGTTTTGGCCCCTTGACCTCTACTTTAAAAATTCATACTTTGTTTCAAATTGCCAACTCTCCTACTTAATGTTTCATGCATAGAAAAAGAGAAAGTTTACTTTTAGTCCCATTAAAAAAATGTAAATTTAAAGTAGGGAATTAAACCTGAAACCTCCATCTTGAAAGTCTTAGTATTTGCCTTGATGTCAATTCAAATGGTCACTCATTTGTATGTTACTCCTCATTCCTTCCTTTTTTGCATGCTTTTGTTTTATTTTCTACAATGCAAAAACTTGGAAAATTGGGCTTCTGAATATGATTCCATTTTATAGAAGCCACTAATTTGGCATAACCCTAGACCAAAATAGGCTAATTTTTCATCATCTCGTGCTTTCTTATGGTAAAGAATTTCATGACAAAAAGAGATATACCCTTATAGCCATTAAATGACATCAAATGTGTCAATATGATAATGTAGCCTATGAATTTATCTACTTCAACCTTTGATTTTAGTTGGAAACCCCCAAATTTAACCTTCTTTAAGCCCTCAAAAGGTTGTTGGAAAACTATATTTGAATTTTTGACACCATAATTGCTAAACTTTGCTTAACTAACTATTTACGGTTGCATTTTTCACATGGGTCAACTGATGGTCATAGGTATGTGCATGCTATGAAAAATTTAATCAATGGGCTTTAGGACCATATCTCACTGGTGGGTGATCAAAGTGATGGATCTATAGAGAGAGTTAATGTTGGTAAAATAAACTAGCATTGACAACAACTATCTTGACTAAGTTAGGTGGGAAGGTCCCTTGGACGACCAACTCTACCCATATTGTAGATCTGAGAATATTGACATGGGGGAGGACTACATGGTTGTACCCAATGTCAACTATAGCCTATGCACAACTCATCTCACAACTCACTCGCACTTGTCTTCATAAGGCCATGCTTTGCAATCACCATTATTTTTAGCGATGGTACATAAATGTCCTCTTATTTTATTGCTCTTAATGGCCAAATGACACCTACATGCTATTGAACTACTTAGACATTACCTATATATGCATTGTCAAGATTTGAACATGCGATCAAACAAAGTCGAAGGTCCATCGATTGTGTCACTATTGGTTTATGAATTCATGTCAAACAATACCTTGGAAAAGTATCTTCACATCAATCAAAGCAGGTTTAAAGGTTATAGACTTTGGGTTTTCTATCTTGATGCCTATAAATTCCTCATATGACATGATTGATCTACAAGACATCTTAGTATTCTTGTGCTCTAATACAAATGATTGGAAGAATTAACAATATATTTTATTGATTTGGCATTGATATCTCTACATTCATATGGTTGTAATATTAGAATGCATTGTTGTAACCAAAACCAAAAATAACCAAATGGTTACAAACAATTAGATCTCTCGTGAAATAATAAGGATTATCTAATAATGTAATATTTGCCTATCAAAACAAAAGTTTCTTACTAGACCTACAAATGTGTAATTTGCGCTTGACTAAATTTTTTATTAATGTTTAGTCTCTTAATTTATTTATTTTTAAGATAAACTTGGACTATTAGACTTTAAGTATATTGTATTTATTTATATTTACTTGCTTTAGGGATTGGAACCTTGGTTAATGGCCATCTTTTGTTAGGATTCAAATGATAAATATAAAATATTTATACATAGGCTAAATTTTCCTATATTGTTAGAACTCAATGCTTCAAAGTTTACATTATGCAATTATAGGTATTTAAGTACATAGAAAGTCTATTTTAGGTATAAAAAATTCTTAACTAAACCTGCAACTACATTTGTCCTCTATTACTTGCATATACTTGTGAGAGGTGGTTATACCACTTGCCTTATCACATGGGCTATGATGTAATAACTTCTAACTTTTTCCCCTTATTACATCATAGTCATAACTCTATTTTTAGCTTATGACAAAAATTGTTTTTAGGGTGATATTAGAATTTAAGAGAAAAACTCCCCCCCTTAATGTAGGCTTTCTACTTTGATACTTAGGAGTGTCAGGTTCCATCGATCATGTACTTCAAAAATATATTTATGGCAAATTCTCATTCAATACTCATACAAAATCCAATGTATGAATTATATGTTTCCTTCAATGTCTTCAAGTGAAGCATGTGCTACCATACATCCAATGTCACCTATTGAATTGATTGGTCATCAATTTTTGTCTTGCATGTGATGGAATGAAAGTTGTGTATGGTTTCTTCTATTGCTTTAATTTCTTTTGTTTTCATTTCTTTCATTGTGATCAAATCCTAGATTTCTTGCAAGTTCTCCTTTTATCATAAGTTATTTGATATGATAAATGGGATGTATATTTTGAATGTAATCTTTAGCAATTCTATGTACTTATTTCATTCCTTTGAATGATCCCATAATTGTCACTATTTTTCCTTGAAAAATAATGTAGCAAATTGTCAAGTGCCCTATAGTATTTAGAGTTGAAACATTAGGGACCAACAACTACTGGTGCTATCTAACAAATATTTGTTTATCTCATATTATGTTATCAATCTTGATAATATCATAATGCATATTATCATTTAGTATATTGGTTACTTGTAGTGCTAATACACTACTTGAAAAGATCCTAGGATATGTTAATTATGTATGGATCTCTTGTTCGAATTGGAAAAATAAATAATCTTTTTTTAATAGGATCAAGTTTGCAAGCTATGTCATGCTTCTTTAATTTTTTTTTACAATAGGCCATTCATCTTGTAAATGTTTTTCTTTGTACTTGGGAAAGTGAGTAGAAAAATAATAAACTTCGAATGTACCATCTTTGTTCCAAAATATAATGAGCTTTTTGGCCTTAGAGGTATCATATGACTTGTGCTTATAATAGTTGCCTTTGTATGTAGGTAGTGTTGCCTCCTGTTGGTTCCTTGGCTTGAAGTGATCAATTGATGCAATTTTTGATGTATAATAATCTGGATTATTTTAATGGATCTAAATTTATTGACCTATCATATGTTTGGTTGCTTTGGAGTCATATCGAATAATATTATGCTATTTGAGTTATGCTTGGGGCAATAAACACAAGTTCTTTATATTGATTTTTCTCTTCTACATTATTTTATTGTATTGTTCTCCAAATTTGATTTTCCTTGCCTAAAAATAACATGTCCTGCTTCTAATTCATATCTCATGAAGGAAATCCATTTTGGAATGGATTGTGCCAAAATTACTTCATAGTATATCCATTTATACCACAATGTTTACACATATTCTATGTGTGGAAAGTGTTTCTTTAAGAATTATTTCTTTGATTCTAATATATTTGAAAATTATTTCTCTATTGTAAATATTGTGGAGGTCTTATGCCTCGTCTGAATGGATGCTTCCAAATTTGATTCATAAGAAGTAATTGTTCTTCTTCATCTACTACATGTGAGGACTTGAATTTTTGAAGTAGGTTCACCAATTTTTCAATGCTTGGTATTTGTTTAGTGATATTTAATATTATCACAAAATTATTATACTTTTATGGGAGAGATCTCAAAATAATTGAAATAATAGTTTCATCAGATACCCTTTCTCCTAATACTTGTAGTGATGCTCTTAGTTCTATAATTATTTTTACAAAAGATTCTAGTTTCTCTCCCTTTTTATCTTTAAACAATGGAGATGGCTCTAGAGGAATATAATCTTATTTTCTTCAAAGACAATTTTTAGCTTCTCCTATGAATATTTGGCCATGGTTGAATCCCAAATGTATGCTTAGAATTCATCTGCTACTCCAAACATGATGATTAATCTTACCTTTCTATCTGCCTTGTAAAAATTTATTTGGTCTTCATTTGCTTCTTCTATATGGATGATGGTATCATCTACTACTTTCCTAATTATTTAAACTCAAGATGTATTTTGAGTTGGTTTTCTACACAACATAATGTTTCACATGTTGGTTTGAAAATCTACCTATGGAAAGGTTGTGCCTTGACCAACATTGAATGACCTAGAAGTCATGACACTTCGTTGGTCAATATCCAAAGGAGGCTGATTCCTTTGAAGTTCAAGCTAATTGTTCCTAAAATAAGGGGGGAAGGGTGCTAAAATAAGCAAAATAAGCTAAAGTTAGAACTTATATTGGTGTATATTAAGCCACATCAAGATACAAGTATCATAAAACTATGTAGTTGAGAAAACAAGAAGACTGCCTATTAGACCAACCAATTTTTATTGAATTACAGGACATTCATTTATACCCTATATAGCTATCAGATTGCAAATTCCAAAACTAAAAATGAATCATGAATAAAAATCTAGAAATCAAAATTAATACCATGAGCATTTAATTAGCAAAAATTAGAAATGAGCAATCATACATACATACATGTTTCGCAATGAAGTGAACTAGACACCAAACAACAATCCCTCTATATTTCTCAACATACAATATGTTTCACACATGTAAATTGTAAAAGCCTAAGAGCCAACCATTTTACATTCTACATCCTAGTATATATAGCTTTTTATAATGTATTCAATTATCTAGTCATCATTACCATAGAGATGGATTATCGTTACGTCAAAATATTTATCAGTTTGTTAGGATGTTTTGAGGTATGCTTGTTATAACCATCTCGTTATGCCTTGCTAACCTGGCCTGATCTGCTTTATCTTGAGTCGTACTGCTCTTACCTTTTGCATATAATTAATTGATTCTCTTCTAATAGTTGCCCTAAATATTTGCACAATTACCTTGGTTGTTAAGATTGTCTGACAAACGGGTTTGCCCTGTTGAGAAAGTGAGATGGGTTTGCCCACTAATTGATAAATAACTATCGGATATCCATTTTGATTTGTCATAGCTGACTCATGATTTTTGGGTGTGTAACAAGGTTACCCATAGACGACGGACCTCTGGTAGCATGACCTACCCTGTTTGGGTATAAATATTCCAACGGGTTGAGGATTTAGCCATTTTTTCTCTTCTTTGCTCTTCAACTACACATTGAACATTTGGTACCTCTCCATGCTCTGTTCGAGTACAAATGCTTTGGTGGGTTGAGGACTTAGCCATTTTCCTCTTCTTTGCTCTTCGACTATGCACTGAACATTTGGTACCTTTTTATGCTTTATTTGAGTACAAATATTCCTGTTGTGGCCATTACACAACTAGCCCCAAATTTGGGGACCCACCTTTAATTTTGTGTTTTTGAGTATTTTGGTATTCTTGGAGCGATAATTTTGATAGGTCCCATCCTTGATGTTTACAATTTTGTTTCTAAGGTTCCTTGTTGGGTAGTGCCTTCTTGTCTTCTTCTAGAGGGTCTAGCATGTTGTCAGTTATAGGGTTTCCATAGGTTTAGTTGTTTGTTTGATTATTCCATTGTTTTCTTTTTATTTGGATTTATAATAAATCAACCTTTTAAAGGTTGATTGATCTTCATTTTAAATAAAATTAAAAAAAGAAAATAAAAAAGAAAAGGAAAATATAATATATATATATATATATATATATATATATATATGTATATTATATATATTGTAATAAATAATAAATAAATAAAAAGACAAAAACATATATATGTATGTATATATAACATAAGAAAAAAGAAAGAAGAAAGAAATAAAATAATAATAATAAAGGAAATAGAAATGTAGGCATATATATGCCTATACACATGTGTATGTGTATATAGGGCAAGTAAGTTAAAATGAAGCAGTATATGTTTTTACATGCCCGCATTTTCAAAATACCAAGAGCGGCTTCATTTTGGAAGTAGAAGTTAGGTTTATTAATAGGTTTTTAGTGAAATGGTTTTAATGTTTGAATTATCGCGTTATGACAGGGATGATCATAGGAGATAACGTGACTTCCAATAACCAAAGTGCGAAAACCACCAAACCATCAAAGCATAAACTTCGGTATGACATGGAATGCGACACAACGACGATGAAATGTAGCAAGATGAACAACCAACGAGACACATATGGCAAGTGTACTTTGATAGAGATGTTGATGTCGTATTATTTTTCCACCAAATAGGAAAGGTTGTTTCTCATATTTGTGCGCAGTTGACATATACAGTGTAATCCATGTTCAATCATGGGCAACACTGAGATAAGATCGTAGTCATACACGACGGTATATTGGGTTCACGACGAAGATGCCGATGTCAAACGAAAGAGCAAGCATTTTGATGTAGTTTAGGGAGAGTAAAAGCACGTTTTAAACATATTCAATACACAATAGTGGGTATAATATTTTATAAAGTACAACAATGTGGGTTTTTTGTGGTGAAGAGGTCAGCTTGTGATTATGATAGTGGTGCCCATTGCTGAGAATAAATGGCGAACGTAGCACAAAATGAGATGTGGATGTGCACTATAAGAAGGTCATGGATGCTATAGAGATGTGCAGGGAGAGTTGAGGAGCCATCATTGTACGAGTCATGTATCACTAGTGGTGATGAATTAACGAGGGGGCATTCAAAAGAGGTGATAAAACTACGCGATGAATGGGGACTATGATTTCAACATTATAAAATTGGAAAATCAATCGAACCCAAAGTCATAATCCTAAATGCCATCGAATGATCATGATAGGATTCGTAATCACAGGTGAGCAAATGACGTGACATAATCCCAAATAAAACCAATGTTTCTCAAATGAAGAAAGGGATGACCATGGGTCTCATTGAAGTCATAGTAGGTCGTAATGCATAGAGGAGGTCTCCCTGTGGTTAGATCATCGACAAAATTTAATCACATTTGCTGCCAGGGATTCATACATCCACACGATGATAGTGAAGCACAACGAACGATATTGACAACCATAAGCAACATTTCAAAATTATGGAGCACAATTTATTTATTTATTTATTTTTTACTCATATGGTCGTATACACCGCAAGAGCATAGGAGTGCAGATTATAGAGTTTGGGATTAGTTTCAACTGGGTGAAAATAGATCGTCAGTAGTAGTGACATCAACAGTATGGCCTCCAGGGTAGCATAGGACAATGTAGGTTCAAACTTTGTCATAGGTGGTGAAAGTTTTAAGAGGTTGAAGGGAAGGATGGGTATTGATGGTCACACCCGATCATAGGAGCTCTGTCAAATAGTTTACATGTCCTCTCAATGCTACATGCTACAACCATACAAATTAAACATAGCCATCTCAATGCTACATGCTGTAATCATCCAAATCAAATATAACCACCTAACAATAAGACCGTGTAACCATTTTGAATGAGTAAAATCTGAAGCAGAGGATAGAAATGTAATGGTGTTAACAATAAATCATGTTCTAATATATTAGACCATTAATCATTTAGCACATAGAGGTAAGGAATCCATGTACTTCGAAGACACAAAGGTTGAAATTAATCATTGTTTTACTTTCAAAAGTTTTATGTGTCATGATCGTTTCGTCGGTGTGCTACATATAAAAACAATCTGCTAGAAATATTATCAAAGTTTTTTATGAGCAAAAATAATGATGCGACAAGAGGAGCATTGCAGAGCATGTAAGAACGAGTACGATGGTTATGATAGGGTGTGCTCAACATAGGACAAAAATAAGCAGATGCGAGGAGGTAATGAAAAGGTAGATTGAAACTTTTAAAAACGATACCAACGCAGTTTTGTAGGCTGGAAGTTTTGGAGCAGATGCACAAGGAGAGATTGGAAGGTTTCCAAACTATCGTGAAGATGGTTTTCCTTCATTTTGTATGCATAAAAGGAAGTTTTTTGAACATAATACAAGTTTTAATGTCTATTCTTTTGCACATGTATTGAAGATATTTTAATGGTGTTTTATGCATGGATATGGTAGCATTATTTGAATGTTTTTAATACATATTTTATCCCTTAGACTCTCGCCATAACTAGATCTTGGATTGTGTGAATGCAGGTCTAACCTGGTTGTGTTTGATGTTCATGAACTAACATTTTTCTGCAGTACAGGTCAGATTTGCTTGCAGTAGTTTTTCTTTGGTCATTTCCACATTATGGTCCATATTCTAGATTTTTATTTTTATTTTTCTAACCCTACCTTTTTCATTTTTTTTAAACCTCATCAAATAAAATATAAAAATATAAAAAAATTAAAATTCCAAAAATAGATTCATAGGTCTCTAGAATAAACTTTAACGTTTCATATTATGCAATTTCGAGTTCATTTTGAAGCACATCCAAAATTATTCAAAGTTGTTTTTAAAGGAAGTTTGTAATTTTAGATTGTTGGAAATATTAAGTATATTGAGTTGTCATTGATGTCAAAGGGTGAATATTATTCAAGGTAGAAATATTCTTCAAGGATGTGTAGTTGAAAAGGTTGGAAAATTATTCAAGGCAAGCATATATTTCGGATGGAACAAGGCAAGGAAAATATCTATTAAATAAAGGTTTATAATATTTAAATTTCATATTTAAATATTATAAAGGAAAAGACAAAGGTTTAAGGATGCTTGGACAAAATATTTAAATATATTATAAAGGTTCAAGGCTTGGGACAAAGGATTTAAATAAAGGTTTAAATGGCATGAGGACAAAAGTTTATAAAAGCCAAGGACCAAGGCAGGGACATAAATGTGCAATATTAAATCAAAGGATTTAATTATTACAAGGGCTTAAAAGTTAAAGTTATAATATTTAATTTAAATATTATAACCCAAAGTTTTTGGCACCAACATATGGAAGAAATTTGAGTTTATTTTTGAAGCCGACGTGACAATTTCGTAAGCCATTTGGAAGCATATAAATATGGTGATTTATTTACCTTTGATATTCACAACTAATGACATGCAAATAAAATCGAATACATTGTTTTCTCTGTGAATGCGAACGGCAAAAATATAAGAGGATAAGACAACGAAAAATGAGGCAAGGACATACAAAGTTTATCTTGCGTGCCTGTAAGTTCGTTCGTTGGATAGTCCAGCTGGCAGTGTGGATCTGCGTGGAGGTTTGTTGGGCAGAAGGTCAAGGGGTCGAACCTCGTGGACGTCGGTTGTGTTTTGTTGTGGAGAAGAGAGGAGAACAAAACAAATACTATTGCTTACATTTGACATCTCGTTCGTCGGGGTAGCCCAACCGGTTGTGGGTTGTGCGTGGAGTGCTATTTCATGGGAGGTCACTATGTCGATTCCCGTCATCGTCGATTTTGTGGTTTTTATGTTGGAAAGTGCGTAGAACGTGGTTTAAGTAAAAGGTGCCCCTCCTTTGGTCTCAGCCACCACGGTAGCGCAGCTGGTCAAGGCGCTTGAGAGAAAGTTGCTTATCGTGAGGTTGGAGGTTCGATTCATAGTAGCACCAAAGGTACTAAAATTTTGATTAAAATTTTTGGATTAAGGTTGAAGAAAAATAAGGTGTTGGTGTATTGTTTTCAGATTATAATTTTTGAAAGTAAAGGAGAAATAAGGTGTAGTAAAGGTTTTTGTTATTTGTAATTTTTGAATATCTTAGAAAGGAGAAATAAGGTGTATTTAAGATTATTGTTATTTGTATTTTTGAATATCTTAGAAAGGAGAAATAAGGTGTATTTATGATTATTGTTACTTGTAATTTTGGCATATCATAGAAAGGGAATAAAAAGGGTTTGTGTTATTAATGAAGCTTTATCTTGTGAGAGAAATATAAGGTATTATTTTTTAGCACATTTTGATAAAGGATTTTAATGAGAATATTTTGATATCTAATTAAGAAGAGAAAAAGGGATTTACTAACCAGTTTTTGAAGTGGCACAAGAAAGGGAAATTATTTTTGAGATAGGTTTGAGGACACATCTTCATCAAGGCAGTTTTAGAGGTATGGTGATTTAATTCCTTTCCAAAGGGTGATGTTTGTTTGAAGAAAATATTTTGATGTCATAGGGTTGGAGATATAAGGATTGATTTGATGTGCATTAGTGATTGATTGAAGTTGAGAATAATTGTGCATTGCTTTGATTGAAACTGGAAATATATGTGCTAGGGTTTGAGAACAAAGTTGTGCATTAGTATTGAATGAAATTGGGAATAAAAAGTGCAAGGGTTTGAGAACAAAGTTGTGCATTACTTTGAGTGAAATTGAAATGAAATTTGCAAGGGTTATAGACCAGTTTTGTGAAGCAAATTTGTGCATTAGTTTTGATTGATATTGGGAAGAAATTTGCAAGGGTTATAGACCAATTTTGTGAAGCAAATTTGTGCATTGGTTTTGATTGATTTTGGGAGTACATAAGAAGGTCAATTATCAAGTGCTAGACTAGAGCTATCTTTTGAATGCAATAAATGTGAGACATGTGAAAGCGATAGACTTAATGAATGTGAAAGAACATATTGAGTATTTGTAATGCATATCATTCTCTATATGTTCATGAAGAAAAATAATTCTAGGTAGAATATGTTTGAATTACTTTAGTCAAAGAAAGCACTTTTGGGAAAGATATATGCAATGGTTTCTATGCAAGAATTGGGAATGTTTGAGCAGATTTTGTGAGTGAGTAGTTGAGCAGGTTTTATGAGCAAGTTTGAGGCAAAGTTGAGCAGGTTGTGTGAGCAAGTTTGAAGGAAATTTGAGTAGAGTTGAGAGCAGGTTTTGGAGAGTAGATTTGAGCAAGCCTTGTGTGTAGGCTTGGAGCAGATTTGAGTAGAGTTGAGAGCAGGTTTTGGAGTAGATTTGAGCAAGCCTTGTGTGTAGGTTTGGAGTAGATTTGAGCAAAGTTGAGAGTAGGTTTTGGAGTAGATTTGAGCAAGCCTTGTGTGTAGGCTTAGAGCAAATTTGAGCAAGCCTTGTGTAAAGTTTTGGAGTAGATTAGAGCAAAGGGGATTGGTGTCTCCTATGGATAGAGGTCCATGAACTAGAGCAAAGGGGATTGGTGTCTCCTATGGATAGAGGTCCACGAACTAGAGCAAAGGGGATTGGTGTCTCCTATGGATAGAGGTCCATGAACCAAAGCATAGGGGATTGGTGTCTCCTTTGGGTTGGTGCCCATAAACATTGTAATAGGGAATTGGTTCCCAAGATATTTTTTGAGAAAATTTATAAGAAATATTTTTTGTGTGGATGTAGCCCACATTGGGTGAACCACGTTAAATTTGTGTCTCTTATGTGTGTGATAATTTGTGCATTGTTTCATTATTGTAATTGATAATATTGGATAATATTGCTTTGGAAAGAAAAGTAAAAGTTCTATCTTATACTGTTCACCCCCTCTCAGTATAAGCTTGTGTTCTTCAATTGGTATTAGAGTGGGTTCCTTCATGAAAGTCTAACAGCTTGAAGGAAGATCTTACAGGAATACACATGGATGAGTTACATGAAATTTTCATAGCCTATGAGATGAGGACAGAGAAAGATCAAACATCCAAAAGAGGCAACATTCAAAGCTTCAAAGAAGGCAAAGAATAAAGAAATAGAATCAAGTGATGAATCAAGCAGTGGAGAAGAAGCTAAATTTGTAAGAAGGAATAAGAAGGATCTAAGAAAACACAAATATTTTAATTATGGTAATATTGGTCACTATGCAACTTATTGTCCACAAGATGGAAGTAGCAGTGAAGAAGAAGTTAACTTTGTGAGAAAAAATAAGAAGGATCTAAGAAAATACAAATGTTTTAATTGTGGTAACCTTGGTCACTATGCAACTCATTGTCTAGAAGCTGGGTACAGTAGCAGTGATGAAAGCCTCTTCGATAGTGAAAAAGAAGAAAAAGGTTCAAAAAATGAAGAAGGTATAGTTGACATAAAAGAGAAACTTATTGTTGTTCTTGAAGAGTTGAAGAGGGCTAGAAATAAGAACTCAATATTGAAGGCTCAAGTACAAGAGAATGAAGATGCTCCTATTTTCAAAGACCAAGAAGAAGAGAAAGAAGATGATCCTATAGTTGAAGACCAAGAAAAAGAGAAAGATTTAGAAAAGGAAGAGGAAGCCATAATTGATATGAAAGAGGAACTTGATGTTGATATTGAAGAGTTAAAAAGGGAGAACTTAAGATTGAAGGCTCAAGTACAAGAGGATGAGAAAATAAAAGCAAAGCTTCTACAAGATCTCACCGATTTAAAAATTAAAGTTGAAGAGGCAAGGAAAATTGAAGAAGGTATGGTTGAGCAATTAAAGGCAAAAGAGCTAGAATGTGAAAGACTAGAAAATGAAGTTATCTCTCTAAGGAAGGGACTTGAAAAATTTAATGATAAGATATCTCAGTTTAAGAAAAGCTCAAAAACCTTGGATGATATTATCAAAGTACAAAGATCTCCATTTATAAATACTGGACTTGGTTTTGAAGAAGGTCAAGAGAAACAAAAAGAGGAGTCAAGCTAAAAAAGAATAAAGGAATCAAAGAAATAAATTGAAGAAGAGCCTAAGACCTATGTTGATGTGTTGAGAGGTGATAGTATCAAAGAGGAAGCAAACAAAAAATCATCAAGGAAAAGGGACCATCATAGAAAAAGCAATGAGAGAACCATGCGATCATATCCTCCAAGGCAAGATGAATATTTCTTCCAAGGTCATTGTTTTTCATGTCACAAATTTGGTCACAAAGTTGTACATTGCAGGGTTCATAATAAGAATGGTTATGGCTACACCAAGAGGAACTTCAATTCATTTGAACCTTTCATGGAATACAACATCATGTATTTCAATTGCAATAATTTTGGTCATAAAGCTATACATTGCAGGGTTCATGGTAAAGATGATTATGACTTCGCCAAGAAAAATTTCAAGTCATTTGCACCTTTCAAGGACTACAACATCATGTGTTTCAATTGCAATAATTTTGGGCATAAAGCTAAATGGTGTAGAACAAAGTTTTCAGAACTTCCAAAGACAAGCAAGAAAAAGGATGCTCAAAATGTTCAAAGAGGTATGACTTCAAAAGTTTGGAGAAAGAAAATTGAAAAAGAAGAAGAGCATTATAAATTGGGAGTAGGTTCACTCCCATCCCAAAATTGATCACCTCAAGAAAAGGAGGTGGTGAGGGGGCTATGCTAAATATCTTATTTTTAGCCCCAAGGAGCCCTTTGCCATTGATGTCAAAGGGGGAGAGAATTCAGTGAGGGGGAGTAACTTGTCAAGGGGAGCAGATTGGGAATCCAGTTGGAGCAAAAGAAATATTTTTTAAGGGTTGCCATCAATGACAAAGGGGGAGATTGTTGGAAATATTAAGTATATTGAGTTGTCATTGATGTCAAAGGGTGAATATTATTCAAGGCAGAAATATTCTTCAAGGATGTGTAGTTGAAAAGGTTGGAAAATTATTCAAGGTAAGCATATATTTTGGATGGAACAAGGCAAGGAAAATATCTATTAAATAAAGGTTTATAATATTTAAATTTCATATTTAAATATTATAAAGGAAAAGACAAAGGTTTAAGGATGCTTGGACAAAATATTTAAAAAGAAAGGATAAAGGTTCAAGGCTTGGGACAAAGGATTTAAATAAAGATTTAAATGGCATGAGGACAAAAGTTTATAAAATCCAAGGACCAAGGTAGGGACATAAATGTGCAATATTAAATCAAAGGATTTAATTATTACAAGGGCTTAAAATTTAAAGTTATAATATTTAATTTAAATATTATAACCCAAAGTTTTTGGCACCAATGTATGGAAGAAATTTGAGTTTATTTTTGAAGCCGATGTGACAATTTGGTAAGCCATTTGGAAGCATATAAATATGGTAATTTATTTACCTTTGATATTCACGACTAATGACATGCAAATAAAATCGAATACATTGTTTTCTTTGTGAATGCAAATGACAAAAATATAAGAGGATAAGACAACGAAAAATGAGGTAGGGACATACAAAGTTTATCTTGTGCCTGTGAGTTCATTCGTTGGATAATCCAGCTGGCAGTGTGGATCTGCGTGGAGGTTTGTTGGGCAGAAGGTCAAGGGGTCGAACCCCATGGACGTTGATTGTGTTTTGCTATGGAGAAGAGAGGAGAATGAAACAAATACTATTGCTTACATTTGATGTCTCGTTCGTTGGGGTAGCCCAACCGGTTGTGGGTTGTGCATAGAGTGCTATTTCATGGGAGGTCACTGTGTTGATTCCCGTCATCGTCGGTTTTGTGGTTTTTGTGTTGGAAAGTGCACAGAACATGGTTTAAGTAAAAGGTGCCCCTCCTTTGGTCTCAGCCATCACGGTAGCGCAGCTAGTCAAGGCACTTGAGAGAAAGTTGCTTGTCGTGAGGTTGGAGGTTCGATTTGCAGCAGCGCCAAAGGTACTAAAATTTTGATTAAAATTTTTGGATTAAGGTTGAAGAAAAATAAGGTGTTGGTGTATTGTTTTCAGATTATAATTTTTGAAAGTAAAGGAGAAATAAGGTGTAGTAAAGGTTTTTGTTATTTGTAATTTTTGAATATCTTAGAAAGGAGAAATAAGGTGTATTTAAGATTATTGTTATTTGTATTTTTGAATATCTTAGAAAGGAGAAATAAGGTGTATTTATGATTATTGTTACTTGTAATTTTGGCATATCATAGAAAGGGAATAAAAAGGGTTTGTGTTATTAATGAAGCTTGTGAGAGAAATATAAGGTATTATTTTTTAGCATATTTTGATAAAGGATTTTAATGAGAATATTTTGATATCTAATTAAGAAGAGAAAAAGGGATTTACTAACCAGTTTTTGAAGTGGCACAAGAAAGAGCAATTATTTTTGAGACAGGTTGATCATTATCAAGGTAGATTTAGAGGTATGGTGATTTAACTCCTTCTCAAGGTGGTTTTGTGAAAACATTTTGTTAAAATATGGTTGGAGGTATAAGGATTGATTTGATGTGCATTAGTGATTGATTGAAATTGAGAGTAATTATGCATTGCTTTGATTGAAACTAGAAATATATGAGCTAGGATTTGAGAACAAAGTTGTGCATTAGTATTGAATGATATTGGGAATAAAAAGTGCAAGTGGTTGAGAACATAATTGTGCATTGCTTTGAGTGAAATTGAAGTAAAAATTTGCAAGGGTTATAGACTAGTTTTTGTAAAATAAATTTGTGCATTATTATGATTGATATTAAGAGCAAATTTGAAGGGTTATAGACTAGTTTTGTGAAGCAAACTTGTGCATTGGTTTGATTGGTTTTGGGAGTACATAAGAAGGTCAATTATCAAGTGCTAGACTAGAGCTATCTTTTGAATGTAAATAAATGTGAGACATGTGAAAGTGATAGATTTAATGAATGTGAAAGAACATATTGATTGTTTGTAATGCATATCATTCTCTATATGTTCATGAAGAAAAGAATTCTAGGTAGAATATGTATGAATTACTTTAGTCAAATAAAGCGCTTTTGGAAAATATATTTGCAATGGTTTCTATGCAAGAATTGGTAATGTTTGAGAAGGTTTTATGGGCAGGTTTGAGGCAAAGTTGAGATGGTTGTGTGAGCAGGTTTGAAGTAAATTTGAGCAAAGTTGAGAGCAAGTTTTGGATTAGATTTGAGCAAGCCTTGTATGTAGGCTTGAAGAAGATTTGAGCATAGTTGAAAGCAGGTTTTGGATCAGATTTGAGCAAGCCTTGTATGTAGGCTTGGAGTAGATTTGAGTAGAGTTGAGAGCAAGTTTTGGAGCAGATTTGAGCAAGCCTTATGTGTAGGCTTGGAGAAAAATTGAGCAAGCCTTGTGTAAATATTTGGAGTAGATTAGAGAAAAGGGTATTGGTGTCTCCTATGGATAGAGGTCCACAAAATAGAGCAAATGGGATTGGTTTCTCCTATGGATAGAGGTCCATGAACCAGAGCAAAGGGGATTGGTGTCTCCTGTGGATAGAGGTCCACAAACCAGAGCAAAGGGGATTGGTGTCTCCTTTGGATAGAGGTCTACAAACCATAGCATAAGGGATTTGTGTATCCTTTTGGTTGGTGCCCATAAACATTGTAATAGGGAATTGGTTCCCAAGATATTTGTTGAGAAAATTTAGAAGAAATATTTTCTCCATGGATGTAGATCACATTGGGTGAACCATGTTAAATCTATGTCTCTTATGTGTGTGATGATTTGTGCATTGTTTCATTATTGCAATTGATAATATTGGATAATATTGCTTTGGAAAGAAAAGTAAATTTTTTTATATTATACTGTTCACTCCCCCTCTTAGTATAAGCTTGTGTTCTTCATAGATTTTACATAATTTCACATTTTGAAGGTAAATCAAATTTCAAGCTTTGCATGTTCATTTTGTAAGCAATAAATTAACTTCTCTTTATGAAAAGTACAATTTCATTAAAGGGGAGTGATTTATATGGCATTTCAAAGGCCATTGTATTTAAAGCAATAAATTAACTTCTCTTTATGAAAATTATAATTTCATCAAAGAGGGGTAATTTATATGGCATTTCAAAGGCTATTACATTTATCAAGTTATTCATGTAGATTATTTTATTTTCATGCTCAAAGCAACATTAAATGAATCCAATCATCATTCAAACTTTGCATTTCCAAAGATAGATTTTAATCTTTTCTTTCATGCTCAAAGTAGGGTTTAATAATGCAAGATAAAACTTGTTTAAAATATGCTTAACCAAAAGAAGATAAAATCTACCTAAAATACTTCAATATAAAATGAACTAAGGCATTTACATCATGGTCATATGAGGGCCAATCACATTTTATTTTCTTTTAAGTTTCATGAACAATCAATAGCATAGCATAATAAAGTAATACCAACATAGGCCCCTTGTTAACAGTTATTTGCAAATCACTAAGGTATTCCTAGCACTTATTTGACACATCTTCACAAGATTACAAGCACACATTAAGTAAAATGAACCTTGGAGAAATTTTTATTTCTTTGCAAGAGAGGATTTTCTAATCAAAATCCTAACTGTGAGTGTGGTTTTGCAATTGGGTAAAATTACCACTCAACATTTTGGCGCTAGAAGGAGGGCATGAATTGGTTTATTTTATTGCTACTTAAATGCTAAATTGTTCATTGTTACTTGAAAGGTTATTTGAAGGTATTGGTTTGGACTAACGAGGTTTTGTTGATAGGTGATGGTGTTCATTGATTGGAAATTGCTTTAATTGATAATACATTGATGCTAACCATTTTTGAGAATATTTCTTATCATGATGGTTAAGTTGATGCATTGTTAACAAGCATTTGTTGTTGTCATTATTAATCACACCACAACCTAATCCAATGGCTGCAAATGCTGGAAAGTGGTATGGGGTGCACAAAAATCCTTTGAACATTGTTGGAGATGTTCATGACCTACCCAAGAACATAGAGATATTTTTTCCCAAGTATAAACACGATGGCACAAGACTAGCAGAGGAACACATTCAAGCCTATGTGGATGCCTTAATTAGATCGAAAGTTGAACATGAGGATGTGGCTTGTAGATTATTTCCTTTGAGCCTAGATGACACGACATATGATTGGTACATCAATCTACCCACTGGCTCTATTACATCCTGGGTCCAGTTAAAAACTGCTTTTGTCAATCAGTTTAAGTTGCCCATAGATCCTGCCATAATCTATCATCAATTTGCTTCTTGCAGGAGGGAACCTAATGAACCATTGAGAACGTTCAACATGAGATTTCAAAAGCTCTATGCAAGATTGATTGCTCCCTTTGTTATTTCAAAAAATGTTGCTCTTCAGATATACTTTGGGGTATTGGATCCCTTGATCGCCATGTTCACTAGGACAAATCCTTTGGTTACTACTCTTGCCTTAGCCTACACGGAGGCCATGACTGTAGAACAACAACTAAGGCCACAAGGTTTTGGGATGGAGCAATTACCTATGGTAGGACAACTAGGGGCTTACAATCAAACCCCAATGATAAACCAGGCATGGGTACAACAGAATCTGATGTTGAACGCTTTTCCCTACAATCAATTTTACCCTACCATACCCACTTATCCTCCCACATGCGCTTATACAAATACATATATCCATCCAACCACTCCATTATGGTTAGAGAACCATTTGGCCACTCATGGAGCCATAGCAACAAGTGCTCAAGATTTACCTACTTATGTCAATCCAACTAATCCTACCACTTCTACTACCCAACCCAATAAGCTTGAGTCAGAAGTAAAAGACCTAAAGAGGTTGGTCCAAAAGTTAAGTAGAGATATGGTTCCATTACAAGAACAAGCACCTCAAAGTACACTTCCAAATCATCCTACAAATCAAGTTCATGATACGAATTTCAATGATATTCCATTTGATTCTCTCTTAGATAATGGAGAAGGCCTAGATAGGACTTGCATTGAAATATATGCCAATTCAGGATTCTCCAGTAACTTAGATGAAATCATTAAAATGGATGGTCAAGAAATCCAACATGAGCCAAGTTATGACAAGCTAGAAATAAAAGGCTTAGAGTCATTATTCACAAAGGAGGATTGGGATAATCATAGAAAGCTAAATACAAGAATCGATCCCATTGTAGAAACCCTTGAGCCATCAAAAGTGGATGAAAGTGAATTTAAAAGGGAATCAATGGATGAATATGAAGACATGATAGAATTTCATCACTTGTTTTTAGAAGACAATTATTATAATGATTAGAAAAGATATGAGGAATCATTGGTTTCTCACACTTCTACTGATAAAATTTCTATTTCACTTGATATGCAGGACGCTGAAATTGCTATCTCACATAAAGATCTTGCAATTCCTATTCAATCTAAAAATGGCATGAAAGAAGGGATGGAATCTCATCAAATATTTTGAAAATGATTTAATGACATCTACTAAAATTGCATAGGAAGAAATGGGAAATTCATTCACTTTGTTTCCATTTGAGAGGTAACTAATTAAAAGCCTTGTTTCACCTAAGGACCCTATAGTATCTATGCTACCTCAGATAGAGAAAATTCTAGAATCTGAGTGGTTTGGGTTTGATATCATTGATTATCCAAATGATAAAAATGTTCCTTTATTTGAAATAACTCAAGTAGTTGATCAAGGAGGATATGTGTTATTTAACACATCCCTTGACCAACAAGAGTTATGTTTTGAAAAGGATGGACATATTTTTAATTGGGTGCCTAATTTTGGTGTTTTTGAAAAATAGGTCATCGATGAAGATGAAGGGCTACAAGATGACAATGATGGAGATCATGAGGAAAAAGAAGAAGTTACAAATCCTCTCCAAGTCTTGGTAAATGAAAATGTATCAAAGGTAGAATCTCACCTTTTGTGTTCCACCATTCAAACTCCAGGTGAAAAGTGGGCCTAATTGTTTGTTGGATTCAAATATTATCAATGATGAAATGCCATTTGTGGTTGACAAAGAATTTGAGTTGATTTCTACTCACACCACTAATAAGATTGCTTTGTTGAATGAAAAAGAAGTAGATGTGCTTGAGTTATTGAATCAAGTTCATCAACAATTAATAATTGAATCTAGGATACAAACTTATAATGATCCTCATTTAGTAGATATCCTAGATGCTTGCAAATTGTTGCATAAGTTTGATTGGCCTAAAAACATGGAAAATGACTTGACTTTGAAATTTTTAGAAATAGGCTCCTACTTGCAAAACCTCATTTTTGAAAAGGAAAGCCTAATTCTACATCATGATTTGAATTATGAAATCTACATTTTAAGGAATAGACAAGAAAGAATTGAAGATCAATTATTGTCTTATCAATTTGATGATTTGAAACTCCACTATGGGATTGCTAATGGAACTAAATCAAATTGGTGGGGTGAGAGAGGTAAAATGAGGGTTGCTATTATAGACACCAAAATCCGACACCTTCTAAAACACATTTACCACCCCACCATCAAATCCTGCATAATAAAAATATATGCCTAAGTTCTAACTTAGGGATATAAAATCCTGCACATTATCCTATTTTCCTAATTTATTAAATCTGGAAAATCACCTTAGGATACCCTACCTACCCATTGGACATGTGTCCCAGACACTTCATCCAACACCTTGGCCACATATTACCCACTCCTGTCCCCCTTGTCCTTGCACATGGGGCAGATTCCCAACACCCATGCCACAACTCAGTTGTTGTTGTCCCCTTGTCCCTTCACATAAAACAGCATCCCATATCCCACTCCACTTGAAGCCACATCACCCCAGTTAAGTGAGGCACACTGAATGACTCACTATAACTACCCCTTCCACCTGGCAGTTCAGATTTACCACTTGGCAAATCAAGCTTGCCACCTCCTATTCCCTCCAAAACCCCAAGAAGCCTATAAAGACACCATTAGTCCACCAAAGAAAGGGAGCTGAACTTGCATACCGATAGGCTACCAAAATACATCTAGACCCAACGAGAAATTGTGAGCATTAGCATAATTTCGTACCATTGGTTCGAATCCCGAGGCAATCTATTCTTCAACCAAACTCCTTCATGGTTTCATAGTAAAAAATGTCACAGTTTCACAACCTAGTCCATAATTTCCAGCCCACAACCATGCTTTCATGGTTCCACAGTCCCGAGCATGAACATCATACACAGAGATCAGTAATTTTTGTATTAGCAAGGCTTTATTTATTAATTATTTTCTATTATTTGCTTCATATAATTAGTAGCTTAAGGTTTTATGAATAGCATTGATCTTATTGTTCAAATATACAGGTGCTACTAATCCCTTTTTAATTTGAATGTGTGTAGGTGATAGGTACTTTGGACAAGCTATTAAAGCTGGAGTGGTCCCTTACTAGATACCAAAGCCCACTCACCCCTTGAAGCTATGACGAGAGAATGAAGAACACCACATCTGTAGAAGAGTCAGAAGATCTCTTTCTATCAAAATTGTATTTCAGAGAGACAAGAAGCATTGTAACATTGCTCCCAACATACTTGGGGCAATTCAAAATATTTTGTAAAAAGCAGTATCAATATCAATACAAAAGGACATTTTGGCAATCTATTTCTCTTTCTGTATTTATTTTTATTTGTGTTCAATTCTTTGGTTACAAAAATGGTGATCACGATGGGACCCCCTAAAGGTTCCATTTTGTTTTGCCTTACTTTTTAAATATATTTATTGATCTCTGTTTGCACCTACAGGTTTTGAGAGTTCAAGGCGTGCATAGATTCAACTTTGGGTCAATAAATCTGGAAAACCCTATGCCCAAATTGTTTACTATGGAAACAATTTAGAAAAAAAGGGGACGTTGACACTGGAGGGAGCAACGATTGGATCACAGGTCTATACTCTCCATTTCTTTTCTTTCTACTTCTATATTTGAATTCTATTATTAGCATTGCATTTAGGGTAAATTAGGTCAGTCATGTTTTCCATTTGTTTGCATATAGGTCTCAGGATAGAATTCATATTGAAAAGAAAAATCTGCATTTGCATAAATAGAAAAGGTCATATCTGCATTTGTCGGGTTATAAATAACCTAGGCATTGTTTTTAGGTTCGGGTCCATCAATCTATTTCTATTGACAGAAAGGACCCATGCATCCACGGTTGGGATATCCCAAACGCAGATGCACGGTTGGCAAACCACGCATCCACGGTTTACCAGAACTAACCGCGCACCCACGGTTAGCCCTATTAAACAGAATCCATTGGGTTAGAACCAAAGTTGGCACTTTTCCCCTGATTTTTTGTTCATTCTCTATTTTCTATTTTTTGCATCTAGGCATTGAAACGAAATTGCATGATAATATTGCATATCACCATAATCAAACAAAACCATCACACACTCACATAAACATTGGAAAATGATTAGATTTCATCATCCGTCGGGTTTGGATTTCATCATCGAACCACCAACATTATACCCTATTCTTTGCCAAGGCCGATTCCAAGATCCATCATAGCCCATGGGTTATAGCATACATTTCTCTTCGAAGAGGTGTATCGCAGACGGGTGAACTGGGTGAGGAACTGGTAGGACCTATGCTCCCTGGCCATGTGTGGACTTCATTACCACACATTATAGGTGGGATTACATGACCTAGAGTTCATAGCCAGGTTGTCGAGCTACGAGTATACAGGTGAAATCCTAGATTCATTTAGGGCAAAACATTGAGCACACATCTTTTCATTTTTAAAACAATTTCAAAAAAAAAACTAACAAAAATCTAGCACCAAAAACTTTGTGTGTTTGTTTGCTTTGCATGTTGTATTGCATAGTACTATCATTTTATTTACATAGATAGTTGCACTTGGCATTGTACCACATAGTAGCGTATGGTAGTGACTCGTAGTCAAGCTAAGAAACTAGTGTCAAACCAAAGTCAGTGGTCTTCCCCCATGGCCTCTCAATCTGGAAACGTCCCTCACACTTCGATGGTAGGACAAGTAGGCATGCCTCTTTCTATGTCCCAAAGTCTTAATGTAGGGCCTTCTAGTAATGCCCCTAATACGGACATAGACATTATGCATAGGGCTACTCACACAACCATACCTGAGACACCTAGGAGTGAACCTCCTATAGTGGTAGATAGTCATGTCACCATGTTCGACATGGATACTATTAGAATGTACTTGAATGCAGTTGGAATGGTCTTCCCATCATTACCACCACTCTCCATCCCATCCCATGTTGTACCATCATTACAACAAGAGCCCGCATATACTTACCCACAGTAGTCGAAACAAGTTTTTACAAATCCTCTTTTTGAGTTGGTTGTTGTAGCACTGGCTAACCAACCATCATCATCCAACCAACCACCCCGCACATTACCTCAACAACTCACCATTTCCACTAATCCCTTGTATGAAACAATTCCTGTTGTTTCACAAACCCTAACATCCACTCAACCCACTACCCTCATAGGTTCTACATCTCATATCATACCATAGTCAGTGGCAATACCCTTTGCTACTTACCCCCCACTCACTTCCACTACCATGGTTGTTCCACAACCAACCCAACCTACCACATCACAGGTGGTGGTCCCTACTTCAAATGCAATTGCTATGCAATAGGCTTTCTTACAGTTGCAACAAATGATTTTAGATAATGCTAACCGTAGCATAAATCCTGACCCCAACCAACATTTGCAAGGGATTGAGCACAACTTCCCACCTACATCTCACCAAACAAATACCTTCATCCAAGATCCATCTTGGGTAATGCACCCCCATCCACCACTATGGTTCATAGTCAACCTCCACATCCATATGCTAATACAGTAGGTCAGCATACCATCATACCTCCATCACCCCATCCATATCATAACATCCATCAACATCCTTACCATAACACATTTCAGCCAACCATACCCTATCACCCGCAACCTACATACAATCCACCACATTACCAGCAACATCAAGTACATTCAAGTGTCAGTCCTATGGATGACCCTAGATACTAGTTCTTATAGAGTCAGATTGATAGTCTTGCCATGCAAACTCTAGGTTTGCAATACCAAAAGCCAACTTTAAGGCAACTACTCAATCATCCTATTCATGCTTCGATGCCTGAGCCACCATATCCAATGGATTTTCAAATACCCAAGCTTGAATTTAAGGGGGAAGAGGACCCTCATGAACATATAACTAGATTTGTAAATGCATGCTTCAGAATCAAGAGCAATGATGCACTACTATTACATACCTTTCCTCAGACATTAGGGGGAGAAGCCCAAGACTGGTACAACCACCTACCACATCAAAGTGTTTTTACATTTGAACAACTAGCGGACCAGTTCTTGGAAAGATTCACCCTAAATGTCAGAAAACAAACCACATTGACTGATTTGATTTATCTAAAATAATATGATGATGAATCGGTCTATGAATTTGGCAATCGATGGAGGTCAGTCATGATCAAGTTACCATTTTCCCTCCCTATGTCAGAGATAATACGAATGTTCATGAAGAGTTGTGCTAGGCCCATCTCTTCGTTACTACAGCTACAATAGTATAGGACATTCGATGAGGCACTCGCCCAAGCAAAGCTAATAGAAGAGATCAAAATTCATGAAGGTGAGATAAAGCCTAAAAATAAAGAGTGGCACAATAAGAATCAAAAGGGGAATAACCATGGTCAGTCCAAGACCGCACAGGTTAACCAGATAGTTTTGGGCCAACCATAGTTAAATCAACCAGCCCAAGCACAAATCCAACAACCCCAACAACAACAACAACCGCAACAATTGAATCATCAAGTGGTTCCACCCCCACAATAGGCACAAAATCAGACACAACCTGCAAAAAGGCAACAACATCATTTTAAGCCAAAAAGAAATTACACACCAGTACAAGAGCCATATTCATTAGTCTTCCAAAATTTGTATGCGGCAAAACTCTTTACATTGCCAGAAATGAAACCTGAAGATCCTAACAAACCAAAAACAAAAGGTTACAAAGAACACCTCTTTTGCATCTATCATAGACAAAGAGGACATGATATTGAAGGTTGTCATGGTTTCAAAGGAATTGTGCAAGATTTATTGGAAGTGGGTACAATTAAAGTTGACAACCCACTAGCCCAAAATAACCAAAACCTAGGCATCTACCAGACACCTTTGCCACATCGAGAGGTAAATCAACAACCGATGGGAGCATCAACTTCAACAGTTCCTCCCAATCAGGTTAATTATGTGTCTCAATTACCGCAAGGTTTTGTAGGAGCTATCAGTATAGTTACCCATGGATAGAGGTAAGCTAATCGCACAACTCAGCCTCCAGCAACACAACCAAAAAATGTGCCCATACAACTTGGACCAAGCATTCCACCACCACCTTTCCATAATCACCCAGTTGTCACCTTAAATAGTCGGTTAACACAAAGTTTAAAAATGGCTTCAGCAAAATTATCAATTTATGAGCTAATACAACAATCAACACCCCATAGGGAAGCATTGATGGAAATCTTAAAGTCTATACAAGTACAATCAGAAGACCCCAATGCATTCAATTCCTTTGTAGGGAGTGTGCAAAAGTGTATGGAACCCTCGATAGTATTTTATGACTTCGAGGAAAAGCAAATTTTGGTAGATTCACCTGATCCACCATTGCACATAGTAGCTCACATCGACAGGAAGCCATTCAAGAGAGTGCTTATTGATACCGGTTCCTCCATCAACCTCATCACCACACCTGCAATGAAAAAGCTCAACATCCCATCATCTCACATCACAACTTCCACCTTCACCCTTAGGGCTTTTAATGATGCTTTATGCTCAACTATGGGGAATGTTGTTCTTCCCATCACCGTGGGGGTGAAAACAATACATGTCCTCTTCCACATCTTGGAAGGAGAAATGCAATATAATATACTTCTTGGATGCCCTTGGATTAGGGAAATGAAGTGTGTGCCTTCAACATTGCATCAATGCTTAAAATATGTACATGAAGGCAAAGTACATTGTATACCAGCTGACACAGAACCTTTCAAGTACTGCAACTTAATTTCAAACCCGTATGAGCCCTTGCTTCCATAAACACACCTAACTATCCAGCCACTCACCATTAGGACCATTCCATCTAGTAACACTTCATCAAAAGCACCCATTCAAGAGGAATTGCCTATAGTTGACCCAACTTTTGCATCCAAAAGTGTCAGCTCAATTCAGCCTTCGAACACTACATATCACTTTCCAATCACACCAAACCATCCTACCAACCAACAACCAACTCCATCTAGCACACTTCCAGATCCACAACAACCATTCATATTCACAACACAACCCACTCCATCCATCAATAAACCACAATCATCACAACCCATAGTCTCACAAATAGGGCCACCTATTAGAGATAATCCACCACCACCATTAGAGCCGCAACCAAGCGTAGAAGAACCCTCTTCATCCACCGAGCCATCAACCTCCCAACCTTCCCGAGTTGCAGTACATCTTGCCAATCCTGGTATTGGTGAGTATATTATTGAAAGTGTCACAATTACACCACCTATTGAGTCAGTAAGAGATTATGGTCACCCTCGAGACCCACATTTAGCCATAGGTGAGATATACAAAATGGGTTCATCATCAAATGCAATAAATTTCATATATGGGGGAGTCGATTCTTCATCTGGTCCATCTCCTCCAGAGGAGGACCATGTAAAAGAGTTTAATGAGAACATTGATTATTTATCTAACCCATCATTCCCAGTGAGATATTTTCAAAGGGTTAATTGGCAAGGATATGGACTTGGATGACATGAACAAGGTCCTCACCGCATTATTGAGCCAGAATATAGAGAGCCAAATGACCGCTCAGGTCTAGGTTACAAACCTTCCATCGCAAGCTCTTCGCTAAGTCAAACATTCCAAGAACTGGATATTGAGTGCGAAGAAGGAGAAGGAGAAAGTGACAAAGAGGATGAACCTAATGATGAAGATGATGATATAAATGGTGAATACCTAATCTACAATTTTTACCCTCATGTGTTTGGAACTTTCTCAGAACAAGCCTTACAACAAGAACCAGGATACGAAGATCCACCAGAAATAGCCGACCTTAGGCCAGATTACACACAACTTGTTTTGGGACCTCATACAAATGCTAACGGCTTCTGGATAAGTGATGATGATTATGAAGATGAGACAGAAATGATATTTCTGAATCATGAGCATGAAATGCAAGCTAGAAGAATACTCCAAGCAGAGGCGCATCATGAACAACATAATCAAGAGGTAGAAGAACCTCAAGAGGAGGTAATATATGCAGAATCTATTCGGAGAGATGACTGGTACCAAAAGAAATTCCCAATAGACCACACTCTCTTTTGGCTAAGCAAAGAACATGAGAGTCCTGAACCAGAGCCTCCTCCATCACATTGGCATCACATGGAGCATCGCCAATCACACACATTAGGTCAGTTGCAACCTAGAGAGGATGAGTCATCACCTCTCAAATCGTAGCCACATCATCTCCATCAAGTCAACATGATTTCTGTTGATTTGCTCACCCCACTCCGCAATCCATATGATGAGGCAAAGCCAATCCATATCGACACTAGCCTCATTGCCATGGACAGGATCTCATCCCCACCATCCATTGCCGAATTTATCCTATCCAAAGAATTATTGCGTGCTTCAAACGCATATATTTCACAGCAACCTTCATCATCAAATAACTCAGTTTTTCAAACTGAAATAGAGGGGGAAGCCCTAGAGACATTTGAAAATGTGGCAGATGACATCCACCTCATCCCAAATCCACATCAACTAGAAGAAGGTTCTCACATGCTCATTGAAGAATCTATAGATGTGAACCTTAGTCAAGACGCGGATAATCCCCAAATTGTCAAAATCACAAAAGAATTATCCATAGAGGAGAAAGAATGCATAATAAGCATGCTAATGAAAAATAAAGAAGTGTTCGCATGGTCATATAAAGACATGCCTGGTTTAGATCCAGACCTGGTAGTCCACAACCTAACACTGGCACATGATGCAAAGCCATTCAAGCAAAAGCTTAGGAAAGTCCATCCAACAGTCGCATTAATTGTAAAAGAAGAGCTACAAAAGTTATTGGATGTGCACTTCATAGTACCAATTGATTACCCAGAATGGCTCTCAAATATGGTACCCGTTCGCAAACCGAACGGAGGGATACATGTGTGCACTGATTTTTGAGACTTAAACAAAGCGTGTCCCAAAGATGATTTTCCTTTGCCCAATATCGATCAACTAGTAGACTCCTGTGCTGGTCATGAAATGCTTTCCTTAATGGATGGTTTCTCGGGATACAACCAAATTTGAATTAATCCCGAAGATCAACACAAGACAACATTTACAACACCCTGGGGGACATTCTGTTATAGAGTGATGCCTTTTGGACTCAAGAATGTAGGAGCTACATATCAACGAGCTATGACGTACATATTTCATGATTATATGCATAAGATCATCGAGGATTATGTAGATGACTTGATTGCTAAATCAAAAACACGTCTTGAGCACATCGAAGTATTAGAAAAAGTGTTCGATCGATTGATAGAACACAAAGTAAGGTTAAATCCTAAGAAATGTGTATTTGGTGTCACATCGGGAAAGCTTCTAGGATTCATTATCTCCAAGTGAGGCATTGAAGTAGATCCAGGTAAGGTAAAAGCTATATTAGAAATGCCACCTCCCAAGAACTTGAAAGAGTTGCGTAGTTTACAAGGAAAGATCCAATCTATCCGATGATTCATCGCACAACTCTCAGATAAATGCAGGCCTTTCAATCACCTATTACAAAAGGGGGTGATATTTTCTTGGACAACTGAATGTCAAGAGGTATTTGATGACATAAAGAAGTATCTGGCTTCACCACCAGTTCTTACACCACCTCGAACAGAAGTCCCTTTTTACCTATACATTTTTGCAACAGATTTTGCACTAGGTACAATGCTTGCACAAAAGAATGAAAATCATAAAGAGCAAGCAATTTACTATATTAGTCGAACATTGGTAAGTTACGAAACAAGATATGCTTATGTCAAAAAGTTATGCTTAGCAGTGGTTTTCACCACTAAGAAACTTAGACATTATATGTTAAGCAATACTACCTATGTCATAGCTAGAGAAAATCCTTTGTGATACATGATGACTCGCACATACAACAACACCCATACTGCTAAATGGATAATGCTTTTAACCGAATTCGATCTCGAATTCGTAAGTCAAAAATCCATAAAAGGTCAGGTGATAGCTGATCAACTAGTTGAAGCTCCACTAAATAATGACAAACCACTAATCATTGAGCTTCCAGATGATTCAATATTCTCTATCATAGAACAAGAAGAGTTGGTTTCTTCTAAGGATGAAGCAGATATGACAATGTTCTTTGATGGATCTAAGTGCGAGAAAGGACAAGGTGCGGGAGTTGTGTTTTATACACCTGAAGGAATACCAATTCCTTTATCATTCAAACTCGACTTCACATGCACTAACAATAATGTAGAGTATGAAGCCTTAATCTTAGGCCTTCAATCAGCTATAGCAATGGGAATAAAAAGACTAAGCATTTTTGGTGATTCTCAACTAGTTGTCTATCAAGTAAAAGGAGAATACCAATGTAAGGAACCAGTTTTAAAGCAATACCATGAAGTGGCAACAAAGTTGCTACAAAATTTTGACTGGTTCGAAATTAGTAACTTACCCCATTCGACAAATAGATTCGTGGATGCAATGGCTTCTTTGGGATCTCTCATCCCTAAGAATGAGCATGGAGAAGTACAACCGCTAATCATAACAATAGTGCCCAAACCATCAATTCAAAGAGCAGAATCTACAAGTGAGAAAAATGTTTGTTTAATACATGTTGAACCTTACAATTCTTACCTTGATGAAATAAGAGACTTTCTCAAGTCTGGAACACTCCCAATAGAAATGACATGAACTGCAAAAAGAACGTTCAAACAAAAAGTAATTCATTTTACTCTACTGGGGGACGTGTTATATAAACGTGGTTATGATGGAATATTATTACGATGTCTAAATTCGGTTGAAATAGAACGAGCTATAGCAGAAGCCCATGATGGTACTTGTGGTGGCCACTTCAGTGGAATGGCCATTGCAAAGAGAATACTGTGCATGGGATACTATTGGCCGACCATGGAAAATGACTATTGTAAATATGTCAAAAAGTGCCAAAAGTGCCAACACCATGCAAATTTGACTCATGTACCATCACATGCTTTACAACCCATTCAAATTCTTTGGCCATTTTCACAATGGGGCCTCGATTTGATTGGTAAAATATCACCTGCTTCATCAGGACAACATAAATTCATCATAACTGCTACGGAATACTTCACAAAATGGGTGGAAGCAATTCCAATGACCACTACGATTGGACCTCGAATAGCGGAGTTTATACTTCAACATATTATCTATCATTTTGGAATACCCTCAAAAATAATTTTTGATAATGGGAAGTCATTTAAGAATAAGGATGTTAGAGCCTTGTGCAACAAATTCAAAATCCAACACAGTTTCTCAACACCTTATTACCCACAAGCAAATGGGCAAGCTGAAGCAACCAACAAAACAATGGTATCCATTCTCAAGAAACTGGTCAAAGAAAATCATCGAGATTGGCATACTCAACTTCCTTTGGCACTATGGGCTTACAGAACAAGCATCAGAACGCCAACAGGAGCAACACCATTTTCATTGGTTTACGGTGTTGAAGCTATATTACCTTTCGAGCTCGAGATACCCTCCTTGAGAATTGCATTACAGGAATTCATGGATGATGACACCGCTAGACAAGCACGTCTTGACCAA
The DNA here is from genome assembly GCA_028583015.1 of Wollemia nobilis. Classification (NCBI taxonomy): domain Eukaryota; kingdom Viridiplantae; phylum Streptophyta; class Pinopsida; order Araucariales; family Araucariaceae; genus Wollemia; species Wollemia nobilis. The sequence goes on from JAQPPZ010017089.1 coordinate 5,933,542, forward strand.
TTGACACTTATTGATGAAAAATGCATCAACGCTCTAGAGCATTTGTGAGTATATCAAGACAGAATCAAACGTGCTTACAACGCAAAAGTCCATCCTCACGAATTTCAAGTAGGGGACCTAGTGCTCAAAGAAAATCAACAAAATACCAATGCATTGCCACACTTGAGAGATAAATTTATGGCTAATTGGTTAGGCCCATATATTGTAAAGCAAAAGTTGGGACCAAGAACATATAGACTTGCCGAATTAGAAGGAAAGTTGGAGCCAGAGCCACTAAACATAATGCACCTAAAGGCATTTTATGCATAAATCGACTTGCAATATATGTATATATATGTACATGGCTAAAAAAAAAAAAATTTATATTTCTACATTGCATACATTTTACATTGTAAATAGAAATATCTTTACTAACATTTCGCATATTGCATTTACATATCACATAAAAATATTCATATCACAAAAAAAAAATCATTTTGCATTAACATAAGCATATCATAAGCATGTAGCAACATTATAATATATCATATAATTGCATCCATCCCATCCCATGTTCAGTAATATTTTATAGTGGTGATGATACGACCAAATAAAACAAGTTCCAAGAATTGGGGGTACCCACCTAAGGCTTTTTCCCAATTCAACCAAAGATATACAACACATGTTATCCTTACATCTACAATCAAATTTTCATTCACTCAATCATGTCTAGTGAAAAACCAAATTCCAATAATATGTCCAATTTTCTTTAGGACCAAAGCACTTTTGTCACATTAAGAAAGTCTTGAGTATGGTAGATTGACCCCAAAACAATCTTGAACCAAATACACTTTTACAAATCTTAAAACATTTTGAGTAAGAAAAGGACAACGCCAACTTGGGTACACCTTGAAGCGAAAAAGTAAAATTCCTCGCTTACCCTATCACGCAACATAGTCCAAAATAAAAAATAGTGGTTTTCACCACTATCACAATAATGCTCCAAATTTAAACAAATGTAGAGTAGTAAGGATAGGATCACATTCTCATCACACTTCGGTTGAGAATCTGATTCCCCAAAACTCTATACAAAATTAATTCCAAACACACACCACAGATCCCTAAGGCAAAAAGGATCGTACTACATTCCCCTCAGAAAGTTATGTAGTCATCCCAAAAGCTTAAAGATCAGATCATTGGACTATGGAGTGAACCTCCACCGGGGCTATAGACGCTTGACTGGCAGTGGAGTAAACTCACGTAGGGCGACATGTCTCTCCCCTAAAAGGGAGACCTCTGACCGCACATACGGGTAAGCTAGCTAATAGGTAAACCCATAACAGGTACCATCCAATTTACTCATGATGGGTCAATTAACTTCACAATCACATGCACTGGTTCTTGATTGCTTAGGGTCATCGCCAACTCAAATATTTAGTAAATAAACTCCACTTGCACACACCTTGGTCTTAAAGAAAGTTAGACAATGATCAAGAAAATGGTTTACATTACTAGAGTGTTTGAGTCTTTGAAAATATTCCACTATTAAATATCAAAAACCATACCATCTTCCATATCACCATCAACATATTCTTCCATTATCACATACATATCCACCATACATCACCCACAAAAAGTCACCAAGATTGGATACCCCCAATTGCAACAATGAACAAGTAATGGTCAACTACTCTGAGCTATAAAATATTACATGAACATCATGCATGCCATCATATAGTTACATGAACAAATAATTAAACTGCATATTACATATTAGTTTGCATTCATTATCATAAAAACATAAAAATATTTAGATTGCATCAAATAAGCAATAACAAAGCATTAACAAGAAGCATGCATATAAACATTAACACATGAGATAAAATAAAAAGACCATGTATATATATATATATATATATGTAAGGTCTCAAAAAGTACAAAATGCCCATAAGTTGTATACATCAGAGCACCAAGGCTCATAGCAAAATAAAAGATGGTAAAATACAAAAAGAAACACATGACACAACTAGCTAGTGCCAGCAGGATCCCTCCGAGGACCCTATGCAGTAGAAGCCCCATGAGAGCTCGATGACCGATGAGTCCTACGACTCATCTCAGTCCCTCGGGTAGTAGTAGCAACTGATGATGAAGGAGGAATAGGTAGAGGAATCTACCGCTCATGCAAAATATTCTCCAACATCTCCATATAAACAGCCTACTTATGCAGGCTCCTCAAATTAGCACCCTCACGAGCAACCAACTGAGAAATCTCTAATCGAAGAGCAACAATAGTAGTTATAGTGTCACCTCCACCTGACCCCGCCTGTAGCCGAGTAAGCTCACCCTCTAACCAAGTAACCTCACCTCCAAGCCTAGAAATATCCAAATCCTTTGTAGCAAGAGCATCGCTACTAGGCCCACCGCCTATCCTATCCACCTCACCCTGAAGATGAGTCACCTCACCCTGATACCATGCCAACTCACCCTTTAGGTGAGTCACCTCTAAACTCCAAGCTATCACACTCACCCTATAAAAAATCCCAATCCTCCTCTATCCATCGAGGAGGGACATCACCTCCTCATCTACCTCATCGATCCTTCGACCAAGCACCCATCATCTTCCTACCTCTCACCTCATCACCACTCCCCTCATCATCAACATCACTCGACATCCAAAGAGGTTGAGTGGCTAACCATACATCATACTCAGGAGTGGTACCCACATCATCCAAAGTCAAGAACCTCTAGGTCAGATTCATCAGCTAGGTCATCAACTCACCAAAATTTAGGAGCAACAGGCAACCCCAGCTCATCTCCCCATCACCTATAGGTCACAGGTGCATCAGGCACACCCTATACCAAACCAAACTGATGCTGCACCCGAGAAAACTGAATATACTCCATCTCCCTAAGATGGGCACCAACAACCCATCGACCTCGCCTAATGCGATGAAGCTCTATCGCATCCATCACCCAATCCAGGCCCCTCCAAGGCCGCCAACTCATAAAATCTCTAGTAAGCGAGCTCAGAATATCTCTATACTCTGATGCCCCCACCACTGGATGACTGAGCTCCTCACTAAGAAGCCACCTATAAGCTCGAGGAGAAGTGGCATCACAAGCACAAGGAAGACCAACCGGTCGTCCAACAATGATGTGCTCCCAAGACCAAACTTGGAGCACCAAACTGCAACCTAGCCCTTTCACCCCGCCTCTTCACCTCGTACAACTCATTATATATCTGACATAGAAGAGCGGGAGCCCATGCCAACCATCGAGGATCAGAAATAAGATCAAGAACAATAGGAACCTAGTTCCATGGGATCCTCGATCCCATGGAATTGGGCAACAACATGTTGCTCAATATGTACATCAAAAAAGTGGGAACGGCTCCCAAACTATCAGCTGTAAAGAGATCAAGATATGCAATACCCCCTACTATAGTCTACATCCCACAAATCACCAAAAATAGGGAACAGAGCCTCCTTCTTGTCGAGGCCAACACGGACAATAGGACCCTCGATAGGAACACGAAGAATCTGGTAAATATCCTCCAAAGTAATAGTTAGCTCCCCCGTAGGAAGCTGAAATGTCCCCCTATCAGGATCCCAACGCTCAACAAGCACCGACAAAGATCCTCATCAGCTCGGATGGTGCCAACCGCCCACAACCATCAAGACCAATGGTCTCTAAAAAGTCCAATCATCATCTGTAAGGGCCTTGCGCACTTTGCGAATAGTGCGAGGCCACCTATGTCGAGCATCAAGGAGCTTAACCTGAAAAACAAACAACATAAACAAAATATTAGAAAAAAAAATTCACCTACCCCTAGGTGACAAAAACAAAAAAAAAAAAAAAAAATTACCTACCTATAATACAAAAAAAAATTCACCTACCCCTAGGTGAACAAAAAAACAAACAAAAAAAAAAAAAAAATTCACCACTACCCTAGGTTCAAAAACAAAAAACAAAAAAACAAATAAACAAAAAAAAAAAAAAAAAAAAAAAAAAAAATACAAAATAAAACAAACAACAACAATAAAAGAAAGCTAACTAAAGGCAAAGGACCACCTACCTCAGCATAGCGAACGCCACCTTCCGCTCCAGTTGAGACGCCACCACCACCACCTCCACCACCACTACCCTCGCCAATCTCCATCTCACTACTCACTCACAACAAACCAGCAGATGACAAATGGAATGAAATGACAATGACAGGGCACAAGCCTATTTATAACCGCATTTCATGATGAAAAATGTGCATCCACATTTTTAGGATCGCACAAAAATGCAAAGCCATAGTTTGAAGCATAAACCACAACGTGGTTAGCGCATAAAACCCAACCCGCGGTTTCAAGTATGCGCAACTGCGTTTTCCAAAAAAAATCAAGAAAATAACAAAAGCAGAAGATCCAAGGTTAAACGATGCCTACTCCATGAGGTTACAAAACATGGTAAGTTCAAATCAACAAATGCACAATGGAATTGCTAACAATCACTAGGACAAGCGACTAGGATGATTGGTTCCTTTTACTTCATTTCATACATGTCAGCAAACCAAACAATATCTACAAACAAACATAATCACTAGAAGCAACATCAAGAATAACGCTTTCAATTGGCCATTGGGTCTCAATTGTTACCCACTCGCCAATCGAGGGGGTAAAGCATGCAAATCAAAATTTCATTTACAACAGTCATCCATCTTACCACACCAAAGAGAGTTGAGTCCATTCATCAAATAAAGGTCGAGTGTCATTAGTTTTTGCACCGCATTGTGTTGTACACAACGCAGTACAAAAAGGGGCAACTGTAGACACCAAAATCTGACACCTTCTAAAACACATTTACCACCCCACCATCAAATCCTGCATAATAAAAATATATGCCTAAGTTCTAACTTAGGGATATAAAATCTTGCACATTATCCTATTTTCCTAATTTATTAAATCTAGAAAATCACCTTAGGATACCCTGCCTACCCATTGGACATGTGTCCTAGACACTTCATCCAACACCTTTGCCACATATTACCCACTCCTGTCCCCCTTGTCCTTGCACATGGGACAGATTCCCAACACCCATGCCACAACTCATTTTTTGTCCCCTTGTCCCTTCACATAAAATAGCATCCCATATCCCACTCCACTTGAAGCCACATCACCCCAGTTAACTGAGGCACACTGGGTGACTCATCATAACTACCCCTTCCACCTGGCAGCCTAGATCTACCACTTGGCAAATGGAGCTTGCCACCTCCTATTCCCACTCAAAACCCCAAGAGGCCTATAAAGGCACCATTAGTCCACCAAAGAAAGGGAGCTGAATTTGCATACCGACAGGCTACCAAAATACATCTAGACCCAACGAGAAATTATGAGCATGAGCCCAATTTTGTACCATTGGTTCAAATCTCGAGGTAACCTATTCTTCAACCAAAACCTCTATCCATGGTTTCACAGTCAAAAATGTGAGTCCACGGTTTCACAACCGTAGGTCCATGGTTTCCAGCCCACAATCGCACTTTCATGGTTCCACAGTCCCGAGCACAAATTCACATACACGATCGAGATCAGTAATTTTTGTGTTAGCAAGGCATTGTTGTTAATTATTTTCTGTCATTTGCTTCATATAATCAGTCGCTTAGGGTTTTATGAATAGCATTGATCTTATTGTTTAAATATACAGGTGTTACTAATCCCCTTTGCCGGTTTGAATGTGTGCAGGTGACAGGTACTTTGGACAAGTTGTTGAAGCTGGAGTGGTCCCTTGTTGGATACCAAAGCCCACTCACCCCTTGAAGCTGTGACGAGAGAACGAAGAACACCACATCCTGCAGAAGAGTCGGAAGATCTCCCCTCTTCCATCACAAGCATTGTATTTCAGAGAGACAAGAAGCATTGTAACATTGCTCCCAACACACTTGGGGTAATTCAAAATATTTTGTAAAAAGTAGTATCAATATCAATACAAAAGGGCATTTTGGCAATCTATTTCTCTTTCTATATTTATTTTTGTTTGTGTTCAGTTCTTTGGTTACAGATATATTGTTTGGCCTAATCTTACTTTGGTTGGATTTCTGTAGAGCTTGGCATGCTTATCATGATATGTGTTTTTTAAAGTGAGCTAATCAGGTTTAGGATCCAGGGAAATGATGGCCTAAATTTTTGCACCATATTGTAAATTATTGTATATAGTGTGTGGGTTTTTATAATTTTGCTTTTATCTTTTCTTCGTGTGGCGCTTTTGTGCGCAATCCCATGTTTTGGCAAATTTTTACTTTTTGGTCAGTTTGCATTAGGTTAGTTTTTGGTTTGTTTTTGAGTTTTGCGTTTTGGGTTCATTCCCTAGATTTGTGGTGATGTTTTGTGATGGTTGCTAATTTATGACCTCTTGATCATTTTCATGTTCCTTTGTCATGAAGGGTGAATTTCTTATCATGTGGATCAAGGATGGATCAAGGAAAAGGGGATGAAGTTGTTTAGTAACCACTCCTAGATTTTGGGACTAAGATAGTGAATTTTGGAATACTGAATCATTTTGCTAAAGCTACACACAAACACATCATATTAAGGGGCATGCTTTGAAATATTGAAGGATGAAATCATTTTGATTTGTAAATTAAGGCAAAAAATCCAACACACTCCATTTCAAATACTTTCTAACCCATGTGGTGCATAAAATTTTGCAAAGCCATTAAAAAAAAAAAAGAAAAAAAAGGCAAGAAAAGGAAAACACGCTAAAATCAGTCACTAGGTTTGGATAAACTCTATAGGGGCTATAGACGCCTGACTGGAAGTAGGGCTCTGTTTAGACAAAGATTGTTAAAAAAATAAAAGGCATTACAAAATATCAATTAAACACAAGGGTAATTTAGATAAACCCTACCGAGGCTATAGATGCCTGACTGACAGAAGGGCTCTATCTATAAATTTCTTTTTGGGAGCAATACTTCATAGCCTAATGCAAAGCAGGTGATGGAATCTGGATGATTTTCAAGGATGCAAAATGAAATCACTTTTCACACACATTAAGCCAAAGTAAATGTTCATGTGTTTCCATTTGAAGTTATCTACCCCACCTTCTTGGAGGTCGCTAAATGGGTTGTCTTTATGATATTTGGTTTATTTTTTTTTCATAACTGGGTTCTTCACTTGAAATTTTTAGGAGCATTTCCCAACAGAGTCGCCATTTGTTGTGGCCATTGCACAACTAGCCCCAAATTTGGGGACCCACCTTTAATTTTGTGTTTTTGAGTATTTTGGTATTCTTGGAGCGATAATTTTGATAGGTCCCATCCTTAATGTTTGCAATTTCATTTCCAAGGTTCCTTGTTGGGTAGTGCCTTCTTGTCTTCTTCTAGAGGGTCTAGCGTGTTGTCAGTTATAGGGTTTCCATAGGTTTAGTTGCTTGTTTGATTATTCCATTGTTTTCCTTTTATTTGGATTTATAATAAATCAACCTTTTAAAGGTTGATTGATCTTCATTTTAAATAAAATTAAAAATAAATAAATAAAAGAAAATAAAAAATAAAAGAAAAATATAATATATATGTATATTATATATATTATAATAAATAATAAACAAATAAAAAGACAAAAACATATATATGTAGGTATATATAACATAAGAAAATATATGTATATATAATAATAATAATAAAGGAAATATAAATGTAGGCATATATATACCTATACACATGTATATATGAATATAGGGCAAGTAAGTTAAAATGAAACAGTATATGCTTTTACATGCCCTTATTTTCAAAATCCCAAGAGTAGCTTCGTTTTGGAAGTAGAAGTTAGGTTTATTAATAGGTTTTTAGTGGTTTTAATGTTTAAATTTTTGCATTATGACAGGGGTGATCACAAGAGATAACACAACTTATGATAACCAGAGTGCAAGAACCACAAAACCACCAGAGCGTGGAATTTAGGATGACATGGAATGAGACACAATGATTGTGAAATGTAGCGAGATGAAAAACCAACGAGACATGTATGGCGAGTGTACTTTGATCAAGGACATTGATGTCATATTATTTTTCCACCAAATAGGGAAGACTGTTTCTCGTCTTTGTGTGCAGTTGACATATGTAGTGTAATTCATGTTTGATCATGGGCAATGCTAGGATAAGGTCACAATCATACATGGTGGTATATTGGGTTTATGATGAAGATGTCGGTGTCAAACGAAAGAGAGAGCATTATGATGTAGTTTAGGGAGAGTAAAAGCATGTTTCAAATAGATTCAATACACAACAATGGACATGATATTTTATAATGTACAATAATGTGGACCGTCTATGGTGAAGGGGCCAACTTGTGATTATGATAACAGTGCCCATTGCTGAGAATATATGGCAGATGCAACACGAATCAAGATGCAGATGTGCATTATTAGGAGATCATGGATGCTACCAGGATGTACAGGGAGAGTTGAGGAGCCATCGCTCCACGAGTCATTTATCACTAGTGTTGGTGAATTAATGAGTAGGTATCCAAAAGAGGTGATAAAACTGCATGATGAATAGGGGCTATGATTTCAACATTGTAAAATTGGAAAATCAATCGAACCTAAAGTTGTAGCCCTAGAGGCCATAAAATAATCGTGATAGGAGCCATAATCACAGGTGAGTAGACGGCGCGACATAATCCTAGACAAAACCGATGTTTCTTAAACAAAGAAAGGGATGACCGTGGGTCTCACGAAAGTCACAGTAGGCCAGAATGCATAGAGGAGGTCTCCCTATGATTAGATCATCGGTGGAATTTAATCACTTTTGCTACCAAGGATTCATATGCCCACATGGTGATAGTGAATCACGATGAGCGATATCGACAACCATGGGCAATATTTCAAAATTATGGAGCACAATTTATTTACTCATATGGTCGTATAGACAGTAGGAGCATGGGAGTGTAGATTCCAAAGTTTGGGATTAGTTTTGACTAGGTGAACATAGATCATCAGCAACAATGATGTCAATAGTATGGTCTCCAGGGTAGCTTAGGACAGTGAAGGTTCACACTTTGCCGTAGGTTGCCAAAGTTTTAAGAGGTTGAAGGGAAGGATGGATATTGATGGTCACACCCGATATTAGGAGCTCTGTCAAATAATTTACACATCCTCTCAATATTGTATGCTACAACCATCCAAATTAAACATAGCCACCTCAATGTTGCACGCTGCAATCATCCAAATAAAATATAGCCACCTGATAATAAGACCATGTAACCATTTCAAATGATGGTAAAATATGAAGTGGAGGACAAAAATGTAATGGTGTTAACAATAAATCCTGTTCTAATATATTAGACCACCGATCATGTAGCACATAGAGGCAAGGAATCCACGTACTTCGAAGACACAAAGGTTGAAATTAATCATAGTTTTTTTCAAAAAATTTCTGTGTCACGACCGTTTTGTCAGTGTGCTACATATGAAAACAATCTACCAAAAATATTATCGAAGTTTTTTTTGAGCAAAAATAATGATGCGATGAGAGGAGCTTTGCGAAGCATGTAAGAATTAATGCGGTGGTTATGATAGGGTGTGCTCAACACAGGAAGAAAAGGAACAAATGCGAGGAGGTAACGAAAAGGCAAATTGAAACTTTTAAAAGGGATGTCAACACAGTTTTGCAGGTTGGAAGTTTTGGAGCAGATGCACAAGGAGAGATTGGAAGGTTGCCAAACTGTTGTGGAGCTAGTTTTCCTTCATTTTTGTATGCAGAAAAGGAAGTTTTTTGAACATAATACAAGTTTTAATGCCTATTATTTTGCACATGTATTGAAGATATTTTAATGGTGTTTTATGCATGGATATGGTAGCATTATTTGAATGTTTTTAATACATGTTTTATCCCTTAGACTCTTGCCATAACCAGATCTTGGATTGTGTGAATGTAGGTCTAACCTGGTTGTGTTTGATGTTCATGAACTAACATTTTCTATAGTACAAGTCGGATTTGCTTGCAGTAGCTTTTCTTTGGTCATTTCCACATTCTAGTCCATATTCTGGATTTTTCTTTTCATTTTTCTAACCCTACCTTTTTCATTTTTTTAAACCTCATCAAATAAAATAAAAAATATAAAAAAAATTAAAATTCCAAAAATAGATGCATGGGTCTCTAGAATAAGCTTTAACGTTTCATATTATGCAAATTTCGAGTTCATTTTGAAGTACATCCAAAATTACAAAAAATATTCAAAGTTGTTTTTAGGAAGTTTGTAATTTTAGATTTTACATGATTTCACATTTTGAAGGTAAATTAAATTTCAAGCTTTGCATGTTCGCTTTGCAACCAATAAATTAAATTATCTTTATGAAAATTTAAATTTCATTAAAGGGGAGTGATTTATATGGCATTTCAAAGGCTACTATATTTAAAGCAATAAACTAACTTCTCTTTATGAAAATTATAATTTCATCAAAGAGGGGTAATTTATATGATATGTCAAAGGCTATTACATATATCAAGTTATTCATGTAGATTATTTTATTTTCATGCTCAAAGCAAAATTAAATGAATCCAATCATCATTCAAACTTTGCATCTCAAAAGATAGATTTTAGTCTTCTCTTTTATGCTCAAAGCAAGGTTTAATAATGCAAGATAAAACTTGTTTAAAATATGCTTAACCAAAAGAAGATAAAATCTACCTAAAATACTTCAAGATAAAATGAACTAAGGCATTTACATCGTGGTCATATGAGGGTCAATACAATTTTCTTTTCTTTTAAGTTTCATGAACAATCAATAGCATAGCATAATAAAGTAATACCAACACAGGCCCCTTGTTAATAATTATTTACAAATTACTAAGGTATTCCTAGCACTTATTTGATGCATCTTCACAAGATTACAAGTACACATTAAGTAAAAGGAACCTTGGACAAATTTCTATTTCTTTGCAAGAGAGGGTTTTATAATCAAAATCCTAACTGTAAGTGTGGTTTTGCAATTTCATGGTGTGAGTGTTCTTTTACACCTCTAACCTCATTCTCATTTCAATAATGCTTTCTTTCAATTTAGGTTGCATATGAAGTCTAAAATAGGTCAAAGTTTCAGATGATGGCTCCACTAGCTGCCATATCTTGATTGATTTCTTTTTTCAAGAAGTTTGGTCTTTTGTGAACTGTCTATTCATATTTTTATTTTGTGTAACCTAAGATCCTTATTTTTTTGTGGTGTTGTGTTCATCTGAAATCATGTCCATATATGGTATGATGTGTTATTATGCTCACGAGTTGCAACAACCTTGCTTCATATCTATTTTTAGGTGTGTTTTCTACAAGTTTTGTACAATTCTACTCTTGTCCATTGGGCTGCAGAGTCAATACATTGATGATGAAAGAAAAAAATAGAAGAAAATGAAAGGTAGATAGAAAGTGCATCTAAAAAAGAATTTTGACGACAAGCAAAATATCTTTTGCATTCAATTTTCTAGCTTTTTAAGACAAATTTTTGATTTGATCAGATCAAAATTAGTTGTTGAAGTAATACCTTTTTATTATATATCTAAATATATGTACAATATGACACAATAAAATTAGAATCTATGAGCTTATTGTATTTTATCTAGTGTGGCCATAATCAGGTTGCTTATTTACTTATTGACTATGTACACAAAATCATGGCATGCCTACCACGTTTGGCTTGGGATATTTTCTATATATTATCCTGTGAATATACAATACACAAAACACATGACATAAATTTAAGTGTTTGATCATATTTAGCTTGCCACGACCCCTAGTCATTGCCAACCCTGGTTGGGTTCCATTCCAATTTTGATTCCTATTCTGAACATCTTGTATTCAAATCTTTGGGTGGATAACAAATTATTTTATACTATTCTTGTGGTTTCCCAACTAGATATCACCCCTTTTGATGCCTCCTGTGTGTATCTCCTTGCTCAAGAAACCATTTGGTTTGCTACCATTCGCTCATTTCCTTATTTTGTTACTATGTTTTGGGTTGCCACCCAGGGACAATTAACACTGTAATGCTCTATATTTTCTTGGAGTATATGACCGACTGCTAAATTATTGTGTGGCATCTAGTCATAGGATAGATAATATGTACTAGATTGAGTTGACCTTGCTTTTTATGAGTCACTTTATTCTAATATTATGTTACATATGGCTTTCTTACTCAAGTTTATCTTTTATTTTTTGTAACTTTCAATGCAAAAAGGATGTAACCCTTGGCTTGGTAACTTGATAATTTTCTCAGCACATGGAATTATCATTTGATCTTACTCCTAAGTCATACATCCTTTTACCTTTTTAAAAATATTGAGATAAATAAATTTCAAACAAGGGGGGTACATTGACCACCATTATATCTTGAATAACAACCAAATCTATCACCATCAGAAAATTATGTAGTGTCCTCATCCTCTTCAATTGTATTTCCTAAAAATATAACAAACCTTATTCATGTGTATCTAAGTTCAATTCCAAAATTTTTGCAGACATCTATCAACATAATTGAGAGTTGGGCCTTTTAATCCATTACACAATTATGAAGTATGCATTCCTCCAAGAAGAGAGATAAATGAAACAGAGAAAATTGATTCTCTAGAATTTTTGAAAGGGAGTTTCTTGTAAGTGCATTGTTGGCATTTGACGATCTCTTAATGGAAATGTCAATCAGGTCCATATTTTTAGATACCAACAAGTCTTTCCTAAAAGCCTCGATCAATGAGACAAAGCTCTTGAATAGGCTATGGAATTGCTCCACCATTTTTGTTCTTTGCTTTGCAGTCATGCCTGGGAAATACTTCTTATAGGCCTTGATCCTTTTCTAATTTAGGGATTTAGGAGTTGATAGTTGAATGCTTTTTTACATACCTTTATCTATGCTTTGATTTATCAAGAATAAGACATGATTACTTTTGTGATCATCAGTTTGAATTTTGATGATAACATTTATCTTCGACCACTGTTTTAGCTTATGCATGGAGTTGAGAGTTATTATATTCTCCATCAGAGGGAGCCACTAAGAACTATTAACTTGAATATTTTCCTAGATATGGATTTCACCATGTGACACATGCATGACTAGATCTAGAGCATCCATTATTTTTTCCTTCTCATAGTTACCACTTTGTTTTATGTTCTTTCTGGCACTACTTTCAATTTTGTCAATATGCAAGAAGTTATCTTGCCAGTATGGCTCTTGTAAAGCACATCCTTCATTGTTAGGAACATTCATTTCAGATTCTACAAATCTTCTTCCTATGCCCTAGACCTCTTCAGTTAGCCTCTAAATCATTACCTTTAGTTGTTGTTCCATTTTTAAATGGTTCTCTTGAGGAGTAAAATATTGTCTCGGAGCTTATACAATGGATGTAGTTTAGTATTTTTAGGGGGGGTTTGAAATATGAACCTATTGAAGGATTTATAGGATAACCCCTATTTATAGGGGGACTTTTACTACCATAATTAATATATTTTTAGCTCAGATGACCTCTTGAAATATATGAGGGAACCTTTTTTCTTTAGATTGCTAAATGAGGATACTTAGACAAGAATGAAAGGCATATATATAATAAAGGTATGTTTAGGTAGGGGATGGTTGGAACTCTTATAGAATTCTCCTCCAAGTTCTTTTAAAATGGATATTGAAGTCAAAAATTCATGAAGAGCTTGCTTAATAAATGAAAATTGGGTAAGTGATAAGAAAGGATCTCTAGAATCATCAATGTGTCTATAAGAGATTTAGCCAGATCTGCCCATGTGTAGATACTTATAGTTTCCAATCATCTATACCAGAGTAACGACTTTCCTTTGAGGGAGGAAATAAGCAGTCTAATAATTATATCTTCATATCTAATGTTATGAATAGTATATAGGGAAGCTACATCTTGGTAATGTTTCAATGCAATGCTCTATGTGCTATCATAGCTAGGCAAGACCTTTAGAGAAGCCTTGGGTATTTTATGTAGAAGAAAAATATTAAGGGGACTTGTGTCATTCCAAAGTGGATAAACTACTGAGCCATAGAGCCTAGGTGCAACATTGATCTTTTAATATTTTTAGGTTTGAGATGGAAGTCACCAAATGAGTATAATTTCTCTAATAATGAGGTCAAGACTGCCAATCAAATATTGAGTCCAAAAAAAGTGGGATCCACTTTAGGGTTTAAAAGGTAACCTAACCTGAATCTGGATTGGATATATAGTAGAGTCACCAGGTGATTGATATGATCTATGAGAATAGAGTATCATCGAATCTTTGGTCTATCAAAATGGTGTGGGATTTCAAAGGCAACTTATCAAAGATCTAGGTTGAATTTACACAAAGCCACCAGGTGATTGAAAGAATATTACTAAAATAGAGTATTACCAAAACTTTGATTTATCAAGAAGTGGGACTTTGGTCCCATCAGGCATCCCAAAAAATATTGGTTTGAAAATCTGCCCATGGAAAGGTTGTGTGCCCATAGACCTTGACCAACATTGAATGACCTAGAAGTTGTGACACTTTGTTGGTCAATCTTCGAAGGAGGCTAGTTCCTTTAAAGTTCAAGCTAATTGTTCCTAAAATAAGGGGGGAAAGGGTGTTGAAAGAAGCAAAAGAAATTGAATATAGAACTTATATTGGTGTAGATTAAGCCATATCAAGATACAAGTATCATAAAACTATGCAATTGAGAAAATCAGAAGACTACCTAACAGACCAACTATTTTTATTGAATTATAGGACATTCATTTATACCCTATATAGCTATCAGATTGCAAATTCTAGAACCAAGAATGAATCATGAATAAAAATCTAAAAAGCAAAATTAATACCATGAGCATTCAATAAGCTAAAATTAGAAATGAACAATCATCCATACATACATGTTCTGCAACAAAGTCAACCAAAGACCAAATTACAATCCCTCTATATTTCTCAATGTACAATATGTTTAATACATGTAAATTATAAAAGCTTAAGAGCCAACCATTTTACATTCTATATTCTAGTATATATAGATTTTTACCATGTATTCAATTATCTAGTCATCATTGCCATAGAGATGGATTATCGTTATGTAAAAAAATTTGTTAGTTTGTTAGGATATTTTGAGGTATGCATGTTATAACCACCTGGTTATGCCTTGTTGACCTGGCCTGATCTACTTTATATTGAGTCATACTACTCTTACCTTTTGTATTTGGTTTGTTGATGCTATCATGAAATTTAAGTTGAGCCCCCTTGAACATTTGCACAATTACCTTGGTTGTTAATATTATCTAAAAAGTGTGTTTGCCTTGTTGAGGAAGTGATATGGTGACCACCCACCAACTGATAAACAACTATCAAATATCCATTTTTATTTATCATAGCCGACTCATGGTTGTTGAGTGTTTAACAAGGTTACCCATATATTATGAACCTCTGGTAGCATAACCTATCCAGTTTGAGTACAAATATTTTTATGGGTTGAGGACTTAGCCATTTTTTCTCTTCTTTGCTCTTCGACTATGTGCTAGACATTTGCTACCTCTCCATGCTCTGTTTAGGTACAAATGTTTTTATAGGTTGAGGACATAGCCATTTTTCCTCTTCTTTGCTCTCTAACTATGTATCAGATATTTGGTACCTCTCCATGCTCTGTATGGATACAAATATTCTGAAGGGTTGAGGAATTAGCCATTTTTTCTCTTCTTTTATTTTTGGCTATGTGTTGAACATTTGGTACCTCTCCATGCTCCATCTGGGTATAAATGTTTTGACGAGTTGAGAACTTAGCCATTTTTCCTTTTCTTTGTTCTTTGACTATGAATCAAATATTTGGTACCTCTCCATGCTCCATTTGGGTACAAATATTTCGATGGGTTGAGGACTTAGCCATTTTTCCTCTTCTTTGCTCTTTGGCTATGCGTTGAATATTTGGTACCTCTCCATGCTCCATCCAAGTACAAATGTTTTGATGAGTTGAGGACAACCATTTATCCTCTTATTTTATCTCTGGATACACGCCAGACATTTGGTAGGACTTAACCATTTTTTGTATTTTGTTCTTTGATATCAAATTTCAAGGATCCGTCCTTAGCATACCTAGGCCAAAAGTGCTCGACTTTCTCATGATTCTACTATTGGGACCTAAAATGTCCTTCCTTGCACCTTTTACCAAAGTGTATGTGGGTAATGCTTAAAAATACCTACATCACCCTCAGTAGTTGGGAATTGGGCAACAAGCATTTTGGTGCTCCACTAGTCATAGTAAACTTTCACAAAATTTAAGTATTTTCCTTTCAATAATTTGGCCTTCAATTTTTTTTTTTGTCGAGTATATATAAGCCTGTATTTCTAGATTAAAAAATGCAAATGAAATATTGTTTTTTTGGGGGGAAAATATAAGAGCTATCCTTTTATTTGAGAATATTCTTTGGAGTCTTCTTATTTAAAATTATATTCACCTTCTTTTTCTCTTTCAAACATTCAAAACAAAGAGGTGCAATTTATGCAAGACTTTTCTAACCCACTTATCAATATGAAACTTCTTGACCTTTGCATAATTTTAATTTTTAATTGTTGATGAGCTACGACCGTACCTTTTTAGAATTTTATCTGTGCATTTGTGCTTAAGGAAAACTCCTTTTCAACAATACTTTGCCTTGTGTAAAGACCCTCCTTGGCATGACTTGATCTTGATACTTTTTTATGTATTGATGTGTGGATATTTAATGCATAACATCATTTTATGTTATCAATATGTGTTGATTAATGCATTTTATGCTTTGATTATACTACTTTTAAAATATGGTACTGTTGATATAAATTGTGGTTGCAGGACCATGTACTCTCACTAGTGGATTGGTATAAGACAACCACCAAAGTTGAGAGAAAATGAGAAATGATGGATGATATTCTCATCGATAAATCAGGGGTAAAAATAAACCCTTCATATAGGTGCATTGCATACATGTATGTTTTTTTGGATGCACCCTTGGGCAAGGAGGTTGCTATCTAAGCAAAGGAGCCATCCTTAGTAGGAAGGTTATAGCATCATAGTTATCATAAAATATTCCACTCAAGGAAAACTTGGTTGTGCATAATTATTGATTTCATCCTGATTGGTTATGGATAGCTTAGCAATAGACTTTGTGTGCTAGATGATATCGATGCTAATGGTTGATATTAGCATTTGATAGTAATTAATTTAATTAGGGGTATAATTAATTGAATTATTAATATTGATAACATTAAGAGGAAATGGATTAATAAAGAAAATTATTTAATTATTAGTCCAACGAACATTAGTATTGAAAATGTTAATGTTTGCAAATAATTCTTTAAGGAATGGTTTAGTTTTAAAATATTTGGCTTTGTTGTAATAAGATAATATTAATTAAGAAGGTAAACCTCTGTATGAAAATATTTTGAATTAAAAGAGTGACTAGTAAGGCATTGGATTTTAGAAATATTGGTAATGTTCTTAGAAAACGTTACTTCCATATTGGATGGGGTCGCCATGGTAGTGGGCTGCCAATGGGTGCAAAAGAAGCATAAGGGGCTACCACTCTATCTTGGGAGGGGCCTCCATGGAAGCTATTTGTAGCCTCAGAGTTAAATTTCTTTGGGTCACTGTCAAGATTTGGGAAAGAGAAAGCTTTGTAATTAGAGAAAGAAGGCATAAACGAAATGTATGAAGGCCTAGTAGTGAAGTATTCAGTTGAGAAGGTATGCCTAGATCACTTGGATGTGCTTGTTTACCTTCCTTATTTCTCCTAATTTTACTTAAGGAACTGTATGGACCACCTTGGTTACCTTGTTGCAACTATGTTGTTTTTAATTTCAAAAGTTTTGCATATACCCTGCATGGTGTCTCTGTGATATCATTGTGAAGCCAATGCAGTGGTAGTTGTGTAACATTTTTAGGGTCTAGTTTTACTGTGAGTCCTTGTTGGTCCAAGATATCTTTCTTATTAGATCCTTGGTCTAGTTTGGATCAGTTTTATGTTGCTTTGTTTTAGGTCACATCAATTGTGGATGTCTCATTTTAGTTATCCTTTTTATTTTATCCTTACTTTTATTTTAGCTAGCCAATCCAAGTTGGATATGGAAGTTGGTTCTATATGTACTTGATTTTTGCTTTGTTGGTAGGTTTTGTTGTAAGCTTGGTTGCATACCTTGAGCTGTCCAAATATTTGGTTAGTATTTCCTGTTAGGGCTGATGTCTTTCATTTTTAATGAAGTTAAGGCAAGATCAGACACCCTATGGATCGATCTAAGTGTTTTAGATTGTTGGTTGTAGTATCTGGAGCAAGTATTTCTTGTATTATGTGTTGTTATGCTTTGAGTCTAGGAAAAGAAGCATGTTTTTTATTTTATGTTCTTATTGTTTATGCTCTGGAAAATTTAAGATTGTATTGGAAGTTTTCAATTTGTAAATTTAATATATGTTTACTTGGTTCTAGTAAGATATTTGAGTTAATATCATTTGATGTCCATTGAAATTTGTAGATGTCTTTACTAGCTTAGATAAGTTTGGAAGAAGAGTTATGATTTGGATGAAGCTTTAGATATATTGTGTTATATATATATATATATATATATATATATATATATATATATATATATACATATATATATATATATATACATATATATATATATATATATATATATATATATATATATATATATATATATATATATATATATATATATATATATATATATATATATATATATATATATATATATATATATATATATATATATACACACATATTAACACACACACACACACACACACACACACACACACACACACACACACACACACACATATATATATATATATACGATTCAATATTATTTTATTAGGAAATTTAGTTAATATTGAAGTACATCCATGAATGTTCTAATTATAATGCAAGGGTTATATTTGTATAAAGAATTAAGAATATTACAAGAGATTTATTTGGTTTAATGAATTCTTGAGGCTTGAGTAGATAAAAGGATTTATTATGGAGAGAAGTATGGGATTCTTTCCTTGTTTGCATAAGTTTGTTTTGTATAAATACGTGGTGAGTGAATGCATGGAATTATTTCTTGATGCATATTAGCCTTGCATTGCATATCATGAGTTATCATGATCCCTAGATTTCTTATCAAGTTCATGGGAAAGATCTTCTAGAGGAGGACCTTAAAAAAGAAAGAGGATCATTGGACCATTGGTTTTGTTCATAACATTGTTGTTGAGAAAGAGCTCATATTTGGTAAATGATGTATTGTAATTTTGTAATAAAGGAATTATTTTTTAGATACCCTCGTTTTAAAATTTCAATATTTGATCAATGAAGAAAGAATGTATGTCCTTTCATTAAGATCTTGAAATAGAGTTTATTTATAAATGGAAAATTAAATGTTGTACTTATTTATGAAAAGTAATTGGAAGGCTTATGAAGGAATGTGTTAGAATTTAACTATGTTTTGGGATTATGATGCCTTAGATGATGTTCATTCTTTCTTTGAAAAGCTAAGTACTAGTGTTAAGTAGAAAATTTTAAGCTCTAGTTTTAGCTATATTTTTTAATTAAGCATGCTAATATTAGTACTTTATTGCTTTATGGGAGAGATATTAAGGTTTACTTATTTTATGATTCTTAGGATTTTGGGAGGGCTTGGGTGAGACTTAAAGCCATATTAAAACCCTTGAGTCAATAAGATAACCCAATGTTAGGAGGAGTTATAGTGATGCATGTGAAGCAAAAATACAACACTAAAAAAAATATGAAAGTAAAATAAATCAATGAACAAGAGATTGCACAAAATATGATTTTATTCAATAAATGAGGGGGAGATGAGAAACTCTTTTGTTACAATCCATTTTTTCAAAAGAACTTATTTTGATACAGTAAATACAAATGCTAGGGTTCTTTGAAACCCTAGCTACACAATAAGTAGTGTCTCCAATATATATTTCTTCGAAAAGGGTGAGTGGGATTTTGGTTATCCATAATCGGGCCACTCTAGCTTCAGCAGCTACTCAACAATCCTTGATGAATGCTACCTGATCCTGCACATACAATAAACATAAAGCTATTAGCAAATAAAATGAGGGTTCCACAGTGTGAACCCTCATAAATGTAAACTAAAAACTCTAGATCTAAGTAAACAAGACATGAAGAATCAAATAACAAAAAATAAAATGCATAAACTACTTACTTTGTTGTTATGTTTCTCCATTATATATTGATGGCAGGGTACCCCAAAGATACCTGATGATCTTTTATGGTAAACTCTAGTCTGTGATTGTGGGGACAACAGGCATGGTGTTGCACCTACAAAATGCAACAAGCATGTTGCTGCACCTATGGGATGAGGTAGGTGCTCGACTGTGCCTGCGAATTAGGGCTGGATCTACATAAGCAGATCGAGGGATGTGAAAGGATCGACGGATGAACGACAAAGGCAACGATGGAAATGGGATAAGAAGATGGTTGGAATATGAATATCCTAGGGCAAGCTAAGGTTTTTGGGGAAGGATAGGCTAGGGCACAACCTATTCACAAGAAACTAGGTCTCAACAAGGTTAGATCTCATAAGTAAATTAAAGCTCTAGCGTTCAAGTTTTCCAAGATTCAAGGGTTGAGCATTGTGAATGCTCCTATTTATTATCAAGCCTAGGGTTTTCTTAGGGTTTTAGCTTAACACTTTTGATCATGTCACTAATATTAAAGTGGATCCAAAGGTTGATATTAAACTTTAGGTGTGACATGGATTAAGGAAGATGGATGATTGAGATTAGATCGGATCGGATGGCTGAGGTTAATTTGGATTATAAAGATATATTTTATAATAAATATATTAAAATATAATATAAATATTATATTTAAATATAAATAATATAAAATGAATACAAATGAGTCAAATAAGGGTCGAAAAATGACAAAAAAGAGCTAAAGTGGGACATTGGATGGTGGGAAAGGCATGGAATGGCGGGAAATGGGGATGATGGACAAGTGGGTGGTAGAATGACCAAGATGAATGACAAGTGGCTAGGATTTGGTGTCTATAGATGCCCCTTTTTGTACCATGTTGCATGAAACACAATATGGTGCAAAAATACGAGACACCTAGTTGGGCTTTGGGTGTAGAAGCAACTTCTCTCTCTCATTAGATTTTTGAGCAATAACATTGAAGATAAAAGAATATTTTTTTTTGGAATTTACATAGCTTATCCCCTCAATTGGTGAATGAGATTATGAATGAATCTCATGAGCCAATTAAAGAATTTGTGCAAATTATGAATGATGTGATACTATTTTTGCCCCAATGATGTGAAGGGGGGTGGTGTAAAATGTGATATGATGTATCTATGTTTACCCTAATGGATGAAGGGTTTTGTGCAAATGTGATGTGATGTGGACGATATGAATGATGTAAAATGTAATAATATTTTTTTCCCAATGGTGGGAAGGGAGTTGTGTCAAATGTAGATGTCATGATCATGTAAGGTGTATTCGGTCGTGGGAAAATCATAATAAAACTTTGGTTGCTCCAAATTTGGGGTGATTCGATGTTGTTGGAACATTTTGCCTTTTCGGTGTCATTGATATGCAAAATTATGATGCAAAGGAATCAACCTTATATGTACTGCTAGTGACTATTTGAATAATTCCCATAATTGAAACCAATCATCCTAGCTAGTGCCTATCTCGAAGGTGTTAAGGAGATTTTAAATGCTGAAATTTGAGTTGTGTTCATGTTTTAAGCCCCACGAACTAGGCCATCAATGACAATGATCGTGCAAATTGCTCTTGGTAATTTTTCACTCTAAATATGAGGAAATACCAAATATGATTGTGATTTTGAGCAAGGATATAAGTGATGATGATGATGACCAAGTGTTCTTATGGTAATTCATTCATCTTACCGAATTGCATGGATGCAAATTGTTGCAATTGCCAAGTATATAGAATAAACCACTATATACGAGATTCACTTGTAATTTTGACATGTGTTGGAAGAAATGATGGTAGATTATGATATTGGAAGAATGTTGATGGAAGAATGTGATGATGTCACCAAAGTTGGAGTTAATTTGTAAATGTGAGAGCTTTTAGTGGTTGAATTTGCACTTTTCAGACAAAGACAATTGATTTGATGGTCAAATCAATTCCAGTTATCGTAAAAAGATGTGGAATGATGAAGAATATGGAGTAGAGGATATGAGTATCAATTTTGTAAAAATTTGGAATCGTTTGATGTGTTTTGTAACTTGATTTGTGTATTTTACAAATTTGCATCATATTCAAAAAATATGTGTGCAAAACAATTTTTGTTTTCACAAAACGTGATTTTATGATGTGCATGATGCATGGGTGAAATTTGGTGAGATTTTGAGGGGGCAAGCTACTGTTTTGGTCTCTTTTATCTTAATGTTATTTTGGTGCCAGGCACCCAAATACACCTGTGGTATCCTACAGGTGCCCGACTGCGCCTGGGTGTGCCTACAGGCACCCATGCGTGACTACAAACTGTAGGTGTCAAACTGTGCCTGAGTGTGCTAGATGCAGTTATAAATAGCTTGCAAGATGAATTTGAGGCTCATTTGTGTGTTTGAGAGTTTATGAAGTTGCGCCTGAGGAGTGGAGTGGATTGGTGAGGAAAGTGAGGTTGGTGGAAATCTATGCGGGAGCTATGGTAGTGGAAGGAGCGAATGCTGCTGGTGGAGCTGAGGCACGATTTACCCCGATAATTTTGAAAAAAAAATTACTGTTGTGAAAAATTTTGAAGTTTTTTTTTTGAAATTTATACTAATGTATTTTTTTTTTTGTTGAAGTTGAGGGAGATAGAGCCTCGACATCAATTTTCTCCTCTCATTCTTGGGATGAGGAAGAAGCTTACAGAGGGTGATTGTGATATTTTTAGGGAGGTGGGCTTGGAGGGAGTGGCTTGATTGGATGTGGTGAGGGAGGACAATGGGTATCTCTCATCATTGATAGAGAGATAGGACTCGAATAGAGGGACGTTCCAGCTATTGACTAGGGAGGCTACTGTCACCCTTGAGGATGTATACTGCATCCTCAAGGTGTCAGTTGAAGAGGGAGAAGATGACAATTAGGCACGATAAGAAGGTGGAGATGATGAAGATGTTCAACGAGCGGTTGCAGGAGGTGAGGATGGGAGATGGGGGTATATGTTATTTGAGCGTGTACAAGGCTAAGGAGTTGGATGCACTCCGGACCTTGATCATGGTTTTTTTAGCAAACATAGTGCTCCCTAATAGCATGGGGTGTAGGTTTCCTTGGAACCTATTGGGATTGGTGAGTGACCTACTCACCGATCTAAGGGCATATGCATGGGCTCCTGCATTATTGGCACAGTTATACCGGGAGCTTTATGAGGTTACACGAAGAGGGAGGAAGGGGATTGGATGCAACTTATTTAGTTTTGGCATTGGGAGCATTTTAGAGTAGCTCGGACGGAGGGGTTACCTTGCTAGGAATGGTATATGGGTGAGTCCTATGTGAGGAGATGGATAGTGGTTGAGGAGGTGCAGACGAGTAGGGAGGAGCATTCCAGCCAATGGTATGGGGATATGTCGATAGGGTTGACTCTAGCTTAGGTGATATGGAGGCCATGAAAAGGATCCATGTGGGAGGGTGATGAGGAGCAGCTACAATGGGTGAGATAGGCATAGTGGCTAGTAGGAAGGAGAGATTAGGAGATGGAGTACTTTCAGTACTCGCGGGTGTTGAGGCAGTTTGGTTTACCTCAAGGTGTACCAGATGAACCAATTTTGTATCAACATCGATAGGATGAGGTGAGGCTTCCATGTGCAAAGCCATGGAGGGTGCAGATAGAAGATGATGAGCAGTTGGAGGTCATAGATATAGATGATGTCGAGGTAACTCTAGAGTATACGACATGGTTTGGTACCCAACCAATACGGGTACCAAAGGTAGTTATGGGTGGGGATGTAGCAACTACGAGGTCGAGGATGACTCTAAAGAGGATGAGGTCACAGTGATCGATGAGTTAGAGGTGATCGAGGGAAGCTATCCAGTAGACTCCCAAGGTGGAGGTAGTGGAGGATGAGGGGGAGGATGATGAGGAGATGGTATAGATATCTGAGGTGGCTAGGCTATGGGATAAGGTGGAGTAGCTCTGCGAGGAGCGAGATACTACATTGGAGGCTCATAGGGAGTCTCCGACAGGATGATATGGGGTCATAGCTGGGTTGCAGACTACTATAGCTCAGATGGAGGTAGAGTGGCCGATAGACAGGGATGGTTATCAAGAGATGGTCACGAGGCTTCGGGAAGAGATTTTGGTAAGAAAATGTCGATATCAGATTGACTTGTGGTGACTACATGCTAGTGAGACATATGCACACTCCTTAGAGGATTTGTGCATGGCTAATCACATTCCTTTGTCAGATCCTTCGCCATCCTCTAGGACTGAGTCATCAAGGCACACGACATCTAGGTAGAGTTCTAGGTCTAGGACTCCTACTAGGTCTCAATGGTCCTCTCATAGACATTAGCTTAGTGCTTAAATACACTTTTGTATATGAGCCTTGGTGCTCTATTGTAGCCTTTTTGGCATTCATTATTCATATGATATTATATATATATATACATACATGGATTTTATGTTTGTGTTATCTTTTGTGTGAATGCTTTTATGTGTATGCAATGCATATTTTATGAAAATGTTTTTATGCATGTCTTATGGATGGTTAATGCAATCTAATTATGATGTGTATGCATAGTGCTTATATGGATGATTAATGCAAGCTAATCATGATGTATATGCATAGTGCTTATATGGATGATTAATGCAAGCAAACTATGATGTGTATACGTAGTGCTTATATGGATGATTAATGCAAGTGCAATGGCATGTATATGAATAATGAATGCAAAATATATGAGAGGAATGCATGATGTTCTAATGATCATTTAAAGTTTAGACTTTTTGTTGGTCATTTTTGTCTATTTTTTGCAATCGGGGGCACCAAACTTGTTGGCATTATGCGGGTTGATCCATGATGAAGACATGGATTTTGATATGGATGTTGATATGGAATACTGCAAGATTTTTAGAGACTCAAACCTACTAGTGTTATCAACCAAACTCCTAAATGATGTCTAACTTTCTTTAGGACCAATGTGTGTGCAAGTGAAGTTTATGTACCAAATATTGAGCATGACAATGACCCTAGAAAATCAAGAACCAATGTGTGTGCACGTGAAGTTCATTAACCCATTATGATTAAATTAGGCATGACCTATTATGGAGAAGACCAAGAAGCTAGCTTGTCCATATATGCGGTCAGAGTTCTCCATTTTTGAAAGAGAGACATGTCACCTCGCATGAGCTTACTCCACTACAAGTCAAGCGTCTATAGCCCCAGTGGAGATTCACTCCATAGTCCAATGATCTGATATTTAGGCTTTGGGGATGACTACATAACTTTATGAGGGGAATGCAGTACGATACTTACAACTTTAGGGATATGTGGTGTGTATATAGAAATTGTTAACTTTGGATAGAGATTTAGGGAATCAGATTCTCAATCGAAGTGTAATGAGAATGTGACCCTATCCTTACTACTTTATATTTTGTGTTTATATTTG
The DNA here is from genome assembly GCA_028583015.1 of Wollemia nobilis. Classification (NCBI taxonomy): domain Eukaryota; kingdom Viridiplantae; phylum Streptophyta; class Pinopsida; order Araucariales; family Araucariaceae; genus Wollemia; species Wollemia nobilis. The sequence continues at coordinate 5,959,127 of JAQPPZ010017089.1, forward strand.
GAGAGCAACTAACTCTGCCTAAAATACCCTACTATGCTTATCGTCATCTAACTCTGCCTGAAATACCTCAAGATTCTTGGTGGAATATGGAGGTGAAGGTGGAGGGGAAGGAGGAATGTAGTTGGCAGAAGCCCTTAAAAATTCCTTGGATAGGAAAAGCTCCAAAAAGGAAGGTGGGGAAGAAATCTGATCCATGTCAACAAGGCTTATATCATTTAGAATTGGCTTAGTCGGGTTGTATGGATTGCGAAGCAGGGTGAATAAGTCAGTAGGATTTATACTAACTTTTTAGGAGAGGATAGATTGGAAGAATAGATGGGAATCGATGTTGAATCTTGTTAACCCTGGATAACAACAAAATATGAAATTAAATGCTATGTACATGCAAAGAAATATTTTGTTTTGGTTTTTTTTTTAATGTTTTTTTTTTGTTTATATACGTATGTTACAAATTTTGACTTGGCTGAATGGCTCAATGGAATTCATGTGGGGGTGGTTCACCAGGTGGGTCAGCTTGTTCTTGTGGAAGAAGCAGCTAAAATATGGGATGATGGATGGGAAACAGTCTGAGGTAAAACTCATCCTGTTGGGTAAGGGAAACAATAGGCTGAAATATCTCCTTCTTTACAGTAGACGGAGCAGAGACCTATTAGCCTAGTCACAAGGGTCCCCTAGGCTAAATAGTTTGGTTAGGGACTTAGCTTGGCAAGAATCCCAACATTCAGAGGGTATAATTCTACCATTTGCAAGTGTTGACCTTGGAAAAAGGTCTATAGGCAAAGTGAAAGGGGACATGTTTTAATGTTAAGTTATAACTTTAAGTTATAAAGTGTTATAACTTAAAATCATAAAGTTATTTGTCTAGGACTTGGGTGACCACTTTAATGACATTAAGAGACATCAATTAAAAATTATAAAATAATGACTTGTAGAAACCTAAAATGGGCACCAAACCCTAATTTGATGTTCTCTTTAAATTGGATTTTTGAGGCTCATTTGTGCATGGAAGAATTTATGTTTTTTGGTTAAGATTTTCAGGTATTTTCACCAAAATATCATAGGGTTTGTTGAGAGTGGATTTCTTAGCAGGATTATTAGTTTTAGATGTGGAAGATCATCTCTAGATGATCATGGATTGAATTTCTCAATACAGAGGAATTATTTGAGCTTACCAAAGGCAAACAAGGGTTTGCTAATTTATGAAATCATCTAGGTTGACAAACTGACCATCTGGGTTGTATTATTTTGGCTATATTTCTTCTAGGTTAGTGTCATTTTGATTTATTTTGGAGTGTTGGATGCCATGTTGGAGCTGGTCATACAACATATGGGCGCCTAGGGAACCGTACCATTTGTTCATAGCTAAAAAATGCATCCTTAAATCGTTCTGGACAATTTACCAATCTATTCATCTCACTAGTTAATCATTTTAGTGGCATTTGGAAGTCATTTGGAGTGGGGCACAAATTTCTAGACAAGGTCAAACCTTTCAGCCAATTGTACATCTATTTCTAGCCACCCCGAAGTGCATGCAAAAATAAACAGGGTATCATTTCACAATTTTGGGGGTCACAACTTGGGTGGCTACATTGGGTGGTCCTTCTGCACTTTACGATGATAAAATCGGAGTACCAGAGCTCAAGTTATGAGCAAATGAATGCTACAACTATACTTTTCCTATGTAATTTTTGCAAGTATAGTACTAGGTCAAAATTAAATAATAAATAATTTCTTCCTTGCTCAATATTTATTGTTAGTTATTCCTTGTGTATTAAGTTATTATGCATGATGATCATTATATGAATGCAAAAATTCATCAAAATCCCTATTGCAACCTTCAAATAAAACAAAATTACAAACTAAAAACTCAACACATAAACCTCAAAACTCATACGAGCAAGTTAGGGTGTATATTATAGTGGTATCAGAGCCAATTTTTCTGCCAGCCTGTGAGTCATCATTACATGAGTGAAAGAGACAAATGTGCCTACAAAAGAGAAAAGAAAAAAGTAGAGCAAGATAAATTGGATTGGTAGTTTAGATATAAGCAGTGGCCTAAACCACCTCCAGGACAAAGGATTACTGAGATTTTGGGTATATCTGCAGACTCATCTTCAACAATTGCTATGGGGGACAAAACCAATCAAAATGAAATAGAAAGGGAAATGACTGATGATATTAGACATATACAACATCAAATGTGGCATAGTTTGGATCAATTGGTTGGGTTAATGACACAACATGTACATGGGATGAACATACTGGTGAAAAATGCACAAAACCCACAAAATGAACCAACTAACATAGGACAAAGAGCAAGTAATGAGGAGTCGGTGGCCAATAGGGGAGGTACACCTATCAGGATAGAGAGGATTAGTAGCCCTAGGCCATTCATGCCAATATTTCTACCATGTCCAGAACCAATTGTTCCTCAACCAATTGAGAAAGAGGTAGAGCCTATAGTGGTAGACCAGTATAGATAGTACAAACATGAATGGGATGAGCTTTGCCAAAGATTTCAAACCCTTATGTCATTTTGGAACTTTGTGGATACCAAAAATAAACAAACTCCTAGGAATAGGGGAAGGCCTATTCATCATGGACAACAAGGATAGTAGGGTCAAGGAGAACTTGTGCAACATACGCCACATGGATGCTAGGAGATTCAAAAAAGATTAAAAAAATCCATATTACTTTCTTTGATGCATCTAGAAAATGATAGCCAAGGCTTGGGTCCATAATATGGACACACATTTGTAGTTGAACCAGATGATTGAATATGATGCCCTAAAATTTTGTACATTGCATTTGGAGGGCATTTCTCACGATTGGTGGCATCACGGTATGCACCCTCTAGGACATGACCGAGTGAATACTTATGCTGATTTCATAGAGTGAGTCCAGTAGAGGTTTGATAAAAAGGAACAGGAGTTGGAGTTCAAGGAGTTAACTCATTTGAAGCAGTGGGGTTCAGTTGACTCCTACATAGTAGAATTCCAGAAACTATTCGTCATGGTTATAGATATGTTAGAGAGATGGTTAATAGTCCTATTCATGGATGGATTTATGGAGCCATTACAAGGTTGGGTCAAAGCATTTAACCCAGGCACATTGCATGATGCTGTCAAACAGGCTCGATACATGGAGGTCACAACATCCATAATCAGTTCAAAGGCAAGGAAGTCAAATATTTCAAGAAATATAGGGACCGAAAACCATTCAAGAAGGAAACTGACTAGCAAAAGAGAGCATTTAAAAAACTAGATTGTAATACCCTTCATGAACTCCAAAATAAGGGGTTATGTTTTACATGCCAAAAGACTTGGTCCCCGGGGCATAAGTGTGAATTTAAGGGGAAGTTGCAGCTGATAGAGTATCATTCAGATGATGATAATAATTCTAGAAATTTTGATCAACGATTAGAAAGTGAGGATAGAGATGGTGAAAAAGCTCCAGAAGAACAAGAAACCATCCAAGATCAAGCAGGAAAGGAGAGTAATACTCTAGCTCACCTCCATAGTGTCTAGGGAGCCCAATATTTACGGATATGAGGAGTACTTAAGGGGTAACATGTAGTGAATTTTATTGATATTGGAGCCAAACATAATTTTATCTATGAGGGGTTGGTTGCACAAAGGGGATTTGAGAAAATATAAGTAGATACATTCAAATTCATGACCACAGATGGATTCTCCATTACTTGCACCAGAAAGGTGCTACAGTTGAAGATTTCATTGGGGAATTATGAGGTATGTGATGATTTCTTTGTGGTCAGCACAAAGAATATATACGTGGTACTTGGTATTCAGTGGTTGCGTACGTTGGGATATGTCGTGTTCAACTTCCATAATATGAAATTGAAGTTTAGATCTGAAGGTCGACAAATAGCGTTGAGAGGGATGACATCAGGAGGAACTCAAGTAGTTTCCTTCAAAAAAATGGAGAAGCTTATGAGACATAATTAGATTGAGTGGGCAGCCCACTATGTTATCTTACCTGCATCTACAAAGAAGAATAAATAAACTTATCATCCAGACATCCAGGCTTTGCTTACCAAACATAGCAAAGTTTTTAGTAGCATACCACCAGGGGTACCACCAAATAGAGGGGATGAGCATATCATCAAGTTAGAGGAAGGTACTAACCCTATTATTATTACTCCATATTGACACCCAAAGAGATATAAGGATGAGATAGAGAAGACCATCCATGATTTGATTGACATGGGGCACATCAGACCAAGAAAAACCCATTTGCTTCATCTATGGTTTTAGTGAAGAAAAAATATGGCACTTTGCATATGTGCATTGATTATCGAGCATTGAAAAAAAAGATAATAAAAAATTGATACCCGATACCATGCATAGATGAGTTGCACAATGTAGTTTAGGGTTATGCATAAGGGGTCGACCCTGAAATCTATTTATAAATTGAAGGTGAATTGTCTTGGAATCTCGGTGAAATATGGAGAAGTATACATGGCGAATTCCAATTATTTTTCTCCAAAAATTTTCAAACCGTGGTGATTTTTTCTATGTTTGGGGCCATGAATATCGGTTTTGCAAAATCTAAAAATGTACGACATACTTAAAATCTTTAGGTCGATATGAAAGACATCAGGTCGACATGACGACAAATGGCATGTCGATCGGTTGCAGTCATGATGATCGGTTACAAGCATACCGATCAGTTACAACCATGCCGATCGGTTGTAGCCATGATGATCAATTGTAGCCATGCTAATCGATTGTAACGATGCTGATTGGTTACAGCCATGATGATCGGTTATAGTCATGATGATCAGTTGCAACCATGATGATCGATTGCAGCCATATTGATCGGTTGTAGACATGCCGATCCGTTGTATCCATGACGATCAGTTGTAACCATGATGATCAATTGCAGCCACACAAATTGGTTGTAGCCATGCCAATCAGTTGCAACCATATCGATTGATTATAGCCATGTTGATCAGTTGCAGCCATGACGATCAGTTGCAGCAATGTCGATCGATTGCAACCATGCTGATCAATTGCAACCATGATGATCAGTTACAACCATGACGATCGGTTGCATCCATGATGATCGGTTGTAGTCATGAAGGTCAGTTGCGACCATGATGATCAGTTGTAGCCATGATGATATGTTGTAGCCATGTCGATCAATTGCAGCCATATCGATCGATTATAGCCATGTCGATCGGTTGTAGCCATGATGATTGGTTGCAACCATGATGATCGGTTGCAGCCATGTTGATGTGCTACAACAATCGAGTTCCCATCGATAGCAGTGGTGCTCTGTGCCATATGTCATCCATCCATTAAATGATTGCATGCAGAGGACACATGTCATCCATCCATTAAATGATTACATGTAGAAAAGTCTATATAAAGGGAATTAATAGTCATTTTTTCCCTTTTCTATCATGATTTTAACCTTTTTCCTCCCATTTTAAAGCTTTCTTACCCATTTTTCTCTCATTTTAACACTTTCTTACCCCTTTTCCTCTCATTTTAACGCAATCTAAACCCTCTTCCTCCACTTTTATCTTGGTTTTTACAATTTACCTTAATTTTTAAGCAGTTTTTAACCATTTTTCTCTCGTTTGAAACCTTTTCCATTGTATCTTCTTATCCATACCCGTACACCCTATGGCATCCCCTACAACCCCTGGAATGTTTAAAGTTAATTATAAGAACCTGGTTTACCCCTTGATTTCAAAAATTTTATCAACATCGGGTTACGACATGTCTTGGGTCATGGACTATGGTCTTCGGGGTCTTGTTTCAATGCCCCATTTTGATACGGATGTTAAACTGGTGGAGAGGATCATTGTAGCTTATGATATGGATTCGGGTAAGGTAAATCTTATCATCGACAACAAAAACATCATTCTTTCTTTCTCAACCATTGATGTCGCCAGATTGACAACATTGCCCCACGCTAGTGTTGAGCTTGTCACTTCCAAATACCAGTTAACTGATGATGACAAACTCTACTTGGAGACCACCTTCAAAGTGCAGTAAGAATATTTTCAAGGTATAACTATTTTTTTATTTAATTGATTTTAAATTCTTATCAGTGATTGAACGTACAATTACTAATTTTAGTTTTTTTGCAGTTAATTCCACCAAGTCCAGAAGGGGTTTGATCGTACCGATGATTGAAAATAAATTTCTTTGGGCATGTTGTGAATTCTTCCTTGCTAGACTCGTTCTACAAGGAAGGCCGACAGAAATTTTGATGTGGGCCTTAGCGTATTTGGTCCATTGTATAGGACACCAAAAATTCGATTGGTGCACCTATGTCTCAAATCGGATCAGATTGGAAATAGAGAATGTGAAAACCCACGCTTCACCCTCATCGACAGTTAGCACATGTAATTATATTATTGTTTTTTTTATGAATCTTTTCATAATTTGTAGAACACTCCAGTACCAACATCTTGGCACTCAATCCTTGTCAATTTAGCCATGACAGAACAACAAGTTCAAGTAATTTTTTTTAATATTTAAGTAATTTTTATTATTTTTCCATTGTTTGTCTTTTTGTAATTTTGACATTTTATACCAAACACAGAAAAGGGCATCCTCTTCCTCTTCAAAGCGGGATGCTACTGTCAGAGGTTATAATCTAGAGGAATCAGGAGACTCCGAAACACCTGCAGAGGAAGCAACACCACTGATAAGGAAAAGATCATCAAGGAAACATAGAAGATCTATTTCTCCTATTCGTCGATAATCTCCACTTGCGGTTGCACGTCCGTTGCCAATGGGCGTAGTTACGCATGAGGTTTCATATTCTGGGAGTAAGTTTTAATTACTATCGAAACAATTTTTTTACAATATTTTTACTATTTTTAATTAATTAATTTTTTTTTTAGATGTACAACATGACCACATTCCATTTGTAGCAACATCTATGCAAGATGTTTTTTCTTCTATCGGTAAGTGTTATAACAATGTTTGCAACCAATTTTCATAATGTAATTTTATAACTAGTTTTTATTTTCTACCTTCACAAAATTTTTAACTAATTTTTATTTTTATGTTTTAAGGTCCCTTGCAACAATTTCGTCAACAAAATCAACAAATGTCGCCCCCTCCTCCACAACGCCCAACTCAAATGCGAGGTCAATGCTTCCCAGTTGGAAAACACTTTCTTCCATCTAGGCCATAGAGAGAAGCAACACAACAAATTTCAGAGAGAGAAGCATCAAAGACTTTTTTCGATTTCGATCGTATATCTATTAATAATTTTACTTTTAAGGATATACCGAAAGCTTCTGGTATTGGGTTGGCTGATGTTCCACTTGATAAAGATTACTTTTTGCAAGATAACATACACACTCAATTTCAACTATCAGAATTGGTTCAAGATAAAGTAAATGAAGGTGCAGAATGTTCAAGCAAATCTCCTCCAAGGGAAAGAAGCACCCGTCAGGCTCCTCCTCGACAAGAGGATGATATAATAAATTTTTCAGAAAAATATTTGGTTTCTGATAACGTTGAATCTACAATTAACGATTTGCTACTTCTAGATATAACAGAAATGAAAAAATGGGAGTATCGGGCTAAGGTGTTGATAAAGGAAATTAATGCCCGATACAATAATTTTTCAAAAAGAGAGAAAATTTTCTATTGTTGAAAATGAACCAGAAAATATGGAGGCTCTGCTACAACAAGTAAAATATGGCATGTTGAAGTTGAATACATCATACACAGATGAAATTTTAAAGTTTATAATGAACAGATTGGAGAATATAAATGGTGAGGCCCAAGCTTATTACAATGAATGGGCAAATGATAAGAAAAAGGTTGTTGTTGTTGTAGCTGCAAAGAATGTTGTTGAGGTTTGACTCAATCACTTTTGTGTTCAAAAATTTGTTGTTCTCTTTTTTAAAATGTAATTATCTTTTCATGTTGATTAACTTTTTTTCCTTTTGCAGGTAAAGTATGAAAATCTCAAGAAGCAGGTTCAAAACCTGCAAGACTATCTCAGGATGGCAAAGGAGTTCTTAAACGCTTCCATGGCAATGAAAAAAGAGCACAGGAATCAGTTCGACAAAATAACATTTTGCGAAAAATCATTATCCGTAATGGATTGGATCCTGATGTTCTGCTTAAGGAGAAGGGTAAAGAAGTTCAAGGACCAACATCTGAAGATGTTGGCAAAGAAGAAAAGACCCTTCTCGATGGAATGCAAAATGTTGAGATGATCCTTGTCAATTCTGGAGCAATTGATAGTACTGTTACCCAACCCGAGAAAAGAGCCGTCGAAATGCAGGATGTGGTAATCATGGAAGTAGTGGATGTGGAAAAAGGAGCTGAACAAGGGAAATATGAGGGAGGGGTCGTTGCTATGGAGACTGCGGAAGCCATTGAGAAGGCAAAATTAGTGGAGGAAGGGGGAAAATATTTTGAGGGGAAAAATGAATTTCAAAAACAATTTTAAGACATTTCATATGTTTTCATTGGAAAACAAGATACTTGCTTTTATTATTTTACTATTACACTATTTACATTTATAATTGTGTGTTATTTTCATCTCTTAAGTATTATGGTGTTTCAACTTTCAAATATGCTTGAGTTTACGTAGAATATATGCATAGGTATAGATTTACATGTTATTCAATGTTATTCATGTTGTGATATAAAAATGAGTTTTGTCTTGTGGATTTTGCTATGTTGTTTTTATATTTCAATATTCAAATGAGTTTGAATTTTTAGTTTATTCAAAGTCATTCTTGTTGTTGTATAGAAATGTGTTTTGTCTTTTTTATTATGCTATATTGTTTCATATTCAATGTTAGTTTACGATGGAGATATTAATGAAAGGGTTAAATTTCAATTTCCATATATTATGCTATTGTTTTTTATATTTCTATTTTCAAAAGAGTTTAAAAAAAATATTTCTAATGTGTTTAAATTTTAGTTTATTCATATTCATTCTTGTTGTAGTATAAAAGTGAGTAATTTCATTTCTATTTTGTGATATTGTTTTTATATTTCAAGTGAATATGGTCATTTGTATTATGCTATATAGTTTTTATATTTCAAAGTGAGTTTACGAAGTATATATCTATGCATGGGTTTCAATATTCAGTGCATTCATAATCATTATAGTTGTATAAAAATCAATATGGTCATTTGTATTATGCTATATTGTTTTTATATTTCAAAGTGAGTTTACAATGGATATATCTATGAATGGGTTTCAATTTTCAGTGCATTCATAGTCATTATAGTTGTATAAAATTGAATATGGTAATTTATATTATGCTATATTGTTTTTATATTTCAGAGTGAGTTTACAATGGATATATCTATGCATGGGTTTAAATTTTCATTTTCCATATCTAGAGTACTATTCTATATGCTTTTTTCATACATTTGTAGAAATATTTTTAGTAGTTATGTATATATACAAGGTTAACTCTATGACAAAGCATAAACCATAAAAAATATCTATATTTTGTTAGCCATGTCGATCGGTTGCAAGCATGTCGATTGGCTATAGCCATATCGATCAGTTGCAGACATGTCGATTGACTGTAGACATATCGATCGACTGTAGACATGCACATCAACTACAGACATACCGATCGATTATAGATATATCGATCAGTTGTAGGCATGATGATCGATTATAGATATGTCGATCGATTGCAAACATGTCGATCGACTATAGACATGTCGATCGGTTGTAGGTATAGCATTGCATATGTGCCACGTGTCAACCATCTATGAAATGATTGCATTTAGAGGCCACGTGTCAACCATCTATGAAATGATTGCATGCAGAGGCCACATGTCACCCATCTAGAAGCTGATTGTATGTAGAGAATTCTATATAAAGGGATTAACAATCATTTTTTTGCCTATTCTATCATAGTCTTAATCATTTTCTTCCATTTTTAATGCATTCTTACCCATTTTCCTCTCATTTTAACGCATTCTTAACCCTTTTCCTCTAGATTTATCTTAGTTTTAACCTTTTACCATAAGTTTTAAGCCAGTTTTAACCCTTTTCCTCCATTTTGAATCCTTTTCTATCAAGTGTCGTGTACCATCCTCTATGTCTTCTTATCCATACCTGTACACCCTATGGCATCCCCTACAACCCCTAGAATGTTTAAAGTTAATTATAAGAACCTGGTTTACCCCTTGATTTCAGAAATTTTATCAACACCGGGTTACGACATGTCTTGGGTCATGGACTCTGGTCTTCGGGGTCTTGTTTCAATGCCCCATTTTGATACGGACATTAAACTGGTGGAGAGGATCATTGCAACTTATAATATGGATTCAAGCAAGGTAAATCTTGTCATCGACAACAAAAACATCATTCTTTCTTTCACAATCGTAGATGTCGCCAGATTGACAACATTGCCCCACGTTGGTGTTGAGCCTATCACTTCCAAATACCAATTAACTAATGAAGATAAACTCTACCTGGAGACCAACTTCAATGTGCAGTTGGAATCTTTTCAAGGTATAACTATTTTTTTATTTAATTGAATTTAAATTCTAGTCACTTGTGTATTATCTATTTTTTTTTTTTGCGATTACGTCCACCAAGTCTAGAAGGGGTTTGATCCGTACTGGCGATTGAAAATAAATTTCTTCGGGCATGTTGCGAATTCTTCCTTGCCAGACTCATTCTGCAAGGAAGGCCGATAGAAATTTTGATGTGGGCCTTAGCATATTTGGTCCATTGTTTTTCACACCAAAAATTTGACTAGTCCACCTATGTCTCACATCGGATCAGATTGGAAATAGAGAACGTGATAACCCACGCTTCACCCTCACCGACAGTTAGCACATGTAATTATATTATTATTTTTTTTATGAATATTTTTACAATTTGTAGAACACTCCAGTACCAACATCATGGCACTCAATCCTGGACAATGCAACCATGAGAGAACAACAGGTTCAGGTAATTTTTTAATCAATATTTAAATAAATTTTTTATTTTTCCATTATTTGTCTTTTTGTAATTTTGACATTTTATATATACACAGAAAAAGGCATCCTCTTTCTCTTCAAAGCGGGTGCTGCTATCAGAGGTTATAATCAAGAGGAATCAAGAGACTTCAAAACACCTGCGAAGGAAACAACACTACCTGTATGGAGAAGATCAACAAGGAAACCTAGAACATCTAGTTCTCCTGATCTTTGACAACCCCCACCTGGGGCTGCATTACGTCCACTACCAATGGGAAAAGATTCTAGAGCAAGAAATTGAATTTTAAAATTTGATATTTTGAAAGACAATTTTATGACATTTCATATGTTTTCGTATGAAAACAAGATACTTGCTTTTATTATTTTACTTTTAAGAAATACACTTTTATAATTGTGTGTTATTTTCATCTTTTAAGTATTATGGTGTTTCAAATATGCTATGTTGTTTTTATATTTCAATTTTTAAATGAGTTTACGAATGATATATCTATGCATGTGTTTAAATTTGAGTTTATTTATATTCATTCTTGTTCTTGTATAGAAAAGTGTTTTTTCTTTTTTAATATGCTATATTGTTTTCATATTCAATGTTAGTTTACGATGGAGATATTTATGTAAGAGTTAAATTTCAATTTCCCTATATTATGCTATGTTGTATTTTTATATTTCAATTTTCAAATGAGTTTACGAATGATATATCTATGCATGTGTTTAAATTTCAGTTTATTCATATTCATTCTTGTTGTAGTATAAAAGTGAGTATTTTCATTTCTATTAAGCTATATTGTTTTTATTTTTCAAGTGAGTTTACGAAGGATATATCTATGAATGGGTTTCAATTTTCAATGCATTCATACTCATAGTTAGTCATTATAGTTGTATAAAAATGAATATGGTAATTTGGATATATCTATGAATGGGTTTAAATTTTCATTTTCCATATCTAGAGTAATATACTACATGCATTTTTCATACATATGTACATAAATTTTTAATATGCATACACGGTTTACTCAATGACAAAGCATAAATCATAAAAAATCACTATATTTTGTCATATCATACAACTAATGATACTAATGATACATACATACATTTAAATTCAAAGGAAAAATAACTATTTTTTGTCAACATATACATTTAGTTCAATAACATAGCATCATTACGTATACATGGTTTTCAAATTTTCAACTTACTCAAAGCTATAGCATACATCATAAATTTTGAAAACATAGACAATCCATAACATTAAAAAGCAAACATGCATAATCATTGAAAATTGAATTATTATATGATTTTACAACAAATCAAATACAAAAAATCTTTGATAATATGAAATATTTCAAATCCGGAAAATCATTATTAATATGAATTTATTCAAATCACTAAAATTTTACAAAATGATTTCAAATCCGAAAAATCTTAGATTATATGAATTTGTCATATAATCATTGCAATTTTTACATTTTTGGAAGGTAATACAAAGCTTTATCAACTTCTCCACAAGAACTGAGAATCTATGAATTCTACGTTTCCATAATCTCATCATCACTCCTAGCTGAATCATTTTTGTCATTATCAACCATATTAGAGAGACCTCTTCTTTATGCTAGGGACTTCCAATATGTCAACGCTCTGTCATAGGGAAAGTTACCCACCTCGTACGATGACACATACATTCTCAAACAATTTTCCAAATTTCTGTCCAACCTGTTATGAACTTTTGATTTAACAAAAGTTAATGCACTGAAAACCCTTTCGTCTTCAACAGATCCCAAAATCATTGTCTGACATAATTCATATAAAACAAAGTATTCACTCATAGTATCTTGCAAGACACTACTTCGATACAATTTTTGCCAGAAACGCGTGATTGAACCAGTCTCATGTGGATTTTTGAATTGTGCAATTTGATTATCCATTGTTATTCCAAAATTGGTTGACTGATGTCTCAAAAGATCTTTGTTTAGAATACCATTGATTTCAATGCCATTTATTTCCACACTTTTAGAGAAATGTTTCATAAGATTACCCATATATTTTACAAACAACTCACTTCTACTACTTTGGTCACCACAAGGATTCCAAAAATTAGGATTAACAACAACCATGGCCTCAAGTGTCTCATCTCTCTTAAAACGATCTCTTATTTCACTTGTTAATGCATTTGCAATTCTTTTCAATTTATTCTTAGTGTTATCCAAAACCTCATCGAATCCGGAATGGGTAACGGGCACTTGTTCAACATCATCTATCAGAGTATTTAATCGCTTTTCAAAATGATATACAGGAATCAACTTTCCATGGATAGCAATACAAAGATTATCGTTGATGTTGAACTTTAAAAATTTGTTCGGTTCATTGACATTAATTAACGTATTCCAACTATCAAACTTGGGATCCTCAAAATGTTTTTCGGATAAATAAATCCTATCAATAACCATACATATTTGTTTTCTCATCCTCATGAAATCGACAATATAAATTGCCCTTTCTTGTGCAAGTTTAATCATAGTATTCATTTCTTGTAACATTGGTAGAATACCACATAATGTGAGAAGAGTTTCCAAGTCAATCATACGAAAAAGTAAATATTTTGCCTTGTCAACATCTCTACGATGTGCATACATAAACCCAACCAAGGATTGATATTCTGAAAATACCCTTTTTGCAGGAAGAAATAGTGAAATCCACCTGGTTTCCACATCTTTTAACATTTTTCTGCCTTCCGTTACACCTAGAGAAAACTGTTGAAACTCTGCAAACCTTTTTGGACTGCATGAAAAGTATGAGTGTATATCATGGATGAGTTCTTCCACTCTAGCTACATTATCAAAATTGCTCACAATTTTGTATGCAAGATTCATTCGATGAGCCATGCAATGAATAGGAATCACATATGGGGCAATGGAAGTCTGAAGCCTAACACAAAGACCATTCCTTTGTCCTTGCATTGTAGCCGCACCATCAGCTCCAACACAAATTAACTTTGTGGCAATTTCCTTTTCATCCATTCCGACAATATCCTTTAAACTGGTTACAACAACATTATAAATATTTTCTGCATTACAATTTTCAATCATCTTATGTAGTGCTAGTAAATGAGGTTGTCTCAAATGATTTTTGAATGTGTAAACATGTATGCAAATCCAAGATGTGTTGTCAACAATTGTTACCTCATCAATGGAAAGTGAAATAAATTTGGCTTGTTTCACATTCTCTCTCAAGTCTTCCTTCTCAACTAGTGATAGACATTTTGCCATTTCCCAACCACTTCGATCTGACCAATGTGAACTGGTAAGGTTTTGTACATTGGCTAGTTGAAGTATTTCCTTAAAATCAGCAAAATCAGACATGGGTCGACCTTTTTTAGAATACTGTATACAATAGCAAACTGCAATTTCTTTGAGGCTAATAAAGTATTATTAACTTTTTGAAATTGTGCCTCGATTGTTCCACCCTTCTCAATGAGAGTTTGTTTTTGTTTCATTGCTTTATCATATTCAAGAGCATATCTCACATGCACACATTCTATTGCATCCTTCCACCTATGAATTCTGTTAATTGTTCCATCACTTCGTATTTCTTTGATGTAAACTTTCCCATAGTGTTTTTCTATTGTGTCTTTCTTATTTTGTAATAAATGATCCTTTCCCAGCTTCCATGTACAAATAATACATTTACACACATTCAGTTTCTCATCTCGCTCAATAAAGGGGTATAATCATGCCCATTCATTTTTAAAATCCCTTCCAATAGTCCATTCGCTTATCTTTTGACGTTTAGATTTTTGACTAGAAGATTCCCCAGAGGTCTGAATTTTAATTGTACTATCTTTTTCTTTTTCGGTTGATGTGTCTGAATTTAAAATCTCCTGAAGTGGTTGTTGAATGTCATTATTAGGAAAATTATCATGTGGTCCCATCTCATCTTCTAGAATATCTTTGAGTGAACGCACATCAGGGTTGACAATGTTAACTGCATTCAATGTTTGGTGTTCTCTATCATTTTTTGTTGTAAAAAAGGCACTATTTTAAAGAATTAACATAATACAGTTTTACAAAGCATTTAAAAAGAGGTAGATAAGTAGAAAACCATTTATCTATTAATAGAGAAAGGTTTTACATTTAAGAAGAACAAAAATTTTAGAAAACTGATGGTAAAAGGTGTCTATACCTGCAAGTTGTGTAGAATCTATAGAGATTGATGTCTCATTGCATTTTGGTGTAAAATATTTTAGAATTGTCTTTTTACAAGAAGATTGGCCTCCCTTCTTTCCATATTCAGTAGGTGACATTGTATCTGTAAAGAAAAACCTTTAGATGTTAGGAAATGTATATGAATTTGAAGGAAAATAGCAGACATCCCTCAAGACGAACATATGATCCTAACACACAACATGACAGGGAATACTTATCGACCAGAGTTGCAGATAGTGCTTCTACACTGCGTATGAAACATACTCTAAGAGACAAGAAGCAGTCTCTAACAAAAGAAATGCTCCTGACACACAACCAGATGACATTGATAGTTGTCTACCACTATTGCGTATAGTTCACCTACAGTGCCTATGAAACTGTAGAAAAAGAGATTTGGACAAAAGAACAATGGAATAAGAATACTCTACCGATTTTTAGTCATGAATCCTCTACAACCGATACGCTTTTATCGATAAACACTTCCCTACAATCGATCAGCTTATACCGATCGACAGTCACTACAAGCAACAGAATGTCGACCACACATCCCTACAACCGACAGAGTTATGCCGACAACACTGCAACCAACAACCTAACGTCGATCGACATGACCCTACAACCGATAGACTAATGTCGATCGACACATCTACAACCGACCTACCAAGGCCGATCGACACCTCTACAATCGATAGATGAATGTCGATCGACACCTCTACAATCGATCGACTAAAGATGATCGACACGGTTCTACAATCGATAGACCAATGTCGATCGACACCTCTACAATCGATAGGCAAATGCCAATCGACAAACCTCTACAATCGATCAACTTATACCGATAGACATGACTCTACAATCGATCGGCTTATATCGACAAACACAACTTTACAACCGATCAACTTATACCAAAAAACATGGCTCTACAATCGATCAACTTATATCGATAGACACAACTCTATAATCGATCAACTTCTATCGATAGACACGACTCTACAACTGATCGACTTCTATCAACATACACAACTCTACAATCGATCGACTTATACCGACTAACATGGCTCTACAATCGATCAACTTATGTCGATAGACATGACTCTACAATCGATCGGCTTATGCCGATAGACACGGCTCTACAACCGACCGTCTTGTATCGATCGACACTCGTCTGCAACCGATCGATTTATTTTGATAGTCATGGCTCTGCAACCGATCGTCTTGCGTCGATCGACACTCCTCTGCAACCTTCTCAAGTTTTTCGTTGTTTCAGAGCTATTTTTGAGTTAGAGTATTTTCGATGTATGTTTATCGGTACCCAGTATAGTATATATACGCATAGTATATGAGGCGATTTGGGCGGGAAAAATAAAATCATTTATAATTTGAAGGCGATTTGGGCAGAAAATATAAAATCATTTATAATTTGAAGGTGAATTGGGTGGGAAAATCAAAATCATATGTAATTTGAGGTCGGTGAATTAAAATAAAGTTAGGTTCATGATTATCAACGACGGGCGAATTTACCCCAAAAAAAATTTCACCCCGTAAATTTTGGGCGAATGGGCCCCAGTGAAATGATCCAAAATTAGCCTTTTCAAAATTTTAAAAATCCTAAATAGAGCCAATTTACGATATTTCACGCTTGTGCATAACCCTGGTGTAGTTTATTTCACCAAAATTGATCTGATATCAGGCTATCATCAGATTCGTATGAGGGAGATAGATGTGGAGAAGACCGCTTTTTGATGCCACTATGGGCATTTCGAGTTCTTGGTTATGCCATTTGGGCTAACCAATGCACCTGCCATATTTTAGTCCTGCATGAACATGATTTTTTAGAGGCAGTTGAGGAGATTTATGTTGGTGTTCTTTGACGATATTCTCATATACAACTACACATGGGAGAAGCACCTGAGGCATCTGGATAAGGTGTTGAGTATTCTGGAGGCAGAGTCTTTTTTGCTAAAGAGACTAAGTGTGAGTTTGGGATGACCGAGTTGTTATACTTAGGTCATATCATTAGTGCTCAGGGAGTCAAGATGAACTTTGAGAAGATACAGGCCTATGACTAACATTGAATTTGTTAAAGGGAAGAAGAATGTGGTGGCAGATGCACTATCTAGATGCCCCCACTTGTGTTCATTAGCAAATATTATTGAGGATTGGAAGCCTAAGCTTACAACAGATTACATCGAAGATGATTTTGCTCATCGGATCTTGGAGGGTACATAGGATGATGATAGGTATGTTGTCAGGGATGAGACGATTTACTATCGGGACATAATTGGATCATATCAAAATCCAAGTTCAAGATATAAATATTCAGACTTCTACATGATACACCTATGGTAGGACACCCTGGCTACTATAAGACCTACAGGAAAATCAGGGAGAGGTTATCTTGGAGAGGGCTTAGGGATGATATCTTGTAGTACATCTAAAAGCGTTCTGTGTGCCAACAAAACAAATACGAGCATACATTCCCTGCTGGTTTACTTCAGCCATTCCCCATTCCTTCACATAAGTGGGAGAGCATATAAATGGACATTGTTACAGGAATTTTCAAGGTACAAGGGAAGGATTGTTTATATGTGGTGGTAGACAGAATCACAAAGTATACCCATTTCTTGGCCATCACCACAGGGTTCACAACAGCGCAGGTGACTGAGCTATTTTTCATGGAGATATTTAGATTGCATGGCTTGCCTAAGACCATTGTCAATGATTGAGATAGTAAATTCATGAGTCTCTTTTGGTAGGATCTATTCAGATTGTGTGGGACAAAGCTGACACCAAGCACAAGTTATCATCCTCAGACTGACAGACATATAGAGATTGTCAACAAGTGGGTTAAGGGATATCTAAGAAATTATGTGTCAAGACAGTAGAAGGAATGGGTTATATGGTTGCATTTAGGAGAATATTGTTACAATTCATCCTATCACATGTCGATTAATATGTCACCATTTATGGCATTATACGGGTATGAAAAACCCAACTTCATGGATTTGGTTTTAGGTAACAGTCAAGTTCCCAAGGCCAAGGATTTTTTGTAGGAGACATAAGATATCATGCATTCACTGCAAGAGAACATCAGATAGTCACAAGAGCAGCAAAAGAAATATACTGATCAAAAGAGGATTTAATGCTCATTTGAGATAGGTGATATGGTTTATCTAAGATTACAGCCATTCAGGCAGTCATCGCTAAAGAGGAATGGAGTTGAGAAGCTTAAGCCTTAATTTTATGGCCCATTTAGAGTCTCACGATGTGTGGGTGAGGTATCTTATGAATTGGATCTACCTGAGAGTAGTAGAGTGCATAATGTGTTCCACGTATCATGCCTCAAGAAGGCATTGGGACACAATATCACACCCTCGGTAGATTTACCACCTCTGGACGAAGAGGGCAAGTTGGTATTAATTACATAGGCAGTAATTGAGCAGAGAGAGCATACCCTTAGGTGAAGGACTATAAAAGAGTATTTGATCAAATGGACTAACTTACCTAGAGGAAGATGCCACTTGCGAGGGCGATGCTATATTACAGACTCCAGGATTCCAATTGCTTGAGGATAAGCAATTTCGAGGAGAGGAGACTGTAATGTCCTCTTCTCTACAGTAGACGAAGCAGAGACCTATTAGCCTATTCACAGGGGTCCCCTAGGCTAAAAAGTTTGGTTAGGGACTTAGCTTGGCAAGAATCCCAAAATTCAGAGGGTATAATTATACCATTTGCAAGTGTTGACCTTGGAAAAGGGTTGCTAGGCAAAGTGAAAGGGGACAAGTTTTAATGTTAAGTTATAACTTTAAGTTATAAAGTGTTATAACTTAAAATCATAAAGTTATTTGTCTAGGACTTGGACAACCACTTTAACTACATTAAGAGACATCAATTAAAAATTATAAAATAATGACTTGTGGAAACCTAATATGGGTGCCAAACCCTAATTTGATGTTCTCTTTAAATTGGCTTTTTGAGGCTCATTTGTGCATGGAAGAATTTATGTTTTTTGGAGAAGCTTTTCAGGGATTTTCACCAGAAGATCACAGGGCTTGTTGAGAGTGGATTTCTCAATAGTATTATTAGTTTCATATGTGGAATATCATCTCTAGCTGATCATAGATTGAATTTCTCAATACAAAGGAATTATTTGAGCTTACCAAAGGCAGACAAGGGTTTTCTAATTTATGAAATCATCTAGGTTGACAAACTGACCATCTGGGTTGTATTATTTTGGCCATATTTCTTCTGGGTCAGTGTCATTTTGATTTAGTTTGGAGTGTTGGATGCCATGTTGGAGCTGGCCATACAACATATGGGTGCCTAGGGAATCGTGCCATTTGTTCATAGCTGAGAAATGCATCCTTGAATCATTTTGGGCAATTTACCAATCTATTTAGCTCACCAGTTAATCATTTTAGTGGCATTTGGAAGTCATTTGGAGTGGGGCACAAATTTCTAGACAAGGTCAAACCTTTCAACCAACCGTACATCTATTTCCAGCCACCCTGGAGTGTGTGCAAAAATAAACAGGGCATAATTTCACAAGTTTGGGGGTCACAACTTGGGTGGCTACATTGGGTGGTCCTTCTGCACTTTACGATGACAAAATCAGAGTACCAAAGCTCAAGTTATGAGCAAATGAATGCTACAGCTGTACTTTTCCTGTGTAATTTTTGTAAGTACAATACTATACTTTTCAGGTCAAAATTAAATAATAAATAATTTCTTCCTTGCTCAACATTTGTTGTCAGTTATTCCTTGCGTATTCTGTTATTATGCATGATGATCATTATATGAACGCAAAAATTCATCAAAATCCCTATTGCAACCTTCAAATCAAACAAAATCACAAACTAAAAACTCAACACATAAACCTCAAAACTCAGACCAGCAAGTTGGGGTGTATATTATAAATTCATGTGGGGGTGGTTCACCAGGTGGGTCAGGTTGTTCTTGTGGAAGAAGCAACTGAAATATGGGCTGATGGATGGGAAACAGTCTGAGGTAAAACTCATCCTATTGGGTAAGGGGAACAATGGGCTGAAATTCCTCTTCAGAATCATCAGAAGCATTGAACATAAGTTCATAATATTCATAACTTTTGTCATCGAAATATGGAAGTGGGTAGGAAAAATTTAGGGGATATTCTTCTTCATTGAAGCTAAGCTCTTGAAGAGCTTGTTCAAGAGAAGTGGTTGAGGGAAATGGAAGGGGGACATTGACTTCTTCATTGAGGCTAAGCCTTTGGAAGACTTGCTCAAGGGAAGCGATTGTGGAAAGTGGGGTATATCCTAAGCCTAAACAATCGTGTGCTCCTCGGTATGGGAAATCAATTATGTCATGTATCCCTTGTTCATGGGAACCTAGACCTTGACCTTACAAATTGACTATGTGAAGTAACAAGATGGAAATCCCATCATATTTTGTATGGTGGCACATCTTGGCTCTTTCGATTCTTTGGGTGGATTTGTCTCAATTGAGGAATCAATCCCTCCATAGATAAAGTTAATAATATTAGGAGTGGAACTCATATCGTAGACAAAGTTAATATTATTAGGAGCACTCACATCATAGACAACACCTATGGCTAAAGGAGGATCACGTGGGCGACCAGAATCCTTGGATGTAGGGATGGCAAGTGGGGTAATGGTATCATCTTGGATCATGTATTAACCAATACTAGGACTAGTGATATGGACCTTGACTTGGGATGAGGTGGTGGATGATGTGGAAATAGATGGCTCATGATTGGAAGGGGTTGTGGAAGGTGACAAGGAGTTGAATATGTCACACTTTGAAAGTTTGACTTGTGAAACATCGACTAATGGAGAAATATTGGGTGATGGATTGGAATTAGAAGAAGGTGGATGAGGCAATGATGATTAAGAAGGAATGGTTAGAGAATAAGGAGTGGTTGAGGTAGATGATGTGGCAAAAATGGATTGATCTTGACCACACATACAAGAAGAAATGGATGATTGATGAGGTTTGGTGATGGGTAACTCCTCAAAAATAGGAGCTTTGGAACAAGATGCAGATGGATTCGAATATAAAGTGGATGGATTCAAATATTATGGGGATAAGAATAGGTGGGTGGAAGGTAACATGGATTCATAGGGGTTTGAAATGAAATTGCAATACTTGAAAGGTTCTACATCTGTGGGGATGCAATGGACTTGACCATCATGAATGTATTTCAAGCATTGGTGGAGAATTAATGGAACACATTTCATCTCCCTCATCGAAGGTCTACTAAGGAGTACATTGTATGCCATGGACCCTTCCAGGATGTGGAACATAGTGTGCAATATTTTAACCCTTACTTGAATGGGCAAAAAAATAGTGCCAATTGTGGTACACAAAGCATCGTTAATTGCTTTGAGGGTGAATGATGACTTGGAAATATGGGAAGGTGGAAGTTTGAGGTTACTAAGGGCAACAATAGTGATAATGTTTATGGATGAACCGGTATCAATTAGGACTCTCTTAAATGGATTCTTTTCTATCAAGGCCATGATATGCAATGGAGGATCTATGGATTCTGAGGTCATTGACTTTATTTCAAAGTCATAGAATGTGATGGATGACTCCATGCATATTCTAATGCTCCCTACAAATTTTTTGAAGGCATTAGGCTCTTGAGATTCAAACTCAATGGATTTAAGAATTTCCATTAGGGCTTCTATATGCCTAGAGGATTATTGGATGAGCTCATATGGGGACAATTTGGTTGAAGCCATATTCAAACATGTAGTCAACCGACTGCTTAAGGATACTACTGGCCTTAGAGGACGATGAATGGGCTGATTTGGCAAACTAGAAATATGGATTGGCTAATGTGGATTTGGAGAAGTTTGAATGGATGGTGGATTTGAAGGCTGTGACACATTTGATTGTTGGGCATTTTGTTGATTTTTCCTTTGACCTCTTATGACCATATGGACCGTTCCTACAAAATTTTGATAATGTTGAACATGATTAACCTGGTTAGGAGGTGTGAGATGATTATTACCTCCTACATTAGTTTGGGTCTCTTCATGGTTGGGAAGATGTGTTTAAAAAAATTTAAAATTTATATTTTGTGGAGCTAGGGGATTGTTTGCCTTCATGACCCCCAAATCTATGAGGTCTTGAACAATATTTTTAAAAATGTTGCAAGTGTTGATATCATGACCATTTTGCCTATGGTATGGGTAAAATATATGTTCCTTGTAACTTCTACCATGTTTGGTAGGGTCATCGGGCTTGATTTATGGCAAATCCAACTTGTTTGTTTCATACAACCTTTGGAAGTTGGAAGAATACGACTTCGTTAAAGGAGTGTATTGATGTTGAGGTCGAGCGTATTATCGATGAGAGGGATTTTCCATAGTTGATGCTATGTTTTTTATTATGAGTGCTTGAGTTACTAAGGGGACCACATAATAATTAATTTGTTATGGTTGTTGCACAAGTTGTTGAGCCATTATGGATTGGCTCATCACCACTTGATTTACTTGATTAGATGGACTAGTCGAAGAGGCTTGTGATGACTTATTTTGGATTGATTGATTGCTTGTAAATTGGTCCTTTTTTTGCCATTCTTTATTTTTAGGCTTGATTACACCCTCTTGGATTTTTATCTCCTCAATGATGCTAGCTTGTGCTAAGGCTTATTCAAATGATCGATATGTATGAAGCTGAAGCATCCAAGAGATGGGTTTTAAGAAACTCTTGGTAAATAATTTGATAATTTCATCCATTGGGAGGGAGAATGACAATTTGGTAATGACTGCCCTTCAACGGTTTCCAAAGTTATAGATAGTTTCATCATCCCATTTTCTTAATTCATATACATCTGATAATGAAACCTTCTTTTAGATGTTTAGAACAAAACACTCTAGGAATAGGTCAATCAGTTGAGCAAAAATATAAATACTATGAGTTGGTAACTGATTAAACCAATCTATGGCATCTCCTCCTAATGTTTGAGGAAATATTTGGAGCATGAGAGCATTTTCATTTTGAATATGAAAGCATGCATGAACAAATGAGCTAACATGCTCCTTAGGGTCCTCGGTTCCCCTAAACTTGTCAAACTTTGGTAATGTAAATTCTACCGGATATGGTGGTGATGGTACCAAAGTATGGATTGGTTGATGGATCAGTTGGCTTAGATTTAGCTTTTGTCTTGACATACCAAGAGTCTTTTGCATCAACTGATCTATTTTTTTTGCATGGCCTGAATCCTAAGATCTTCATTAGGAATGTGGAAGCCTTGGATAACATGATGATTTGGAGATGGGCTAGAAGAAAAATGTTGGGGAGTGATGAGATGGTTTTGATGGAATTGATTGGTTTGAAATTTATGGGGGAAGATTAATGATTGAACGAAGGAGAAGATTGATGAGGAGGAAGATTTTGGAAGAATTTGTTAGGTTGGATTTGGAATTGGAGGTGGATTGGGGATGGACACCACAAAATATTGGGGTACCCAAGTTGAATTTTTGTTGGCCATGGTTGTTTGGTTTCAACTATAGGAAGTGTAGGATTTACATGAAATTGTTATTTAGAATTTTGATGTTGTAGAGGCAATCTATTCATGAGACTCGATATATCCTGAAGTTCTTGTTCGAACATGGAAGAAATTGTCAAGGCTGCGGGTAAATTAGAAGATGAAGGTATGGATGTGGATGGATTGGAGGAAATGGGCATAGTGCAAGTTGCACTTGATGTGGAAACCTGGGATATTGGTATCTATGAGACAACATTAACATACTCCTCATACAAAGGATTGGAATGGATTTGGGTATAGCTAGATGGAGGATAAGTATTAAAAACATATGGGTTTTGTTGGGCTAGACTAGGAGAAGAGGGCATACCATATTCATAGCCAGAATTAGGATATCCTCAAGTGGGATTGGACAGATAGGATGTAGCCAATTATAGTTGTTCAACATAGTCCTGGCTAATGGGTTCAAGAACATAGTTAGAAGACTTGTAGATAGCCTCTACCTTGTCCATGTCAATTTGGATGGATGGTTGCTCAATATTTTGAGGAATGGATCCCTCCTATAGGAGATATGAGAAAATTGGCCTATATGGGCTAGGTTGGATAGGATTAGAAGGGTTGACTACTGAAGTAGTAGGTGTTTTTATTATACTTTCCGTTAAACTATTTTAATTTAATATCTTTGTTTGATTTTGAGTTAAAACCATAAAATGATTAAATCAAAATACAATTTTAGGATAATTAAATTTCGAAAACTAAAAATAAAGCTAAAGAATTTAGAAACAAATAAAACAATCAATCCTAAGTTTCACCTTGTGTGGCTTACATTATTCATTGATTATCTCTTTTTAGTGTAAATTTCTTTTAGATATGATAGTTTTGTGTGTTTGATGTATCCTAATCTTGTTTAATGAAAAATAAAGGTAAAAGACTATGGTTGTATGGGGCAACGCGATTCTTGTTGGTGATGAAATCCAACAAGTTTGCTTGAGGGAAGTCCTACGATGTCTAGGGGTAGAGATTGGTGGATGGAAATGACTGCCACTACCACCAAATCTCAAGCAAAAACTGGTGATGAAATCTAGTTACTATTGTTTAAAGTGCAACATGCTATGTGTGATTTATTTTAAATTTTTTTGTTCTCTATTTTTGAAAAACAATGTTAAAGATAACAAATTTCACAAATCAAAATTAGAATCCAACACATAAATGCAAATTTCTTCTAAAGAGTGTGAAGTACACCGCTTAAAACCCCTTGCCTAGATAACAACCGGAGGGTTTGTCCACCTCTCTAACAAAGGTGACACCTAAGGGAAGGAATACTTTTTGCATTTAAGTATTGTTTCTACTTAGATAAGTAAAATAAGAAACCCTTAACTCCTAATATGCAAATTCTAATTAATTCTTTTCACTTTCAAATGCAAACAAAAATATGCAGGAATTATTTGAATTTGCAATTCTTTTCAAAACAAAAAAACTCAAAATATGTGATGAATGAATGCACATATGACCTAAATGCAATATAAAATGAATTTATTTCTAGATTACTTAATTTATATTCATTTTAAGCTTGAAATCTAAAAATAAACAGCGAAATGATGAAATACGTAAAAAAAGGAATTTGAACAGAATGGCTTCAGAGCTTACCCGAAAGCCTAAGCTCTGCTCCAGATTACTGTCAGGCACATCGAAGCGCCTTTGTAGGTGTAACAGAGTGCCTATATAGGTGTAGCAGGGCACTTGTGGGAATCAGCAGGTGTCGTAGAGCGCCTACGTACCTATCTGTAAACTATCATAGGACCTTCCAAAAACCCTAACCATCGATTTTGGCTAGCTTTTCACTCCAAAAAATTGCTATAAAATGAAACAACAGAATGAAATTAGTACAACAAAGTAAATAAGAAAATATAACCCTCATGGGATCCCATCGTAATCACCATTTGTGAAGCAAAAATATGACACTAAAACAAATATAAAAGTAAAATAAATCAGTGGACAAGAGATTGCACAAAATATGATTTTATTCAATAAATGGAGGGAGCTGAGAAACTCCTTTGTTACAATCTGTTTGTTCAAAAGAACATATTTTGATACAGTAAATATAGATGCTAGGGTTCTCTAAAACCCTAGCTACACAATAAGTAGTGTCTCCAATTTATCTTGCATCCAATAGGGTGAGTGGGCTTCTAGTTATCCGTAATCGGGCCACTCTAGCTTCAACAACTACTCAACAATCCTTGATGAATGCTACCTGATACTACACATACAACAAAAATAAATCCATTAGCAAACAAAATGAGGGTTCCACAGTGTGAACCTTCAAAAATAAAAACTAAAAACCCTAGATCTGAGTAAACAAGATATGCAAAATCAAATAACAACAAATAAAATGTATATTGATGGCCATCTATTTATGTTGCTTCATTGTATATTGATGGCAGGGTGCCCCAATGACACCTGATGATCTTATGCAAAAAACTATGGTCTGTGGCTATGGGGACAGCAGGCACAGTGCTAGACCTGGAAAATATAGCAAGCGCATTATTGTGCCTATGGGATGAGTTAGGCACTCGGTTGTTCCTGTGAATTAGGGCTGGATATGTAGAAAGAGATCGGGGGGATGCGAAAGGATCAACAGATGAATGAAAATTGTGGTGAAGGATATTTTGAGTCCTCAAGTCAAAGTTGTCATTGATGTCAAGAAATGAAGTCATCATTAATGTCAAGGAATTTGTCAAGAAACAAGTTATCAAAGTTGTCATTGATATTCAGGAAGAAGCTTCTAATAAAGTCAAAGGTCAAGAGGAACAATGCAAAGGTTAAAGGCAAAGGGCTCCATAATATTTTTAAATATTATGTGGAAGCATAAGTTAAATGGTTTTCATAAAAACCCAAGAAAGTTTATTTGAAAAGCTAAAGGGAGATTTAATATTTATTTGATAAATTATTTAAATTCAAAATGAATTTAAATTTTATAAATAAATATTATTTATACCAAGGTGCAAAGTGAAATATGGTTTAAATAAAACCATAGGGTTTAAAGAATTAATTTATAAAATTTAAATTCAAAAGAATTTAAATATTTTATAAATTAATAAAGCTCCAAAGGTAATTCGAGCGCCGACGTCCAAAAATCGTTGAGGGTAAATCAAGCATCGACGTCATGCATGGAGGAAGAAATTTGGTATATAAGCTATGCCTTAAAGGCATTTGAAATTATCCTTTTGCTCGATAATCGAAGTGTGCAATAGTGTTTTGAATTCGTAAGGAAGAAAGAGCAATGAATTTTTTTGTTTAAGCACCAGCGAATAACATCAAGGGGACTTGCACCAAAAGTCCAAGCGCCAATGAGGCAAGTGGCCTAGTGGCAAAGAGGACAACGTTAGGGTGTTGGGCGCAAGGAGGTCTGTGTTCGAAACTCGGTGGCAACATTTTTGTTTGTGGCAGTTGCATTGGTGTTGAGCACCAAGGAAGGTGCACGTTTTGTGCAAGGTGAGCGGGGAAGGTTTTGAGCACGTGGTGCTCATTTATCCCCAAGCAAGCGCCTAGCTTGCATGGCATTGGGAGCCATGGCTAGGGCACCGATTGAGGTTGCGTTGTGTGTTCGAATCCCCTCCAAGGCAAGGTAATAAATTTTGAAGTTTAATTTTTGTGTGATGCCTAAAGTTTGGAGTTAAAAGGGTGCATGAAAGGTTTATTAGTTGGAAATGATTTTTGATTAGTTGGAGGAATAAGGTGTTAAGTTTTATTTTAATAAAGTGTTTTGGCATATTGATTTATTGAAATATTAAAAGGATAAAGGGAGCTTCTTGTCTTAGGTTGTTTTTGAAAAGAAGAGTGCATTGAATATTATTGGGAGATTATAAGGTGTAAGTGGTAATTTACTTTTTGTAAATGTTGATGAATGTTTTATTAAATATGGAGTGATAAGGTGTATGTATGTTTTAATGTTTGCATTGTAATTTGAGGAAATTAATCACCTTATAATTTCTTTGAGCTTGGCAAGAAGTGTTTGAGATTTTTGGCAGATTTAGAAGATTCCTTCATCATCAAGAAAAAGGTATGAGCACATTTTCCAAAGTTTAATTTGATTGGTTGGTTTTCTAGAAAATAAGTTTGGAGTGAAAAGGACTTGATTAGGGTTTCCTTTTGAGAGTGTTTGAGTTAATGCATCAAGGTTTTCTGGAATAAAGAGTTGTGATTAGAACCTTGTTTAATAAGCATTGTTGTTGAAGCCATTGGTTGTGTGAAGAACTTGAGTTAGGGTTTTGAAAAGAACATGAGTATCATTGTTATGTGAAGATTGTTTTATAAGCATTGTTGTTGAAGTGGGTTGTCATGCAAAGAACTTGAACTAGGGTTTGAAAAGAACATGAGTATCATTGTTATGTGAGATTTGTTGTTGAGCATTGTTGGAAATATTTTGAGTTGGTGGTTATATGCTTGGACTAGGGTTTGTGAGAAAGGGGTGTTTCATTAAGTGATTGGTTGAGTAGAGTTGGTTGAGCCTAGTCAAGTGGATGTGTGAAGTGATTGTTCAAGTTCCATAAAACAAACTATTCTATATTCTGAATTGAGTTGAGAAAGTGATTGAGCATTGAGTTGAAACATATTGAGTCTCTAACAATTCTCCTTATGTTTCTAAGAGAGTGATTGAAAGTATTTGAGAAGATTTGAGGTAAGTCTTTAAGAGGACTTGTTGAGCAAGTTTTGTGTGGACTTGTTGAGCATATTTGAACAAGTTCTATGTGGACTTGTTGAGTAGATTTGAGCAAGTTTTGAGTGGACTTGTTGAGCATATTTGAGAAAGTTCTATGTGGACTTGTTGAGAAAATTTGAGCAAGTTATGAGTGGACTTGTTGAGTATATTTGTGCTAGACTGAAGGACTATGTTTAGTGCAGATTTGAGATAGAGCTTTGGAGGTGACAGAGCAGAGAGGACAGTAGTCTCCAGTGGATAGAGATCCATCAGCCAGGGTAGTGAGGATAGGTCTTCTGAGTGGGGACAAGAGTCTTCAGTGGAGAGAGATCCACAAGCCAGTGTAGTGGAGGCAGTAGTCTTCTAGAGGATCACCAACCAGAGCAGAGGAGAAGGAGTTCTCCTATGGATAGAGATCCATAAACTTGATTTAGGGGATTGATATCTCCTTTGGACAGAGGTCCATAAACATTGTAATAGGGAAAGGATTCCCAAGATATTTATTGAGAAAATTTTAGTAAAATATTTTCTCCGTGGAGTAGCCCACATTGGGTGAACCATGTAAATTTGGTGTCTCTATTGTGTGTGATGATTTGTGCATTGCTTTGGTTATTTCTATTGATATTTCCATTGATTATATTGGTTAATACTATTTGGGAAAGAAAAGTAAAAAGTGGTCTTATACTGTTCACCCCCCTCTCAGTATAAGCTTGTGTTCTTCAATTGGTATTAGAGTTGGTTCCTTCGAAAAAGGTTTAACAACTTGAAGGAAGATCTTACAAGAACAAAAATGGCAAAGAAAGGCAAAAGTAGAACCATGAGATACAAGAAGAAAAGAACACACATGGTCATGAAAGAAAAAGAAGATGAATTTGATATTGTTGTTTTGGGAGGAAGAATGGAAATAGATTCAAGAGATGAATCAAGCAATGGAGAAAAGATCAGATTGATAAAGTTTTGTACCAGATGTAGGAATACAGGTCACCATGCAACTTATTGTCCACAAGAAGGTGAAGAATATTTTGTTTGTGGTCAACTCGGCCATGATGCAGGTTATTGCAATGGGTTTAGTAGTGGTGAAGATGAAGATGATATTTTTAGAAATGAAATCCTAGAGGTTGGTTCAAGAAAGGATAACAGGGACAATCAAAATAGGTATGAAGAAAAAACTCTACTTTCAGTATTAGAAGAAAATGCTCCTATAGAAGATCAAAGAAAGAAAGAAGAGGAAGATTCAGAAAAAGAAAAGGAGGAAGCCACTCTTAAGGAACTTGTTGAATTGAAAAGAGAGAATTTAGAATTGAAGGCTCAAATACAAGAAGATGAGAAATGTAAGACAAAGCTTCTACAAGATCTCTCTGACTTGAGAGATAAGGTTGAAAAGGCAAGAAGAGTTGAAGAAGGTATGATTGAAAATTCAAAGGTAAAAAGGATAGAATGTGAAAGACTTATGGTTACTCTTGAAGAATTAAAAAGGGAGAACTCAGGATTAAGAGTTCAAGCTCAAGAAGATGAGAAAGCAAAAGCAAAGTTTCTACAAGAACTCACCAACTTCAAAACCAAGGTTGAAGAGGCAAGAAGGATTGAAGAAGGTATGGCTGAAAAATTAAAGGTAAAAGATCTAGAGTGTGAAAGATTAGAACATGAGATAGTTTCACTAAGGATGGAAGTAAAAGGTTCTAAGGACAAGCTACACAAGTTTGAGGAAAATTCAAAGACTTTAGACAGGATTATCAATGCACAAAGGTCATCAGTCACCATAACAGGACTTAGTTCTAAAGAAGAACAAGGGAAACAAGAAGCAGGAAAAGGAGAGTCAAGCTCAAACACTAGAAAAGAAGAAGCGTCAAAAGAAGTAAGTAAAAGAGAGAGTGAGACTTCTAAGGATAAGTTGGACAATAGAAAGTTCAACAAGGAAAGGAACAATGCACAAGTAAGGAACAGATGGAACAAGAAACAGGTAGAAGAGACTAAGAGACCAATGGGGTCTAGGCAAGGTTTCTTCAGTGGAAGATGTTTTTCATGTCACAGGTTTGGGCACATGGCTTCACAAGTGCAGGACACATGAAAGACAAGAATATGGGAACAAATAACTTTTCCATGGGTATTGCTACTCATGTAATCAGTTTGGTCACAAGGCAATGAATTGCAAGGTTCATGACAGAAGAGGATATGGCTTCACTAGGAGAAATCCTAAGACATTTGCACCTCCAAGGAATAATAACATTAAGTGTTATAAGTGCAATAATGATGGTCACACAACAAAGTGGTGTAGAGCAGACATTCCAAAAACAAGTATGAACAGGAACATGAATAGGAATATGAATATGAACATGAATAGGAACATGGATATGAACAAGAATAGGAACAGGAACATGAACAGGAACAAGAATGTAGACATGGACAGGAACATGGACATGGAAAGAAATAGTCAGAGGAATCAAAAGGATCAGATAAGAAGGAAAGAGGATAAAGGTAAAGAATAGTGCTTTTTGGGAGTAGAAATACTCCCACCCCAGAATTAACCACCTCAAGAGGAGGTGGGGGAGGGGCTAAGCTAAGAGGCTCATTCTTAGCCCCGAGCCCCAAAGGTGACCCTTTGCCATTGATGTCAAAGGGGGAGAGATTTGAGTAAGGGGGAGAGATTTGGTATTTGAAGAGAGCATTGAGCCAGGGGGAGCAATGTCCCAAGGGGAGTAGAACAAGAAAAAGTCAAGTTTTCGGTAAAAATAATTTGGGTTGCCATCAATGACAAAGGGGGAGATTGTTGGACATTTTGAGTCCTCAAGTCAAAGTTGTCATTGATGTCAAGAAAGGAAGTCATCATTAATATCAAGGAATTTGTCAAGAAACAAGTTATCAAAGTTGTCATTGATATTTAGGAAGAAGCTTCTAATAAAGTCAAAGGTCAAGAGGAACAATGCAAAGGTTAAAGGCAAAGGGCTCCATAATATTTTTAAATATTATGTGGAAGCATAAGTTAAATGGTTTTCATAAAAACCCAAGAAAGTTTATTTGAAAAGCTAAAGGGAGATTTAATATTTATTTGATAAATTATTTAAATTCAAAATGAATTTAAATTTTATAAATAAATATTATTTATACCAAGGTGCAAAGTGAAAGATGGTTTAAATAAAACCATAGGGTTTAAAGAATTAATTTATAAAATTTAAATTCAAAAGAATTTAAATATTTTATAAATTAATAAAGCTCCAAAGGAGTGTCGACGTCCAAAAATCATTGAGGGTAAATCAAGCATCGACGTCATGCATGGAGGAAGAAATTTGGTATATAAGCTATGCCTTAAAGGCATTTGAGATCATCCTTTTGCTCGATAATCAAAGCATGCAATAGTGTTTTGAATTCGTAAGGAAGAAAGAGTAGCGAACATTTTTGTTTAAGCACCAACGAATAACATCAAGGGGACTTGTGCCAAAAGACCAAGCGCCAATGAGGCAAGTGGCCTAGTGGCAAAGAGGACAGCGTTAGGGTGTTGGGCGCAAGGAGGTCTATGTTCGAAACTTGACGACAAAATTTTTGTTTGTGGCAGTTGCATTGGTGTTGAGCACCAAGGAAGGCGCACGTTTTGTGCAAGGCGAGCGGGGAAGGTTTTGAGCACGTGGTGCTCGTTTATCCCCAAGCAAGCACCTAGCTTGCATGGCATTGGGAGCCGTGGCTAGGGCATCGGTTGAGGCTGCATTGTGTGTTCGATTCCCCTCCAACGCAAGGTAATAAATTTTGATTTTAATTTTTGTATGATGCCTAAAGTTTGGAGTTAAAAGGGTGCATGAAAGGTTTATTAGTTGGAAATGATTTTTGATTAGTTGGAGGAATAAGGTGTTAAGTTTTATTTTAATAAAGTGTTTTGGCATATTGATTTATTGAAATATTAAAAGGATAAAGGGAGCTTCTTGTCTTAGGTTGTTTTTGAAAAGAAGAGTGCATTGAATATTAGTGGGAGATTATAAGGTGTAAGTGGTAATTTACTTTTTGTAAATGTTGATGAATATTTTATTAAATATGGAGTGATAAGGTGTATGTATGTTTTAATGTTTGCATTGTAATTTGAGGAAATTAATCACCTTATAATTTCTTTGAGCTTGGCAAGAAGTGTTTGAGATTTTGGTAGATTTAGAAGATTCCTTCATCATCAAGAAAAAGGTATGAGCACATTTTCCAAAGTTTAATTTGATTGGTTGGTTTTTTGGAAAATAAGTTTGGAGTGAAAAGGACTTGATTAGGGTTTCCTTTTGAGAGTGTTTGAGTTAATGCATCAAGGTTTTCTGGAATAAAGAGTTGTGATTAGAACCTTGTTTAATAAGCATTGTTGTTGAAGCTATTGGTTGTGTGAAGAACTTGAGTTAGGGTTTTGAAAAGAACTTGAGTATCATTGTTATGTGAAGATTGTTTTATAAGCATTGTTGTTGAAGTGGGTTGTTGAGCAAAGAACTTGAACTAGGGTTTGAAAAGAACATGAGTATCATTGTTATGTGAGATTAGTTGTTGAGCATTGTTGGAAATATTTTGAGTTGGTGTTTATATGCTTGGACTAGGGTTTGTGAGAAAGGGGTGTTTCATTAAGTGATTGGTGTGAAGTGATTGTTCAAGTTCCATAAAATAAACTATTCTATATTATGAATTGAGTTGAGAAAGTGATTGAGCATTGAGTTGAAGCATATTGAGTCTCTAACAATTCTCTTTATGTTTCTAAGAGAGTGATTGAAAGTATTTGAGAAAATTTGAGGCAAGTCTTTAAGTGGACTTGTTGAGCAGATTTGAGCAAGTTTTGTGTGGACTTGTTGAGAATATTTGAGCAAGTTTTGTGTGGACTTGTTGAGCATATTTGAGAAAGTTTTGTGTGGACTTGTTGAGAATATTTGAGCAAGTTTTGTGTGGACTTGTTGAGCAGATTTAAGCAAGTTTTGTGTGGACTTGTTGAGCATATTTGAGCAAGTTTTGTGTGGACTTGTTGAGAAGATTTGAGCAAGTTCTATGTGGACTTGTTGAGAATATTTGAGCAAGTTCTATGTGGACTTGTTGAGCAAATTTGTGCTAGATCGAAGGACTATGTTTAGTGCAGATTTGAGATAGAGCTTTGGAGGTGACAGAGCAGAGAGGACAGTAGTCTCCAGTGGATAGATATCCATCAGCCAGGGTAGTGAGGATAGGTCTTCTGAGTGGGGACAAGAGTCTTTAGTGGAGAGAGATCCACAAGCCAAGTGTAGTGGAGGCAGTAGTCTTCTAGAGGATCACCAACCAGAGTAGAAGGAGTTCTCCTATGGATAGAGATCCATGAACTTGATTTAGGGGATTGGCATCTCCTTTGGATAGAGGTCCATAAACATTGTAATAGGGAAAGGATTCCCAAGATATTGATTGAGAAAATTTTAGTAAAATATTTTCTCCGTGGAGTAGCCCACATTGGGTGAACCACGTAAATTTGGTGTCTCTATTGTGTGTGATGATTTGTGCATTGATTTGGTTATTGCTATTGATATTGCCATTGATTATATTGGATAATACTATTTGGGAAAGAAAAGTAAAAAGTGGTCTTATATTGTTCACCCCCCCTCTCAGTATAAGCTTGTGTTCTTTAGATTGAGATTTCCAAGGATCGTAATAATGTTAAGATAGCAAAATTTAAAAGAATAGAAGGAGGTGATGCAACAGAGTCATGGTTGAATGAGTTGGAAACTTTATTTTCTATAAAGAATTATTCACCTAAAATACAAATGGTTTGGGAAACCCTTCATCTTCAGGATATGTCCTTAGAATAGTGGAACACATTCAAGGTAGGTAAAATAATCTAAGCTATGGACCTTGACTAGGATAGTTTTGTTAGGGCATTTACGAAGAGCTTTCTATCAAATATGTTTTATGTAGAGAAGTTTGAGGAATTATCTACACTTCAATAAGGTACATTGATTGAAGAAGTATACTATCAAATATTCATTAAAATGTTTAAGTATATGCCTGAGTATGAGATCAATAAACAACTAAAGGTGCATAATTTCATCTTAGGGGTGGATCCTAAGATTAGGATAGTAATTAATTTTCTCAAACCTAAGACCCTTCAAAAAGCTTATGATTTGGCTCAACAGGAAGAGACCAATCTACAAACCAAAAAGACTTTCTTCAACTATGTAAGGTTGACAGAGGTAGAGAGACAAGAACTCAAGAAGAGAAAGAGTGTGGGGTTTATGAAATGGGATAAGGAGCAAAACAAGAAAAGTAAAAGGAACCCAAAGTTTGAGAATAAGAACAATGGGAACCAAGGGAACTATAATTTTTTTATAGAAAAAGGATAGTTAAAAACCCCAACCTCAGAAGCAAAATGAGTTAGCTTAGAAAGAGGGAATAGGGGAGAAAAGGTAGGAAATATGCCAGGCACCTAGGATATATTGCTTCATTTATGGGGGTCCTCATTATATGACTAAGTGTCCCCAACAACCAAAGTCAAATAACATAGAAAAGGAACAACCACATCGAATTTATGCAACCATAAGGAGTCAAAACCTAGATGTACAAGAAACTTCTATATTATTTAATGGTAAGTTATTTAATAATAATGTTAAAGTCTTAATTGATAGCAGAGCTACAAATAGTTTTATTTCCACTAGTATTATCAAGGATGTGCCGAAAAGACCTGGATTTTTGGTACAAGTGTGAAAATTCAACTATGGGTGTGGATAGATCTACTCAATGGATCAATGTTTATCTACAACCGAGATCACCTTACCTAATGGATCTTCTATATGAAACTTATATGTAGCACCACTACATGCTTTTGATATTATCTTAGGGATGGATTAGTTAAAGGCTCATTGAGCCCTAATCAACTTCCAAGACAGATGGATGGACTATACTAATAAGGATAAGAAAAGAGTTAAGGTTCAAAGTGGGAAAGGTTTTTTTTGACCTTATTTATTGTCAGCTATGCATCTAAATAAGGTAATCAAAAGAGGTGGTATGTTGTATGTAGTAAATATAAATGGAAAGACGAGCGATAAGGGAGATGATAAAATATTTAAGAAACATCCAATTCTATGTGAATTTAGGGACGTATTTCTAAAATATCTTCCAAGTCTACCACTTTGACATGAATTAGACTTCACCATTGAACTGATGCATGGAGATGAACCCACTACAAGAACACCTTACAAAATGACCCCTATTGAGTTGTAAGAGTTGAAGGTGCAAATTAAATATTTGTTGGAAAAGGGTCTAATCAAACCTAGTGTATTACATTGGGGTGCTCTAGTACAATTTGTGAAAAAGAAGGATGGTTCCTTGAGGTTGCGTATAAATAATAGGATGTTGAATAAGATGACCATCAAGAATAGGTATCCATTTCCAAGGATAGATGATATGTTTGATCAGTTAAAGGATGCCACTATCTTCTCAAATATTGAATTGATATTAGGATATCATCAACTAATAATTCATGAGGATAATCATAGAGCATCCTTTAAGACTAAATATGGACACTATGAGTTCATAGTATTGCCATTTGGATTGACTAATGTACCAACAACTTTTATGAATCTCATGAACAATGTGTTCCAAAAATATTTGGACCAATTTGTATAGGAATCTACTATTAAAATAAAGCTCACTCACACAAAATATTGTAAAATAACTAAAATACATCAAATAACAGAATAACACTATGAAAAAAAATAATAATTGCAAAATTGAAAAAATCTCACAAATAACTCAGAATCGCAGGCCTCATCAAGGGGGTAACCTCCTTCAATATTTCATTAATCTACAAAAAGAAACATTCGTACATGGATCCATGTCTTTTAAAGAAAAAATCCATGTAACCCTACCCTAAGGCTCAAGAGTTGGCTTACATGCAAAATTCCACTTGAGCTAGAATATTCTACCAAACATTGGTTACAATCTTGATAATGGTTACATGAAATGGCCCCACTTGGCTAGGTGCCTTACTTGCCACATACATTACAAAATATTACAAAATAACATTATAGATGGAATCCCCCACATTAGAAGTGGGTAATTACATAAGCAAATGAGAATTATAAAATAATTCTAGGATGGGATTCTAACATATCCTTTCCCTTCGAAAATATTTGTCCTCAATGTCGAATATGAGGAAACTAGTGCTGGAGCTGGTGGAGAGACTTCCATGTAGCATATTCTGGTTGGAGTCCATGCCACTGAAAAAGGACCTCAGTAATGGTATAATTATGAAGAGTGTGATTTTGATGATCCAACAACTATTCAGGCTCGAGCAAGATAGAACCTTCTTCATCCAATTCTAGGAGTGTCGATTGAACTTGTACCTAAGTGCCTACAACCTAAGCTATGACACCAATATGATGTAAAACTTGGTAGGACCCATAGAATTTTGTAGCAAGTTTCTGGCACCTGTGAAGTTGTAGGGACAACTATTTGTATGACTACAAGTGAAGGAAAACCATATCACCCACATCAAATCTATGCTCAAAATGATGTTGGTCAACTTGTTGGCACATCCGATTCTAGGTCATATCTAAATTCATATTCAGTTGGTAGAGGACATAAACATGTTGACTAGAGTAGTGTCAACTGCATAGACCCTTAAGCTAACCAAAATGTAAGAGGAATGCATGAGTGGAGGGCACCCATAAACTACCTTGAAAGGAGTAACCTTGGTTGTTGTGTGATAGGAAGTGTTGTACCACCACTTGATCAAAGGAAGCCACTTCACCCATTGAGTAGGATGATCATGGGTAAAGAAACAAAGGTAGGTCTCTAAACATTTATTGACAATTATTTGGCCATCCATTTGCGGATGATAAGCTAAAATCATTTTGAGTTGAGTTCCTTGCAACTTAAATAATTCTTGCCAAAAATGACTAGTAAAGGTTGGGTCACAGTTGTACACGATGGAGGTGGGCATACCATGAAGGCAAAATATAGAATCAAGAAAAATATGGGTAATGGTGGAGGCTGTATATGTATGGGAGAGGGAACAAAAGTGAGAATACTTTGAAAGACGATCCACTACCACAAAAATAATGGATTTGTCGTTGGACTTAGGTAACCCTTCAATAAAATCCATGGAAATATCTATCCAAACCTGGTTAGGAATGGGTAAGGGTTGGAGAGTGCTTGGAGAATGCACCATTTTGCCTTTCATCCATTGACAGGTATCACAAGATGCTAAAAAATTATGAATGTCCTTTTTTACGCCCTTCCAGATAAAACTATGCTTAAGTTGTTCATATGTTTTGAGAAATCCTGAATGGCCTACAGATGGGGCAGCATGTAGTTTCTTCATGACAATTTCTTGAATGGGAGATGTATGGGGAAAAAAAATATGTTGGTGGTAATTCAAATTATGGCTATCCCAAGTGTAGCTAGGGCATGAAGTAGAGTCGACATGTAGGGAGGCAACCAAAGTTTGCAAGCCCGAATCCTAAAGTACCTCCTATCATAAGGAATCGATCCACTATGGAATGGGCAATGAAATGGTGCATAACATACTGTGAGCCTCAAATTAGTGAGAGAGATCATAAGACATAATGTTCTCCTTGCCCTTCTTATAAGTGATATTATATTCATAACCCATGAGCTTAGAAACCCATTTTTGTTTTTTAGGGGTGGCAACTCATTGCTCTAGAAAGTATTTGAGACTTTGATGGTTAATGGAGAAATCGTGCCCAATGAGATACGATCGCCAATGGGTTACCACATGTAAAATTGCTAGCATTTAATTAGCATAAGTGGATTTTCCTAGATTACAAATGGAGAGTGCTTTACTAGTGAAAGCCAAGGGTCACCCTTCTTGCATCAACACTTATAGTTTTGGCACTATACCATCTAATGAGAACATTGAGAGGAGAGCCTCAATGTATTCTATTACATAAATAATAGAAATATACAATTAGGATGGAACTATGAGTCCATTATATAGGAAGAGAGGTTTCTTGGTCCTTACTCTTCCTATGACACTTGGTACCTCTTACATGACACTTGGCATGATAGCCAAATAATGGAATATATTCCAACAAACACTGCGCCAATACCATGATCGAAAGCGTCGCTTTCACTGACAAAAGGCTTGGAAAATTTTGGCATGGCTAAGATTAGCATGGTGGTCATAGCATGCTTCATCTTTAGGAAAGCCTATTCAATGGGTTTCATCCAAGTAAAAGAGTCCTTTAACATGGCAGTGAGACGAGCTACAATTTTATCATAATTACGAATAAATTTGCAATAATAACCTGTAAGTCCTAAAAATTCTTGAAGACCTTTGAGAGTGTGAGGTTTTGGCCATTCCTAAACCACCTGGATCTTCTTGGGGTCAACTTTGATGCCATCTTTGGTGATGATGTATCCCAAATACTCCAATTTTATCAACCCAAAGGAACACTTGGACTGCTTAGCATAAAGCTGATGTTGTGCCAATAGTTGTAAAGCCTAATCCACATGGACGAGGTGCTCTTTTCATGAGTAGCTATAAACCAAAATGTTATCAAAGTAAACTAGGATGAATTTTTGAAGGAATGGGTGAAAGATGTTCATGAGACTTTTAAATATAGAAGGAGCATTAATCAAGCCAAATGGCATCACCAGAAACTCATAGTGACTTATGAGTATGGAAAGCAGTCTTGGGAATATCCTCATCCTTGAGCCTAATCTTATGGTACCTAGAGTGAAGCTCTAATTTAGAGAAGTACATAGTCCCATGCAACTCATCTAGTAATTCATCCACCATCAAAATAAGAAATTTATCCTTGATGGTGAGTTTATTGAGCTCTTGATAATCGATACACAACCGCCAAGACCCATATTTCTTGTGTACTAATAAGACTAGAGAAGAGTAAGGACTATTACTTGGCCAAATGACACTAGATTTTAACAATTCCTTAACTAACTTCTCAAATTTTGGCTTAAAGGAATGAGGATATCGGTACGATCTAATTTTGGGTAGTGCATTGCTAGGTAACAATGGAATAGCATCGTCATGGTAGAAACGAGGCAACAATTCTAATGGTTCAAAAAAAATAGAATTATGCTTGGACAAGATAAGTTGCAAATTTGCAAAAATAGAATCCACATTAGAAACAAAATACACCTTTGAAGTGTGAGGTTGGATCATAAATATCTAAGCTATGACTCCCCAAGCAGATTTTTTTAACTTCTCCATACGGTTTGAACTGATAATTTACAAAGGCCCTAATTTTGATCCATGGAGAGCATAAGATTGTCCATTCTATGAAAATTTCATCCAAAGCTCAGCTAAGTTCCATGATATGGTTTCCAATGTACCCAACCATTGAGCTCCCAACATGATATCACATCCCCTAATTGAAGAGCAAACATATCTTGTTTGAGCTCATATTCTCCATTTTTTACTTTAACGTTACAAAATTTATCTTTGCAAGGTAAAGTCCCTCCATTAGCTACCATAACCTCAAAGTAATTACATGTGTGTGTAATAATTAGCCTGTTTGGTAATGTGGGGATCAATAAAGTTGTGTGTACTACCAAAATCAATTAGAGTGGTAAGACGAAGGCCTTTGAAAAAACCCACAACTTTTATGGTTTAGGGAGTAGTAATCCCAACAAGAGCATGAACACAAATTTTGGCTTGTGGTTCTTCCTAGATTTCTTCTTCAATTTGGGGTGGTTCCTCTATTGTTTATGTGTCATCATCATTTTGATCACTAGTGTTAGGCTCATCAACATCTATGAGAGACAACTTATTTTGGGGACACCTATGCCCATGAACATACTTTTCATCACAATTGTAGCACAACCCTTGGGCACATCACACATCCATTTTTTGATAGTCAAATGTTTGGGTGTAGTAGTTTTATGTTCATTATAATTTTTAAGTCGAGGAGGAAAGGAGGATCTAGCTTGTGGAAATTTAAATGTCCACCATTGCGCTAAAATTTGAATTCAGCCAAACAGGCCAAAATGATAGCCTGCATCATGGTTTGCAGTTTAAACATCTTAATCTCAGCTTGGAGATCATCCTTCAAATCACTAATGAAACAACTTATAAAGAACCCTTCATTCAATACCCTAGTTTTGTTGGCCAATTTCTCAAATTGCATTTGGTATTATCAAACTGTAGAAGTTTGTTTCAAATTTGTTAATGCTTCTATAAAGTTATCATACTCACTAGGACCAAATTGAGTGAGTAATTGAGACTCAAAGTCTTCCCAAGAAGGATCAAGAGTAGTTTTTTGCAACCATTGGTACCATTGTAAGGCTTAAGATTCCAAGCTGAAGGAAACCATCTAAAACCAATAATATCTAGGGACATTATGGAGTTTAAAATATTGATCGACATGGCACAACCGCCCATCTGCATCCTTCCCATTGAACTTAGAAAAGTCTAATTTAGGCATCTTAAAGGTAGGATCATGATCATAGTGAGGGTGAGAGTCATCCATTACCTTATCTTTACCTCGATCAGATTGTTCAGTACGGTACTCAAACCTTCTTGGACCACCTTGCAATTTGAACTCAACATCTGCAAATTGTTCTAACAAGAAGTTTTTAGAGGTATTGTAATCCTCTCTAAAGCCTTGAATCTCTCCCCTTATGGATTGATTTGCTTGGGTCATATTATCAATGTATCTTTAGAGAGATTCCAAGAATGAGGTGGTTTGGTCTATCTCTTTTTGATGTCCACGAGTGCCAGTAGCCATTTTGGAGAGTCTTGAACCTCTTTCATTGAATTACTAAAAATGTAAGTGTGGTGTTAGGAGTTACTATTTTTAGTAAGATTTTTTTTGAAAATTAGATTGGAACACTTATTTGAGGATAGGGACCACTTCGATGGCTGCTCAATCTAAGTGCTCAGTGAGGAGATATACCGACTTCTTTGACTTTTTATGGTCTTCTGGTTTGGTGCAAGTCGATGTTGAGGCAATTTCTTCAACTTAAACTTAAAATTTCACAAGTGGGTACTTGAGGGTCTTTGGTGCATAATAATGATTTGCTTATAGTCCAAAAATTTTGGGTCAAATTGATTGACCATTGTGAAGTTGTCCTTAATAAGAAAAATCAAAATTTGTCAATTTTATAAAATCGATGCAAAATTTTACTAGGAGCTGCCAAGGACAATTTTGTCTAAAATATAATGTAGAGTTGTTTGCTAAATTTTGGAGTCAATATGAGCTTTGAGTCAAGATATATCCCCTTTGTAGTAAAAATTCAATGTTTTTTCTTTTAATTATTGTTGTTCTGATGAGTCTATTTGCGGGGTACTGTGTCAATGATCTCTATCCTATAAGTTTTGACTACTGACCATTCCTGTCACTGTACGATCTCTATCCTTGTCACATGTAATGTGATTACTAACACTATTCAAATACTAACCTTGGGATTCCTTGTACTTTATGGTTACTAACACTGTATGTTCTATTTCTACAACTAACAACCCTATAATTTATGACTATTACTAATGGTTGTTACTGACTATTATTGTCACTAACCCGAAGGTCACTGAAATAATTCTTGACTATCATAAACACTCGTATACTCTATCCTAACTACGTGGAGAATGTAGTTTTTTTTTGTGATAGGGAAGTCTTCCTTCGTATGCTCACTTTTGTGGAAAAAAATTGTAGGCTTAGTAGAACAAGAAGGTTTTTGATTTTATAGGTTGAAGTTTTGATAAAAATAAGATACGCTAGGTAGAGAAGTATGTTATACCCATAGGCCCTCTATTATACCGCAATGATGAACAATAGTGCTTAAACTAATATTTTAGGCCACTACCCAAGGAGGATTTCACACATGCCCTTGAGCACACTATCTGCCTCTCTGATAGTACAAGAGGGTAATCATCTAAGATGTTGTATCCCATGGACTATGGATAATAGAAGGCCAAAAAATTTCCTATTGGATAAACTCTTGTTTAAGCCTAAATGGTCTCCCAATACACCCAAAGATGTGTGGGAGATCAATTTCGTGCACGAGTGTTGTTTAATGCTTGGGTATTAGAGCCCGATTGCCCCTCACTTCAATAGATGCTTTATGGGCTATCTTGATTAGCCAATAATGATAGCTCCTTCGCAATATTTTAAAACCCTCAGCACAAGATTTTTAGCCTACTCAACTACTGTAAAAAACTATATATATTTTTTTTTGTTTTTTTGGTTTTTGCTGATTTTTTTTTAAATAAAGGAAAACACAAGAAAATTATATCTAATAGGCGGAATGGATGGGCAAGAATTGTTGCAATCACAACAAAAATTAGTCTTGTAAAGTGCTCTGATACCACTTGTTAGGAACCTACTATTAAAATAAAAATCACTCATACAAAATACTATAAAATAACTTAAATACATCAAATAACATAATAACACCATGTAGAAAGTAATTGCAGAATTGAAACAATCTCACAAATAACTCATAATTGTAGGTCTCTTTGAGGGGGTAACCTCCTTCAATATTTCATTAATTCAAAAATATACATCTATACATGGCTCCATGTCTTTTAAAGAGAAACTCCATGCAATCCTACCCTAAGGATTAAGATTTGGCTTACATGTAAATTGCCACTCGAGCTAAAATCTTCTACAAAACATCAGTTACAATATTGATAGCAGTTACATGAAATGACCCCACTTGGCTAGGTGCCTTACTTACCACATACATTACAAAATATTACAAAATAACATTATAGATGGAATCCCCCATGTTGGAAGTGGGTCATTACATAAGTAAATTAGAATTACAAAATAACGTTAGGATGGGATCCTAATAGTTTGTGTTGATATTTCTGGATGATATCTTGATATACTCTTACACCAAATAGGAACATGACCAACATTTGCAGTTAGTGTTAGAGGTGTTGAGGAAAACCCAACTTTATAGAAAGTTGTGTAAGTGTGAATTCTATGCCTCATAAGTTCAATATTTGGGGTATATCATATCTGCAAAAGGGATTGTTATAGGCCCTAAGAAAAT
This sequence comes from Wollemia nobilis, assembly GCA_028583015.1. Classification (NCBI taxonomy): domain Eukaryota; kingdom Viridiplantae; phylum Streptophyta; class Pinopsida; order Araucariales; family Araucariaceae; genus Wollemia; species Wollemia nobilis. The sequence continues at coordinate 6,002,435 of JAQPPZ010017089.1, forward strand.
TAGGGCTATTTTGAGTTGGCCTACACCCACTAATGTGTCATAAGTTAGAAGCTTCATGGGGCTCAATGGTTATTATAGGTATTTTATGAAGGATTATTCAAATATTACCTATCCTATCACCAACCTTTGAAAAAATGGGAAAGAGTTCAAATGGTCAGATAAGTGTGAGACCAACCTTTGAAACTTTGAAGAATAAGCTGACTATAACATCAATTATCAAGATACTAGATCCTCTTGTGAACTTTGCAATATGTACAAATGCTTCTTTAGAAGGTTTGTGTGGGGTGTTGTCCTAGAATGAAGCTATTGTAGCATATGAGTCTCATAAAATAAAGAAGCATGAGTTGAATTATGCTACACATGACCTAGAGTTAGTAATGGTTGTGTACACACTACAGGTCTAGAGGCACTATTTTTTGGGGAAACAATTCAAGCTTAGGATAAACCAACAAAGTCTAAGGTATATCTTTATCCAACCCATGCTAAATTCAAGATAGATAAGGTGGATAGAGTTCCTAGCCGAATATGACTTTGGTATTGAGAATATCAAAGGAAAGGAAAATAAGGTTGTTAATGCCTAAAGTAGGAGAAGGCATATAATAATGTTGATCTAGATTTATTTAGACTTGATGGATAAATTCAGGGATATGCAGCTACAGGATAAGTATTGCATTGAAATTCAGACAAAAACTGAGAGAAATCCTAAGAAAAATAAGAATTTTAACATAAAATATGGACTTTTATGTTTCAAGGATAGGGTTGTCATACCCAAAATTGGTGATTAAGGAGAATGATTATACAAGAGGTTCATAGTTCTCCATATTATGCTCATTTTGGAGGTGCAAAGGAGAGAGAAAACATGAAAAGGACCTTCTATTGGTCAGGAATGAACCACAAGAACACTAGTTTTATTTCTAGATGCTTGAAGTTCCAGAAGGTTAAGGTAGAGCATCAACACCCAACAGGTAAATTATACCCACATGATATACCTACTAAGAAGTGATAAGTTATATCTATGAATTTTATTGTGGGTTTACCTAAGACTACGTATCAACATGATGCAATACTTATGGTGGTTGATATGTTAACTAAGGTTGCACATTTTATATTGGGAATTATCAAGGATGATGCACTAGTGGTGGAAAATAGGTTTGTCAAAGAAATTTTTAGATCATATGGTTTTTATGAGGTGATCATATTAAAAAAAAATATATTATAGCTTTACATCAAAATTCTAGCAAGCTCTTCATCATGTAGTGGGCACTAAGTTGAACATCAGTTCTGCATAGCATCTAAAAATATATGGACAAACAAAGAGGGTGAACCAAGTCTTAAAGGACATGTTTCACATGTACTACATGGATCAAAAGTTTAAGTGGGAAGACTTTTTACATCTAGTTGAATTTGCATATAATAATGGATACCATGCATGTTTGGGAATGGCTCGCTTGAGGCTTTGTATGGTAAAAGATGCAAAACACCTCTATCATGGGATAATATGGAAGATCAGGTGGTGATCAAATCAGACACTATCAAAGATATGGAGGAGCAACTTAGAGTAATTCAACAAAGGCTCAAGGAAGTTGTCGATCACCAAAAGAGCTATGTTGATCTAAAAAGATCACCAAGATAATTCTCTATGGGAGATAAAGTCTTCTTGAGGGTAAGACCCATGAAAAGTACCATCAAGTAAACTAAGTTGGATCCTCATTATGTTGGGCCTTTTGAGATCATTTATAAGATTATTCTAGTAGCCTATAGGCTTACCTTTCCATTCAACCTATCAAAGATCCATGATACTTATCACATTTGAAATATTTCTTACCACATATCCTTAGGAAATATATTGCTGATCCTTCTCACATTTGAAATATTTCAAAATTTTAGATGGTAGATCCCTCAATTATTGAGGTGTGATCGATAAGGATTCTAGGGTTTTGTTCCAATATGTTGAGAAAACAAACCCTAGATCAATGTAAGGTCTAGTGGGACCAATATTTTGAAAATTGTGCAACTTGGGAAGATGTTGAGGAAATGAGAAAGAAATTCCCATATTTATTTGAATGAAATTTATATGGTGTAGTTCCAAGAAACATAGAGGACTATGTTATTCCAATGGGGGAGTATGTAATGACCCTCCTTGGCATGACTTGATCTTGATACTTGTTTATGTATTGACGTGTGGATATTTAATGCATAGCATCATTTTATGTTATCAATGTGTCAATTAATACATTTTATGCTTTGATTATACTACTTTTGGAATATGGTATTGGTAATATTGATTGTGGTTGCATGACCAATTACTCTCACTGGTGGATTGGTATGGGACAACCACCAAATTTGAGAGAAAATGGGAAATGATGGATGAATTTATCATTAACAACTCAAGGGTAAAAATAAACCCTTCATATATATGCAATGCATACATGTATGCTTATTTGAATGCACCATTGGGCAAGGAGGTTGCTATTTAAGCAAAGGAGCTATACTTAGCAGGAAGGTGATAGCATCGTAGTTATTATAAAAATCTTCTACTCAAGGAAAACTTGGTTGAGCATAATTATTGATTTCATCCTGGTTGGTTATGGATAGCTTAGCAATAGCCTTTGTGTGCTAGTTGATATCGATGCTAATGGTTGATATTAGCATTTGATAGTAATTAATTTAATTAGGAGTATAATTAAATTAATTATTAATATTGATAGCATTAAGAGGAAATGGATTAATAAATAGAATGATTTGATTATTAGTCCAAAGAATATTAACATTAAAAAATATTAATGTTTGCAAATAATGCTTTAAGGAATGGTTTAGTTTTAAAATATTTGGCTTTGTTGTAATAAGTTAATATTAATTAAGAAGGTAAACCTTTGTATGAAAAGCTTTTGAATTAAAATATTGATTAGGAAGGCATTGGCTTTTGGAAATCTTGGTAACATTCTTAGAAAATGTTACTTTTGCATTGGACTGGGTCACCATGGTAGTGGGCTGGCATCAGGTGTAGAAGATACGAAAGGGGCTACCACTCTATCTTGGGAGAGGTCTCCATGGAAGCTATTTGTAGCCTCAAAGTTATAATTTTTTGGATTGCTAGCAAAAGTTGGAAAAGAGGAAGCTTTAGAATTAGATAAAGAAGGTGTAGACAAAAGGTACAAAGGCCTAGTAGTGAAGTATTCAGCTGAGAAGGCATGATTAGATCACTTGGATGTGCTTGTTTACCTTCCTTGTTTATTCTAATTCTACTTAAGCAATTGTATGGACCGCCTTGGTTACCTTGATACATCTATATTATTCTTTTTTAATTTTTAATTTTAAAATTTTTGCATATGCTCTGCGTGGTGCCTATGTGACATCGTTGTGAAGCCAATGCAGTGGTAGTTGTGTAATTTTTTTAGGACCTGGTTTTGTTGCGAGTCCTTTCTTGTCCAGGATATAATTCTTATTATATCCTTGGTTTGGTTTGAATCAGTTTTATGTTGCTTAGTTGTAGGATACATAAATGGTGGACATCTCATTTTGGTTATCCTTTTTATTTTATCCTTGCTTTTGTCTTAGCTAGTTGATCCAAGTTGGAGATGGAAGGTGGTTCTAGATGTGCTCAATTTTCACTTTGTTGGTAGGTGTTTCTATAAGCTTGGTTGCATACCTTGAGCTACCCAAATATTTGGTTAGAATTTCTTATTAGGGTTTATGTATTTCCTTTTTTATGTAGTTAAAACATGCTCATGCACCCTATGGATCGATCCGAGTGTTTTAGATTGTTGGATGTAGTGTCTAGATCAAGTATTTCTTGTATTACGTGTTGTTATGCTTTGATTATGAGAAAATATGCATGTTTTTTATTTTATTCTCTTATTGTCTATGCTCTATATTAGTTAATATTGTATTGGAAGTTTTCAATTTGTAAATTTAATATACGTTTGCTTCATTCAAGTAAGTTATTAAAGTTAATATGATTTGATGTCCATTGAAACTTATAAAGGTCTTTACTAGCTTAGATAATTTTGGAAGTAAAATTATGCTTTTGGATGAAACTTAGATATGTTGTGTTATATATATATATATATATATGGATTCAATATTATTTTATTAGGGAATTTTAGTTAATATTGAAGTACATCCATTAATGTTGTAATTATAATGCAAGGGTTATATTTGTGTAAAGAATGAAGATTATTATAAGAGAGTTATTTGGTTTAATTAATTCTTGAGGCTTGAGTAGATAAAGGAATTCATTATGGAGAGAAGTATAGGATTATCTCCTTGTTTTCATAAGTTTATTTTGTATAAATGCATGGTGAGTGAATGCATGGAATTATTGCTTGATGCATATTAGCCTTGCATTGCATATCATAAGATATCATGATCCCTAGATTTCTTATCAAGTTCATGGGAATTATCTTATAGAGGAGGATATTACTATGCAGCCAAAAATTTTTTATCTCCAAGCTCATGTCCACATCTCAACAAAGTTGTCTCATCATCAAGCCAAAAGAGGTGTCTCGTATTTTTGCACCGCATTGTGTTTCACACAATGCGGTACAAAAAGGGGCATATGTAGACACCAAATACTAGCCACTTGTCACTCATCCAGGTATTCCCACCATTTTACCCATTATTTACATATATTATATATTTGTTTAATATATATTTAAATATTAATATTTTATATTATATTTAATAAATGTGTATATATGTGTAAATTAATCTCAGCCATCCATCTTGGTATAATCCTAGCCATTCATCCGCATTAATCCATGCCACCTACCCAGATTTAATCTCCATCCTCCATCACATTTTAATCTTGACCACACAAATTGTGTCGTTGAAACCCTAATGTGCCCTAGGGAAAATTATAAATAGGAGTCAATTTGATGGTTCAACCCCTAAGTTTTTTGAGGTCTAAACCTAAGCAATATGTGCCCTAAAGTTTTCTTCAAGTTTTCAAAGTCCTCAAGCCTCCAAGCATTTTTGTCATCTCTCCTCGTTTGCCATAGCCTTTGCATCCGCCGTTGCCTGTTCATTGCACCAGATCTGCTTTTGCAGATTTTTATCTCAATTCCTGAGCACCTCCAGGTATTCCTTATTGCTTTTGAGTACCTCTAGGTGCTTCCCTCCATTTTTGAGCACATCTGGGTGCCTTCCCTCCATCACCATGCACCCTTGGGTACTTCTTGCTCATGTCGAGTTCCCACAAGCATCTTAAACCATAGTTCTGCTGACCAACAAACCCTCGAGTGGTGCTAGGGAATATGTGCACCTATTTCTTGCAATGATGACAACAAAAAAATAGAAAGCAAGAATTTCACAAGGTAAATCTTCCATTATTTTATTTATTTTTATTATTTCCATATTTACATGCAGTTTATCATTTGGTATTTAGGGTTTTTTAATAATTTTTGAGGGTCTTAAATAGTGGAGCCCTCACAATTACTACTAATCCTCTTCTGTTATTTTTTGTGTGCAAATACAAAGATATACAAACATTGAGCAACTGTTTAAGCTGGAGTGGTCTAGTCAATGGACATCTGAAGCCCACTCACTTCTGTTGGGATCGATCGAGCATGAAGACACCACCCTAATTTGTTGGCTAGGGTTTCGAAGAACCCTAGCATATTAATATTATTGTATTAAGAATTAAAGCTTTATAAAAATCCCAATCTGGGGCATATTTGGTTGTAATATCAGAAATCCATTCGACAATAAAAATCAAATTTATTTCTATGGAATCACATGTGTTTATTTTGCTTTAATTGTTCATTTATTTAAGTTTAGTTATTTGGTGTTGTTCAATTTTGTATCTACAAATGACGATCACGGTGGGATCCCCTAAGGGTTTCTTACTTTGATTTATCTTGTGATCTAACTTGTTTTCTATTTTATCTTACAGGTTTTGGAAGCACAAATCATACGATTTTTGCAAAATATGGATTTTTGGAACAACGCAGAAGTTGCAGAAGGTGCACAGAAGCCCTATGCCGTTCATGGGATATTCAAGAAATTCCCAAGTGCATTTCACATATGTCACAGGAACCTAGGTTTATTTCATGGAGAAGAATAAAATACGTAGGCTTCTATGTAAGCTTACCTTGAAACCCTAATCTCTATTTTATGCATTTTTACTCTTTATGTTTCTCTATTTTCTTTCAGATTTTGGATTAAAAAGAACATAATAATATATAACTGTTAGAAACAATATTTCTAGTGTGTATTTAGGCATCAAATTAGTTGTTGCATATAGTTACATTTACACAACACATTTCCATTTAAAAATAATTCATGCTTTCTGGTGTGTTGCATATTTTGTCTGCATATGAAATATTAAAAGCATAAAGTAGTGTGCATACTAGGGTTAGACATTTCTATTTTTTATTAATCTAAGTAGGAAAAACATTTAAAATAACAAAAGTACCCCCATATTTGGTGATTCAAGGTGGAGTAGACAAACCCTCCTCTATATAGAGAGCGATCTTAAGTGGTGTACTCTACTTCCTATTGGGAAAATTGATATTTTGATGTTGGATTCTAATTTAGATTGATGAAAGCAATTATTTTTTGACATTGTATGAGCACAATAGAAAATTAAAAACTTTTTAAAATGAACTACACACATTGCATGTTACACTTTTAACAATAATGGTTGGATTTCATCACCAACCATTGCTTGAGATCTGGTGATAGTGGGTTTCATCTTCATCCACCAATCTCTGACCCTAGACACCATAGGTTACCCCTGAGCAAATTTACTGGATTTGATCACTAGTAAGAATCTCGTTGCCCATTCCTAGTCATAGTCACCCATTTTAATTTTAGATTAGTTCATTCAAACACACAAAAGCAAAATAAAAAAAAATGAAAAAAAATTTAAAAGGAGATAATTAATGAATGAGGTAAGACACAATTGTTAAACATAGCATTGATTGTCTTCACTTGATTTTTGTGAATTTCCATTTCCGCATTTAATTTACAACATATTTTATATTTATTTTAGTAGCTTATGGTCTTAACAAGAAATCAAAAAAAATATTTAACCAAAACAATATATATATATGGACTATTCATATTCATTTCCTTCCACTTCTATGGTAAATCCTGTCAATGTGGTTCAAATAGATTGCATAGATTTATCTGCAGTCCCATCACACACTGTGCAGACTAATGATGTATTGCACATATACACCTCCACATCTCTTCTGTAAATTGAATCATCTTCACCCAAAATTGACCACAACATTACCCACATAGACATGTCCCAAGTAGAGGCTTTCTACAAATTGGATAATTATGTCTTACAACCCCTCCATAATGTCCCATATCAAGATCCTTATTTACAATAGGAACTTGTTCCTTCCCAACCATCCAACTTCACCCAGGTGTACACTAACCCTCTTTTTTAGGCATCGGTTGCACCTTAATCCCATATCTCCATTTCCCAACCATCATGTGCTCCTAATACTTCATATGTATCCACCTATACCAACCCCTTGTATGAAGCACAAGTCAATTCTACTTCACAAATACCCATTTCATCCAATCAAGTTGCAATTGCCATTGCCACTTATCCCCCATACACATCATATATTCCATATTCATCCATGCATTCCAATGATGATATGGAAATTAATGAAGCATGGAAAAATTTGAACAAATTACTTAAGAAGCAACAAACAACTCAACAACAAGTTCAAATGAACCCTAGGCCTAAGCCAATTTCCACTCAACTCACCTTCATCACACAAAGTCAATCATTGGCACCATAATATTCAGTGGTTTCAACCCTTATATCTCCATCCACCCATACCCATTCCATTCCCATAGGCCAACCCAACCATACTCCTCATGCATTATCCCCTTTTCAACAGTCACCATCATTTCTCAATCAATATCATCATCATAAATTCCAATCCACTCCACCTATCCATCATCATCTTGTCACTCCACAACATATTTCCACCCCTTCATAGAATCATCAAGTGATTCAAGGCTTTCACATTCCTGGGGAAGACCCTAGAATCAAAGCTATGCAACAACAGATTGATAATTTGATACAACATACTCCTAATTACAATAACCAGAAGCCAACCTTACGTTAATTAATCAATCAACCAATTCACCCTTAGGTACCATCATTGCCATATCTGATAGACTTCACGGTACCAATGTTTGACAAGTTCAAAGGGACTAAGGACCCTAAAGAGCACGTGAGCACATTCGTGCACTCATGCTTTAGAATTCAAAATGATAATGCTCTCATGCTCCACACATTTCCTCATACATTGGGGGGAGATGCCATAGAGTGGTATAACCAATTTCCCAATCATAGTATTTATACTTTCAAACAATTGGTTGACCAATTATTTGAACGATTTACCCTTAATGTAATAAATAAAGTCTCATTGTTCGAAATCTATGGTTTAAGACAATATGATGATGAGTCTATTTATGATTTTGGCAACCGTTGGAGGGCCATCATAACCAAAATGGCATTCACCCTACCAATGGAAGAACTTATTAAGCTATTCACTAAGAGTTGCCTCAAACCCATTTCTTGGATGCTTCAGTTGCAAACATATCACTCATTTGAGGAAGCTCTTGCCCAAGCTAGTGTCATCAAGGAGATAAAAATCCAAGAGGGCATACTTAAGCCAAGAAAGAAGGAATGGCAAAACAAGGGCCAATACAAAAGCAATTATTATGGTCAAACTAAATCAACACAAGCCAATCCGACAAATCAAGCCAATCACATCAATCAAGTGGTCATGAGCCAGCCGATAATGTCTCAACAACAACCAATGCAAAAACCATCGTAAAAAATTACCTATAATGCGGTACCCTCAGTTACTGAATCTATGTAAAACATAATTCCAATTGTGGAGAATCACCAACATCGACAATCTGTTCAACAAAATCGTTAATACACCCTTCTATAAGAATCTTATGCTTCCATATTCTAAAGGTTGTATGACACCAATAGACTTGCTTTACCTGAGGTCAAACTAGATGATCCCACCAGACATGGTAAAAACTACAAGGAACATTTATTTTATCCTAATCATAGACAAAATGGGTATGACATAAATACCTGCCATGTGTTTAAGGATATAGTACAAGACCTCATTGACTTGGGCGCCATCAAAATTGATAGCTCCCTAGCTCAACAAAACCAAAATCTTGGTATCTTCCAAATACCACTTCCTCATCATGAGGAGATGTAATCCACAATGGGAGGGTCTAACATCAAGACCCCTCCCAATCAAGTTAACAATATTCAACAGTACCAAGGTTTTGTAGGTGACATTCATGTGGTAACACGAGATCAAAAATGACAAAACAATCAACAAGATGCATGATAACAACCCATTCAACAACCCATGAACTCACAAGCAAGGGAGTCTCAACCTGTTCCATCACCACCCATCCAAATTTCCCCGACTTCTTCTCCATCAATCCACATTCCAACCATTCTAATCCATCAAGTCATCCCATAAATCACCCCTAAAGGTCAATAATTTTTTTGAGTAGTTGGTTAACCACGAGTTTAAAAATGGCTTCATCAAAACTATCTATCTATGACCTAATTCAAAAATCTCCCCAACATTGTGAGACATTAATGGATATTCTAAAATCCATCGAAATTAAATCTCAATATTCTAATGCATTTAATAAATTTGTAGGGAGTATTCAAATATGCATGGAGCCTTCCATAACGTTTTATGTCTTTGATATTAAACCAATATCATCAAAATTGGTAGACCCTCCATTGCATATTATGGGTAAAATTGACAGGAAGCCATTTAAAAGAGTCTTAATTGATATCGACTCCTCCATTAACATCATCACCACATTATGCCTTCCATCATATCAATATTCCTCCATATCACATAACCAAATCCACCTTCACATTAAAAGCATTTGACGATGCTCTCTGATCTACAGCTAGCACTATTGTTTTTCCGTAGGGGTAAAATATTGCATACCTTGTTCCACATATTAGAAGAATCCATGGCATACAATTTACTCCTTGGAAGACCTTGGATGAGAGAAATGAGATGTGTCCCTTCCATATTACAACAATATTTGAAATACGTACATGAAGGGCAAGTACATTGTATACCAGCGAATGTTTAACCGTTTAAGTATTGCAACTTCATCTCAAATCCTTATGAATCCATGCTTCCTTATACCCATATTTTCCTCACATCATCCACCACATCATCAATCACTCCATCCAATCCTTCATCAAAATCTCCCATTCCTAAGGAGCTTCCCATCACAAATTCCAACCAAGCATCCACTTCTACACCTTCATTATCATCATCATCGACTACATGTACATGTGGTCAAACCCAATTCATGCCATCCACATCATCATCCCCTTCATCGGTAACAACAATTTCTTCACAACCAAATCCATATCCATCAGCCAATATTTTGCAAGTCGAATTGTCGAATTGTGAGATATCCACATCTTCCCCATCGCTATCCACTTCATCCTCATCATCCCAAGTTGAGGTCCACCTCACCAACCTTGGTATTGGTGAATATGTGGTCCAAGACATCACCATCACACAACTCAATATCTCAACTAACAAGGATTTTGGTCACCCACATAACCCACCTTTATCTATAGGAGTGGTATACAATATGGATTAGTACCTAATAGCATAAATTTTTTGTATGAGGGGACATAATATTTGTCTAATCCTACTCCCCAAGAAGAAACCAAACCACTACCACCTGCTAATATCCAACAAATAATGGGTTTTCCATCCCACTATTTTCACAGATATAATTGTAAAAGACATGGCTTCGATCAATATGAATAGGGATTGCCTCAGCTTATTGATGTCCCATATCAAGAAGTGCACGACCGTTCAAGTCTAGGTTATCACCCACTTCCCACCATATCTTCTTTTGAACAAGCCTTCCAAAGGCTTAATCTAAATTCATAAGAAGAAGCCCTCCACCTCGATGACTCTGACGAGGAAATGTACAAAGAATTTGATCTCATATCGATAGCTTCTAATGAATCTGATGAGGAATCAGAGCCCATCATTTCCCACATCGAACAAGATGAGTTTTATCTTAGAATGTTTCCCATCCATAAGTCCATATTTCACTTGCTTCTTCCACAAGAGCAAGTCGAACCTACCACTGAACCACCACCTCCACGTCATCAATCCATCTGATCAGCCAAAATTGTAACATATGTATGTAATGCAAAAAAGAAAAAGAAAAAGAGAAAAACATAAAACAAACAAAAATATTTTATTTTTTTGCATTTCATGTATATAGCATTTAGTTAAGTGTATTTATTTGTGTTTCTTGCTACTGTCTAGGTTTACCAAGGTCCTATCATCAGTTCTTAGGCTCTATCCATCCCATCCATTTCACCTCCTCCATTTTCCCTTAAGTCAACATGAATCCTGCTGACTTATTCACCCCACTCCGTAATCCTTAAAATTTGGAAAAGCCAATTCCTATTAACATGAGTCTTATTGATATGGATTGGATTTCCTAACCACCATATTTTTTTGAATTTGTCCTATCTAAGGAATTGTTAAGGGCTTCAACAATTTACATTCCTCCATCCCTCCACCTTCACCTTCACCTTCACCTTCAAATCCTGAGGTTTTCCAGGCATACGTAGATGAGGATAAGTCAGAAGAGTTTGATGACATCATATATGACATTCATCTAATCCCAACGTCCCATCAGCTTGAGGAAGGTTATCATTACACCTTATGGGACTTATAGGCTTTCCAGTCTAGAGGGAGAGGAAGAGCCCGAACCACTTAATGTTATACACTTGAGAGCACTCTATGCTTAATGAGATTTATATATATGTATATATACATGGCTAATACACAAAAACATTGCATTTTATTTGCACACATTTCATTTAACAACACTGCATTGCACACATCTCATTTTACATTTTGCACTTCATACACACATTTGCATTACACTCATTTCATACATTGCATTCGCACCCTCATTTTCACACATTTCATATTTCATATTAGGGATCATTTATTCAGTTTAGATATAAATTGGTCCAATAAATTCATGTTGCCTTAATCAGGGGCACCTTCACAACATCATCCACACCATTCCATAAAGCCAAAGTGTCATTTGCAAAACCACATTTTCATAATTCCTAGGTGTTTTCAGTCACTCAGCCATTCCTAGCGTTTTAAGCAAACCATAAATACATGTCAAGTTATTTTTAGGAACATTACACATCTTCACTAAGAAAATATTGAGTTCTGGGAATTGACTCCAAAACATTCTTGAACCAAACACAATTTTACATCTTAAAAACATATTGTGTCAAAGAGGGATAACACCAAACTTGGTTTGAACCTCAAAGTAAAAATGGTAATCCTCGCCTGTCCCATCATGCAACATAGTCCATAAAAATAGTGGTTTTCACCACTATCACAAATTTCAAAATAAAAGAAAGAGTAGGGAAAAATCCCTTAAAAACTCTAAATATTTTACACATCACACACCACTGATCATTGGGTTGTAAGGATTGTACTACATTTCTAGTCAGACGGTTAAGTACTTACCCCCAAAACTTGAGAGGTCAAAATTCTTGGACTATGGAGCTAGTCTCCATCGAAGCTATAGATGCTTGACTGGAAGTGGAGTATGCTCATGCATGGTGATACATCTATTTAAAAGAGACCTCTGATCACACACACAGACAAGCTAGCTTCTTGGTTTCATCCATAACAGGTCACACCCAATTTACTCAAAATGAGTTAATGAACCCACTTGCACACACATTGGTTCTTGATTGGCTCGAGTCATTACCATGCTCTTGATTCGGTAAATGAATTCATTGTACGCATATTTTGTCCTAAAAGGATTAGGAAGTTTTAGTGAGTTTTTTTTATGCCACTAGTATGTCTGAGTCTCTGCAAAACAATCAGTTTTCCATATCAACATCCATATCTTCTACCATGTCAACATCCATGTTAGTTCATGAGTCTTTCACCCCACATATCACCAAGTTTGGTACCCCTGATTAAACAACAATGTTAAAACATTGGCCAAGAAAATTATAAACTATAAATGATCATTAGCATATTTGCATTACCACTTGCATTAATCATCCATAACACATTACCACTTGCATTAATCATCCATATACATATGCATTCACATAAAAGCATTCACATGAAAGTATAACACAAAAGTAAATGCCATGTGTATATATATAATATATATGTATGTATATATATATATATATGTATATATGTATAAATATCGCATGTACAATGAGTGCCCAAAAAGGCTACATACAATGGAGCACCAAGGCTCATATACCAAAAAGTGCATCTAAGCACTAGCTAACACCTATGAAAGGTCCCCCTATCCGAATCCCACCTCTCTACCAAGGCTGAAAGGTACCCCTCATCAGCCCTCACCACATCTATCTAGGTTGCCCCTACCAGCCCCACTACCTCTAACCAATCCCAATCCTCACTCCGCAATGCCTTTATCATCCAAGGGATGAGAGACAAGAACTGATGCCGAGCCTCCAAAATATTCAACTGCAACACAACACAAAAACATTAATGTTAATACATGTACATTACGCAAAAAAAATACAAAGGAAATTTTTTGTACAAAAAAAATATAAGGTCAAAAGAACTTACCTTGGCAAAGTGCACACCTGCTCCAGCCCCAGCATCCACTCCCTCCATTGCCATAGCTTTCGCAGCTCACCAAACACTCACTCCACTCCATTCACTCCACTCCACTCCCTTAGATGTAACTTTCAAAATTCACAGATGCACAAGTGAGCCTGGTTTCCCCTCTATAGGCCTTATATAGTTGATTTAGGTGCACTAAAATGCCCATGGGCATTTCTTGATGCATTGAAGTTCCCACTTGTGTTTGAAAACACACCAAATTCCAATGGGTGTTTGCGTAGGCAATAAGCGCCCATCGATATCTGGCATCAAAATTGACAAAAGACAAAAATCCATCCCAAAATGTAGCTTACCTCCAAAAAATCATTCCAAATTGCATCAATTTCATCATAATAACATATTTTGTGAAGGTTCCAACTGATTTGGATGCATAATTTTTGTTTGCAACTAACAAGGTGAAAATTGCTTATCGATCTCCAAAATGCTTCAAAAATGGTCCAAATTCTCAAAAAATGACCATAATCATCATTCTCATTCTCAATTCTTCATTATCACACCATTTTAATTCATCAATCATAACATTTGCACATTTGCCAAGTTCACCTACAATTTCAAGTTAACCTCGTATGTAGTGGTCTATTATATCCCCTTGGCGATTGCAATGATTTGCATCCATGCAATTCAGTAAGATGAATTAACTACCATACAAAAAATTAGCTATTTTTCATCATCCAATATATCATTGCTCAAAAATAAAATCACTTTTGGTACTTCACCTTTAGAGTGAGACTATGCCAAGACCAATTTGATCAACAACTCTCATTTATGGCCTATTTCATGGGGCTCGAAACATGGACAAAATCAAATTTCATCATTTTCCATTTCCCTGAAAGTCATCATGGCAACTGGCCTTAGCTACAGTGATTGGTTCCAACCATAGGAATTACCTGACAGTCACTAGTTGGCGTTTCTAAAGTTGACACTTTTTATTTATGCATATTCATCTTTGCATATCAATAATGCTAGAATACACATTCTTTAGCACCATTGAATCACCCAAAAGTTAGGGAAACCACATTTGGTTTTGATTTTCTCACAACATGATACATATTACATGATCATGACATCTACACTTGGAAAAAACCCCTTTCTTTGTTAGGGTAAAAATAGAGTCCATCACATGCATCTTCCACCAACCCCCTTTCACCGTTGGGGCAAAAATGGTATCACATTTACATCATTCATATCGTCCACAATCACATCATTATTTTACACAACCATTTACACTCATCTATCAATTGGATCATGAGATTCATCTGCAACTCATTCACCAATTGAGGGGGTAAGATTCTTTTATCTCCAAGCTCATGTCCACATCTCAACAAAGTTGCCTTGCCATCAAGCCAAAACAAGTGTCTCGTATTTTTGTACTGCATTGTATTGCATGCAATACGGTATAAAAAAGGGCATCTATAGACACCAAATCCTAGCCATTTGTTGCTCATCCAAGTATTCCTACCATTTTTACCCATTATTTACATATATTATATATATTTGTTTAATATATATTTAATAAATGTTTGTATATGTGTAAATTAATGTCAGCCATCCATCTTGGTCTAATCCTAGCCATTCATTCACCATAATCCATGCCACCTACCCAAATTTAATCTCCACCCTTCGTCATGTTTTAATATTGACTGCACAAATTGTGTTGTTGAAACCCTAACATGCCTTAGGGAAGATTATAAATAGGAGTCATTTTGATGGCTCAACCCCTAAGTTTTTTGGGGTTTAAACCTAAGTAATTTGTGCCCTGAATTTTTTCCCAAGTTTTCAAAGTCTTCAAGCCTCCAATAATTTTTATCATCTTCCCTCATTCACCTATTTCACTTCACCAGATTTGCTTCTACATATTTTTATCTCAGTTCTTAAGCACCTTTGGGTGTTCCTTGTTGTCATTGAGTGCCTCTGGGTGCTTCCCTACACCACCGAGCATCTTTGGGTGCCTTCCCTCCATAATTGAGCGCCCTTGGGTGATTCTTGCTGCTATTGAGTGCCTTCGAGTGTCTCAAACCCTAGTTTTTCTAACCAACAAACCCTCGAGTATCGCTAGGGCATCTGCACACCTATTTCCTACAATGGTGACAATGACAAATCAAAAATCGAGAAGTTCACAAGGTAAATCTTTCATTATTGTATTCATTTTTATTATTTCCATATTTGCATGTAGTTTATCATTTGGCATTTAGGATTTTTATTGATTTTTTAGGGTCTCACACAGTGGAGTCCTCACAGTTTTCCTCTTTTATCATTTTTTGTATGCAGATCTAGAGATATACAAGCATTGAGCAGTTGTTTAAGTTGGAGTGGTCCAATCAATGGATATCTGAAGCCCACTCACTTCTGTTGGGATCGATCGAGCGTGAAGACACCACCCTAATTTGTTGGCTAGGGTTTCGAATAACCCTAGCATATTGATATTATTGTATTGAGCAATAAAGTTTTGTAAAAACCCCAATCTAGGGTATATTTGGTTGTAATATCAAAAATCCACTCGGCAATGAAAAATAAATTTATTTATATGCAATCACATGTGTTTATTTTTCTTTAATTATTCATTTATTTAAGTCTAGTTATTTGGTGTTGTTCAATTTCATATGTACACATTGTTGTTGAGAAAGAGCTCATATTTGGTAAATGACATATTGTAATTTTGTAATAGAGGATTTATGTTGTAGATACCCTTTTTTTAATATTTCAATATTTGATCAATGAAGAAAGAGTGTATGTCCTTTCATTAAGATCTTGGAATAGAGTTTATTTGTAAATGGAAAATTAAATGTTGTACTTATTTATGAAAAGTAATTGGAAGGCTTATGAAGGAATGTGTTAGAATTTAACTATGTTTTGGGATTACTATACATTATATGATGCTCATTATTTCTTTGAAAAACTAAGTATTAGTGTTAAATGGAAAATTTTAAGCTCTAGGTTTTTTAGCAATCTTGTTTAATTAAGCATGTTAAGCTTAACACTTTATTGCTTTATGGGAGAGATGTTAAGGTTTAATTTTTTTATGATTCTTGGATTTTTGGGAGGGCTTGGGTGAGACTTAAAGCCATATTAGAACCCTTGAGTCAAGAAGATAACCCAATCTTGGGAGGAGTTGTAGTGATGCAATAACTAGGTGTATGTCAATCCTCGAAGGAGTGGTGGTGCAATAACTAGGTGTGTGTTAGTCTAGGAGGAGTTACGGTGATGCAATACCCATATAATTGTGAATAATAAACCTTGAATGGTGAGGATCGAGTGTTTCCAAAATGATGAGATCTTAGGAAATCAATCACAAGTCAGTATAGTGGTGGTACCTTGAATAACATGAATTGGATGATATTACCCATTACCAGGTGAGTGGTAATGGCCTTAGTTAACCTGTGGAGGTGTGGTAACTAAGCACTAAGGCATTGCACCTAAATAATTATACATAGATAGATATATGTAGGATTAGGGAATATGCATCTCCCTTTAAGTGTTATGGGCCTTAAATAATAATCCCTACACCATGGTCAAGTTGTTCTATATTGGTGAGGATATAGGAAATATGGAGGGACCCCTATTGGCATCCTTTTAAAAAACGAGGTTTAGAAAGGTGAACCCAAAAAATATGGGATGTTGGCCACTTCTGTCCACTTGATAGTGACATTGACTCAAAATGTGGTTATGCCTTATAAATACTTGAGTATATTGAGATTTTTTATGAACCTTGTTAAAAAATATCTCTCTCTTGGTTGGTTTGGTAGGTTGTTACACTTTGAGGGAATATGTTTAGATGTCAATAATCTGAATGTTTAAGCATATAAACTTGCTCAAATGATTTTTGTTGCATTTCAAAATCTAGAAATTTTATTTTGCACCTTGAAAATGTTTTTCATTTGGTAATACATTATTTTAATTTTAATACACTTTGGATCTCCTGCTCATTTTTGTTTCTTTTGTCTATAATTTTCATGTTTTGAAGAGCCTAATTCCTTTGTCATTTTTATTTTAACACCAATTCAACATGTTTTATCTGAGGATGTGATGTGAAGGTTGCTTTATTATATGTTATCTTTTCTAGATATTTTAAATATAGACTCATAATATTTGCTCTAGAGGGTGATAATTGTCAGGTCTAGACTGATATGGGTGATTTAAGACATTTCTAAGGAGGCTGAGCATTGATTAAGAACATATTTGTATTGACAAGATAATTGATGCTTGTTATATATCTTGATGCCTTGAGTAATACGAACAATGTTTGAACTTCAACAAACAATGTTTGAAAATATTAATCTTTTGTAAATTGTGTCATCGAACTTTGATTTCTCTTTCAAAATTTTGGCTTCTCTAAAATGGAGATGCACTTTTGCAAGGAGGTCAATTGATTTGTACCATTTTCTTCTTCAGACTCTTTTGTGTATATAATATTGATTTTATTGTTTCCCACATGGGATTTGTAAAGCTTGGTAGTTTGTTAAAATATGTAAATCCTGCATGACTATTTTTTTTTGAAGAAAGTGAAAAACTTATATTAATACAAAGATTATATACAAGAGGGATCGAAAACATCCCAACCAAGAACCAGGAAGCAAGAAGCCAACACAAAGGGCAAGAGGGCAGCACTTCCCAACACTAAGCACAAGAAGAAAACCAGGCGCGATATCGCGACATGTCGCGATATCGCGACAGTCAAGGCAACCAAAGCCACAACCGGGCAACCGGTCGCGAAATCGTGACAGCCATAGCCAGCAACTCCTGACCACCAACATTGTCGCGATATCGCGACGGGTTCTCCTCAGAGCAGTCATCCCTCAAAAAGGTCGCGATATCGCGACGCATTTTTCGTTTGCCCCCTTTACGCCAGAAGTGTCACGAAATCGCGACAAGATTGTCAATCTGCAACCAATCCTCCCAAGTGTCGCGAAATCGCGACGAATTATCCTCATGAGGCACAAGCTCCAAAATGGTCGCGAAATCGCGACGTCTTTTCCAGAAGTCATCAGTTCGCCAAAAGTGTCGCGAAATCGCGACAGTTCTTCTATCTGGCTCCCAGGCATCAAAAACGTCGCGATATCGCGACGAATTTTCCCCTTGTCTCCGAAACACAAAAACCGTCGTGATATCGCGACTATTATCCTCCTTGTTGCCCCTGCTCTCAAAGCGTCACGAAATCGCGACTGGAACCTTCCAAAGGCCGTGGCGACAACACTTGTCGCGATATCGCGACGGTTTTTCCCCTTGTCTCCAAAACACAAAAACCGTCGCGATATCGCGACTGTTTTCCTCCTTGATGCCCCTGCGCTCAAAGCGTCGCGAAATCGCGACGGGAACCTTCCAAAGGCCGTGGCGACAAAACTTGTCGCGATATCGCGACGGTTTTTCCCCTTGTCTCCGAAACACAAAAACCGTCGCGATATCGCGACTGTTTTCCTCCTTGTTGCCCCTGCGCTCAAAGCGTCGCGAAATCGCGATGGGAACTTTCCAAAGGCCGTGGCAACAAAACTTGTCGCGATATCGCGACGGTTTTTCCTTTTGTCTTCGAAACACAAAAACCGTCGCGATATCGTGACTGTTTTCCTCCTTATTGCCCCTGCGCTCAAAGCGTCACGATATCGCGACAAGAACCTTCCAAAGGTCGTGGCGACAAAACCTGTCGCGATATCGTGACAGTTTCCTGCCAAGGGCCGCGACAGCAGTGCAGGTCACGAAAACGCGACGAAAATCACCCTTAGTACAAAATTTTCTCATTGATTCAAGAATTTTGCAAGTCCCTGTCGAATCTCAGCATTTTCCACAGGCATGTCACTGTGCAGCTGAACTCCAACCTCCTTTTCCGCACCCATCTTTGCAAGGAAATCGGCCACCGAATTTAAGTCACGACTCACATGGATAGGGATCACATCTTCTAATTCCTTCCAAAGGTCCTTGATTTGAGAGACTAAAATCTGTATCTTCCAAGCTTTCAAAGCAAAGTTCCTCAAACAATCAAGAGCGCCAACCAGAATTTGAGAATCTGCCTCAAGGATTATCTTTCGTATCCCCGCTGATGACCCCGTATGGAAGCAATTTTGATAGCATAGGCTTCGGCTTCATTATTGGTGGCTCTTCCTGCACCTCGTAGTTCCTAGTAAAGCACAGTTCCAAAGATGATCACGACACACAACACCAATTCCAGCATTGCCCGGATTGCCCTTTGCAGCTTCGTCTGTGTTAATTTTAACCCAGCCTGCTGGGGGGGTTTCCAACTGGCTATGTTCTTTCTAACCTGTGCAATAGCTCTCTCTTCCTGAGGACCCAGCTCAGCCAAAATTTCCTCTTCAACATATATGGCAACCGTCTCTGTGACTTTGCTCCGTATAACCTGCCATATTCCATCTAGCGAGGAGAAGGTCTCTCTAAAGATTCGAGCGTTTCTTTCCAACCACACTTGCCACCAGATGAAGGAAAGACCAAGATCCCACCCCAGACGGAGGGCTTTAGATTTAAATCTGCCTTTCTTCCATCTTTTCCAGATATTGTTCCGAGTCAGAGCACCATTACTCTGGAGTTTAAAATAGGAAAACCACCGATTCCAAATCTGACCCGTGAAAGAGCACTCAAACATCAAATGATCGCTAGTCTCCTCATTCTTATGACATAAAATACACTGAGAAGGGCCAATGATTCCTCTCGTTTCGAGGATATCGAAGGTGAGAATGCCATTGTGCATAAACTGCCAGGCAAAGAAGTTCACTTTCGGCCAACACTTGGAATGCCAAATCTTCTTCCAATTTTGAACCGAAAATGAATGCGGGGGAGGCTCTGGGAGGATCTGATCATATCCAGCCTTCACAATATAAACCCCGAGGTTCCCATGGCCCCAAGCTAACTCATCCTCTTCATCTCTGCCCGTGAGAAACCGTGCTGTCAAGATGTTGGTCAAAATGGTTGCTAGCGCCGGAGGGATTGTGACCGGCCACTCCTCCAACCGCTTAAACTTCTTGAATTTATACTCACCCAACTGGCTAGTGTTGAAATAATTCTCAATAGTGACCCATCCCTGGGATTCTATGGCTATTTTAATTGGAAGCAATTCAGGATATTCCGCAATGATGGGTGGATACTGGTCCCATGAGTCAGTCCAAAAACGTGCCTTCTCCCCTCTTCCCACTTTCCAGAACAATTGGTCTTTAATAACTTGAGAACCCAACTTGAGAGCTTGCCAGACTAGGGATCCATTACCATCCAAAGGGAAGCGGCTTATTTCAGAGGGATGAACTTGGCCCAGATATTTGCTGGTTAAGATTCTACTGAATAAAGATGATGGCTGGGAGATCCATCTCCAATACAATTTACCTGCTAAGGCTATGTTGTTGAGTTTAGAGCTTCTCAATCCCAGCCCTCCTTTTTCTTTGGGCTGCGTAACCTTATCCCAGCCAACCAAGGCCCATTTCCTCTCACCATTTGCTCCTTCCCATAAGAATCTTCTGGCCAATTTATCCAACTCTTTCCAAATAGAAGGTGGGGCAACCAGGATAGAGAATTTATAAATTGGCATGGCTTGGATAACTGACTGTAAGAAGGTTAATCGGCCGCCATAGCTTAACCATTTATGAGACCAATGGTTCATTCTGTCTTTGAAGCCATCCAAAAGATCTTTCCAAATGTCAATTTTCAATTTCTTGAAGTGCAAAGGAACCCCCAAGTAGACTATAGGAAGAGAGGTTCTAGTGAAGCCCAAAATCTCCATAATTCTTGTCCTGAAGCCTTTGATCAAGGTTGAAAAAGACCACTTTGGATTTTCTGTCATTGATAACCTGATTGGAGGCCCTAAGGTAAACATTGAGAGAGTCTCTGATTCCCCTGGCTTCCCTGAGACTGGCCACTCCAACCAGGCCAGTATCATCCACAAATTGCAAATGAGTCAAAATTTCTGCACCAACCTTAATACCTGTTAACAGGCCTTGAAGTCTTCTTCTGAAGAAGAGTCTACCTAATCCTTCAGCCAAAATAAGGAATAGATAGGGAGAGCAGGGGTCCCCTTGTCGGAGACCGCGAGAAGCTCCAAAAGGAGGTGAGGGAAGCCCCTTAATTAGAACAGAATAAGAAGGCATGGAAACACAGCTCATAACCCAGTCTATCCAGCTCTGGGAAAAACCAAAGGCGGCCAACATCTTTGACAAGAAGCCCCACTCCACTCTATCATAAGCCTTGGACATATCCAGTTTGATGAACATTCCTTTGTTACCGGAGTTTTGCATTGAATGAATAGCCTCCTGGGCAAGAACCACTCCATCCAAAATCTGTCTACCCTCAACAAATCCCCCTTGTTCTGAGGAGATGAGGTTATGAAGGAGAGGTTTAAGACGTTCAGCTATTATCTTTGTGATAATTTTGTAAATCACATTACATAAGGCAATAGGCCTAAAGTCAGAGATATGAACCCCTTCCTCCCCCTTAGGAATTAAAGTGATGAAGGTATGATTTAGAGCCTTAAGCATTCTCTTATTGATTCTGGACTCCTCTGTAACAGCCAAAACATCTTCCTCCAAGGTATCCCAAAAGGCCTGGAAAAACTCAATAGGAAAACCGTCTGGACCGGGAGATTTGCCTGTGCTCATTCCAAAGACCACACACTTCAATTCATCTCTATCAATGGGTCTAAGGAGAGCCTGATTTTCTTCTTGAGTGACAATAGGGGGAATAACATCAAGAACTTCATTTTGAGCCCCCACATCTTGCTCCCTATTTTCTCGCAAAAAGCTTAGAGAAATAATCCACCGAGTGGGAGTGCATACCAGGAAGAGTATCAAAGGAGTGTCCATTCTCATCATGTAGAACTGCCATGTTATTCATCTGTCTTCTAGCACAGGCTGATCGATGGAAAAATTTTGTATTTCTATCTCCTTCCAATAACCAAGAATTTCTAGCCCACTGTTTCCAGTAAATTTCCTCTTGGTTATCAATGTCCTCAACAGCTTTGCGCAGGGCATCATCTTCAGTTTTAAGTTGTTCAATAATTATTCCTTCCCTGAATTGTTTTTGTACCTCCTCCCAAGTGGACCATCAAGGGGGCTCTTTGCAGCTGGAAATCCGACTTATTGGCGTGCCTCCACTGTTTCAGTTTACTTTTGACAAAATGAAGTTGTTTGTGGAATTTAAACATAGCTGTCCCAAAAGGTGGACGACCTTCATCCCACCATTGCAGAATTTTCTCATGAAGATCCTCCTTTTGTAGCCAAAAATTCTCAAATCTAAACGGTTTGTGGTACTGCCCTGTCTGAGTCCCACCCTCCAGCAGGATGGGGGAATGATCAGAAACAGGGCCATCCAAAATCTGGAATTTAACATTCCACTTAACAAATGCCTCCTCTGAGACCAAAAAGTGATCTAGCTTTACCTTCCTACAAGTGTGGCTCCCTCCTCTTGTTAGTCCAAGTGAAAAAAGTTCCAGGGCCTTGGATATCCACTAAGTGAAAAGCCTGGACCTGGGCAATCAGAAGCCTGTCCCCCGGGTCCAAAACAGGGGTTCCACCTTCCTGATCCCGAGCAGATAATTTGGCATTAAAATCTCCAAGAATGATCCAGTCACAAACTTGTCTAGAGGACCTCATGTTGTGAACAACTTTCCATTGGAGCCTCTGGCCATCAAGGCTTTGAGCCCCATAGAAATTTGTAATTAATACATGCTCAGCTGTGACAATATTCCTGAAGTGAGATGTGAGAACACCCCTCCAGGCTATATGTTCTAAAGCAGTCCATTCCAGGGGGTTCCAAAGAGTGACAATCCCCCCTGAGGCACCTTGGGCAGCCACATCCATATACCCAGCGCCCCTCCAAATCCTACTAACAGTTTTACTCATAAGATCCAACGACATTTTTGTCTCCTAGATAAGCAAAAAATCTGTTTTATACTTCCCTAAGAGTCTTTGAACAACAGATTGATGGGTTCTACTGTTTAAACCCCTAACATTCCAAGATTGTATAATCATTGAAAACCTTGGGAGCAGTAAGAATCAATTGACCTCACCGATCCTCCATTGATCAGCTTATCTCCTTGTGCTGTGAGCAGTTCCTTATTGGATTTTCTTCCCGCTCCTTGAGAGTTATTGTTTTTAGATCTCTTCTCCACCTGAGTGATCCCTAAAGCTGGCCTTTCTCTATTTTTATCTGCATTTCCCATAGTGACATCTTTAATAGCCGGCTGTGCTGGGGAGTGTATCACCAATGCCCCTGGGTTCTCTGACTGCATACTCTCAGAGGGTGCAGTCACCTGTTCGGCAACAGGAGTGGATGAAGGAGAATCTTGAGAGTGAGTGTTATTAATCTCACCATTCCCATCCACTCCCTCCATGACTTGGTCTTCCAGATCCACTAATGACTTAAAAATCTCATACCGGTTGTTTGGCTTGAGATGCATCTGCTCCTTGCCATTTTTCTTTTTGTTTCTCCTTCGTTTCGGCTGTTCAAAGCCATCCTTCCGAGCATCGGGACTCGGAGAAGTGTTGGAAGGTTCATTGACAGGGGTGGGCTTACCCTCTCTAGGGCGGCTTGGCATTCCAGTCGAAGCCTCCGCTTTTGTGCTCGAGGTGTTAGGACAGAACCTTGCCAAATGTCCATGCTTATGGCATACTCTGCACCTGAAAGGTAGGGCCTCATAGTCTAACTGCTGGATCCAGGGAACTCCTACCAACTCAAGCTCCACCTTAGTTGATAAAGGCTAGCTAATGTCCATTTCTACACATATTCTGGCAAAAACAGCTGTATTTCCCTCTATGGTGTCTCTAGAGACTCCTATATATCTGCCTAGGGAATTACCTATTATTTCTAGAACCTGCTCACCCCAAAACTCCATCGGGAGAGCGTACAGTCGGATCCAGACCGGAACAGCCATGGGTTCAATGCGAGGATCAAAGCCCACTCTCCAGGGTTGAACAAATAACCCTGCTGGTCCGTGGTTTCTCTTTCTCGATTCAAATGCTCTGTTTCTATCTGCTAAAGAAGAGAAACTAATAATAAAATACCCATTGCTTATTGGCCATAAAGAGTACTCACCTTATGGCTCCCAGTTCTGTCGAACCCAGGTATGCAAAAAATTCAGAGAAGGTCGGATGCCCATGAATTTGCAGATCAAGTCATGGTTAGCTCGGTAGACAATTGTATCCTCGACCAGCTTGGGTTCGATAACAATCTTAGGTCTGGAAGCGGATTGCGGGAGGCATCCATTAACGCGGTGAGCATTTGGGCTGTTGCCAGCATTCTTGAGTAGCATTTGAAAAGTATTCCTCTGAGCTTCACCAGTGGAAGACGAGGGGTTTTCTTTCAACATCTCAGCATATGAACTCTTTCTCCCCGCAAGAGGGACTGGAGGAGACCCCATCGGGCCCTCCCGGAGCAACGAGCAAACCTTCAGAGTAGTTTAAAACCAAAACACCAAAGTCTCTGGTAAGATCTTACGGGCCAGAAACCCTCGAGCATCGCCCGACGCCTGTTCAGAGGTTTTCCCGCCAAATCGCCAGAGCTCAAATTCTCCCAACACCTTCACCAGTCCCTCCTGCATGACTATTTTTAGAACAATAGTCAAGTCACATTCTTCTTCTTTTTTAACTTATTTTTATCAAGGCGCCTTTAATATTTTTCTTATTTCTTTAGTCATGGGCACCTGGCCTTGTTTTTTTCTCAATATTCATTCCAACTAGAACATTCACATGAGACTATTTTTGGTTGCTTGATGGCATAAGTGATAATTATCTTTGTGCTTTAAATATCTTTTTATTTGTATGATGTATCTAGCTTGGATTTTGTAAATTCACTACTCCTCAATCTTTCTTGATTTTCTTAAATGAAGTCTCCTTAAGAGCTACCTATAATTATGTTCTTGGAATAAATATGAATAAAAATTATCACCTTTTAAATATAGCTTCAATTGTGGATCTCTTTCTCTTATTGGTAACATGTTTCTTTGCAATTTTTAAGGAGGTTTATGGCCTCCTCATTTCTAGTTATCTTCTAAGAAGCTTTAATGGTTTATTTATCTTTGTAATTTTTAAGGAGCTTCTATGGCTTCCTTAATGCCTTTTGAAATGGTAGTTCTTTGGGGGAAACTTATGACCCCTTTTATTTCTTATTGAAATTGGTCTTGTTGTTACCCATGGGTTTATGACCTTATTGGTCTTAGAAGGGATTGAGACCCTATTTTGATGCTTGAAGTATTTTACCTTTGTAGTATTTGATAGGGATTTTTCACCCTAAGACATTTGAATCTACCATGGAATTTTGCTTCATGGAGGTGGTTACCTCTCTTTTGAGGTTTTATTAGATCAATATTCAAAATGGGTTATTCTACCCTTGAAACTTCTATTCAAAAAGAGAGTGCTCTTTGAGGCTTCTTTGTGTTGAAGCTAGAGGAGGATTAGAAGGAAAAAACTCTTCCTTCTACTTGCTCTAATTCCATATGTTAGAAGTCAATGCTTTGATGCTTTACATTATGCAATAATAGGTATTTAAGTACATATAATGTCTATTTTAGGTATAAAAATATCTTAACTAAACTTGCAACTACCTTTGTCCTATATTACACGCATATACCTTATAAGAGGTGGTTATACCACTTGCCTTCTCACATTGGATATGATGTAATAGCTCCTAACATATATCATGTACAAAACCAAATGTAGTTTTTGATTTTATAATAAGTTTAATCATTAAATAAATAAACTCAATCTTGGGGTGATGCATTATCATATCAAGACATTTTAATAACCTAAATAAAGAGGATAATCCAAGGGGTATCTTCTTTGATAAACCTATTTACAACCAATGGCTATGTTCTTGTTGGGTGACTTGACTAATTCATGTACAACTAATAATTAAACTTTATCTTCTTGAAAACTTTCTAAGAGGTTTACCTTTGGCCTCTTACATACTTAGACTTTTTGATTGCTTGACTTGAGAGAACCCTTACTTTGTTGTGTATTCCTAAGTGAAACTCCTTTCTACTTTTTCATCCTTGCTCTACTTTGTTTAAAAAAGTGATATTTAATCCATTGTTAATATAATGATCACTTAGAATCCCTTAATTGAATTGGTTCTCTTGTTGTACCTACCTTTATATGAACTTGTTTGTTCCTTGATTAGATCATTGTTCTATTCTGTATTTGTTTTAATGTACACAAGCTTTTCTTCAGCTATTTAAACATCTATCTAAATTTTAGTTTTAACAAACAAGATACCTTTTTAAGGTCCTATGGTTAAATTTATATCTTTGTAGATATTACAACACCAAAATTATGATTGAATACACTTACCCCTTTATCATGTTTCTATTTTATATCACTATGTTTTACTAGGAAGTTTATGGAGTTGTATACGTATATTCTCCATATCAGAAAGAATATAGAGTCTCATAAATATGTTTTTGTTTTCTTTAGTTGACCCTTAACTAACTATATAGGGTTTTATTTTATTTGATCAACCCATAACCAACTACCCAAGGTTTTTTTTTCTTTAATTGACTCTCAACTAGTTACATGGAGTTTTTTGGGTGTGTTATCAACCAATTACATTGGCTTTGGTTAGTGAAATGTCTTTAACAACTAGTTTACCCCTCAACCATGAGTGATAAAATAAAATATTACAACATGAGGTTTTTAATAAAATTTCCCTTAACCACAAACAACATGAGGTTTTGGATTGGTTTATCCTTAACCATACTCTCAAAATATATACTAGAAGGCTTTCCATGGTTTAACCTTAACCATTAGGTCCACATAAACCTTTTTTTACCTTATATTTTCTTTCATATGGGAAAATGTGTGCCCATAATATTTTCTCAACATGCTTGTGACAACATCACTCAAACACATTTATTTATGTAAAATATAATTGTAATAAAGAGTCTAAGCCGAGAGTAAGATCAAGCTCGGAGCAAAGAGGAAGTGCGAGCAAAAAGCAAGAAGTAGAAAGCAAAGTGTGATCAAGGAACAATTGCCACTTCTTATTCTAAATCTTAGGAGAATTTAAAGGATTAATTTGAATAAAATCTAGGTAACATAGAAAGAAAGTCATTTTTGAAAGTCTTTACTAAAAGTAATAATGGCTTAGTTGAAAGTATGGATGCCCTAGATAGCAATAAGAGAAAGATAAAATCTATGGCAAACCCTATCTAGGTAGAAGATTCTACACCAGAAGTGATTATCAAGGATGAGATGATTGAGCATGATATAATGGTTCTTAAAACCAGAGGGTTAATATGTAAGTTTTATGGATACTAGCCAAGTTTTTCTAGGATTCAAAATTGGATCAAGTGGAAGTGGGGATTGAATTCAAATTATTCCATGACTCTTCTTCCAAAAGGATTTTTTCTCATTATTTTATCTAGTTCAGAAATAAAGGATAAAATAAAGGATGATGAAGACCCATGGTTTAGGGGTAAATAT
Source organism: Wollemia nobilis (assembly GCA_028583015.1). Taxonomy (NCBI): domain Eukaryota; kingdom Viridiplantae; phylum Streptophyta; class Pinopsida; order Araucariales; family Araucariaceae; genus Wollemia; species Wollemia nobilis. The sequence continues at coordinate 6,030,564 of JAQPPZ010017089.1, forward strand.
GCATTATATTTAAGACCTTGGAGTGAGGATTTTTATATGGACACATAAACTATTAAAATTATTCTAGTATGGATTAGGCTTTTGGACTTCCTTATCAACTCATCAATAAGAAAGTTTTGAATAATATTGGTAATACTCTAGGTGAATTCATCTAGGAGGGACTAACTACTATAGAGAGAATACATGATGTATACACTCGAATATGTATTTCCATGGATATTTCAAAACCTTTACCATAATCAATTAGGATTAAATCTGAATCAATAGAATGAGATCAACAAGTGGATTATGAAAATTTTGCATTCCAATATTACAAATGTCATGAAGATGGGTACATGGCAAGATAATGTAAAGTAAAAATGATGGAGGAAGAGATGGAAATTTTTGGGCATGAGGGTAGCTTCCATTTGAAACAAGGAGATCATATAATAGGAGAAGGTTAGTAAAATCAAGTATTTTCCACTCCTAAGAAAGTGGCAAGAAAAATCCCTTTCCATCATCAGATGATAAAAGCTATTATAGTTCACTCAAATTAACCATTAGAAGAAAAAAATGATATGAGGGATGAGGAAGTACAATGCGTAAGTTCAAATATAAAAGGATCTAAAGGTATGAAGGAAGAAGGGAAGGCAAAATTTAAAGCAAATGAAGATTGGGAGGCAAATTTTAAAGTAAATGAGGTGAAGGAGGTCAAGCTTAATCCAAGTAAATCATATTTATTCTCCTCAAGTACCATAAAATATTCTCCTTACAATAAAAATTAAAGTAGTACAAAGTGTATTCCTTGCACTTTAGGGTTTCAAGAGAAATACAATAAAGAAAATATTATGGAGGAAATCCAAGAAAATTTGGGGTTTTCAAGACAACATAAGAAAGTCATGACTATGGGGATTGTGTATGCATTTTAGAGTTTTCAAGGAAACATAAAGAAGAAAATTCTAATGAGGCTATTCCTTGCACTTTCAATTCTTTAGGGCAATATAAATATTTAGAAGATAAGTCTCATTATGAACAATATGAAAAAATAGAAAAAATAGAAGAGATTGATGAAGATGAGAGTGTTGGTAGTAATGGAAGGAGAGAAAGTCCATCAAAGCAGAAAAAAACATAAAAATATTCTTAAAAGGATATTGATATTGGAAGTAAAATAAAAATATCACAGGTGTTAACAAGAAATGGGACTAAGTCCACTAATAAAAATAAAAAGTGTTGATGATGAAAATAATATCTTTGAATATTAGGGGTATATATAAAACCCCTCAAAAAAGGGTTATTAAGGAATTAATAGGTTGTTATAGTCCTAAGTTTATTTCAATACAAGAAACAAAATTAAGTAGTGAGGAATGTAAGGATGGTTTTAAGAAGATTTGGAAGATGAGTGATTGTTTAGCAGTTGTGGGAGAGAAACAATAACACAATTTTTATTATCAAAAGCATTTTTGGGCTACTTTGTAATTGTATAATATAAAGAGTTATATTTTGTATTAAAAAAGTCACTTATTTGTAATAAAATATATGGTATATTGCTCTCTTTGTCTTTGGTAAATACACTTGTTCGATGGTGGTTTCTCCTCTCTAAACAAGTGTCATAGAGTCAAGTATGCATGTAAGAAGAGAATGAAGAGTCTAGGATAAAAGTGTCAAGATGATAACCCAAAGGTCATGGGACTTTTCATATGGAAATCAATAGTCAAGTATGTGAAGAGTCACATTACTTTATCTATATTATGTAACACGAGAAAATACAAACAAGGAGGTGTGAAATAAGCATTGGTAATAGAGCTTATATACAAATTTTGAGCAATTAATATTGTAAGTTTTCTTCATGCTTGCACATAAATTATTTTAGCCATTTTACATTAATATTATATGTGAATGTTATTTCATTATTATATTGACCTTGATATTCATATTATATTGGTCATATATATAATTCTACTTTTCATTATTGATATTTTGATATTTAATAGTGTGGTTTCTTTATATTGGGATTATGTTATTTTATGGTAGAAACTCTTAAAATCCAACAGTGGTATTAGAGATACCACTTAAATCTATCCTTTTTTAATAGAGATATATTATAAGAGCCATCATCATTTAACTTTGTCCATTCTTGATAGAGTTAGTTTAGAGTCTATTCACTTTGAAGGAAGTGAAGACTTTCACTCTATTCTTAAAGGTTTTATTGAGTAGATATTAAGGGGATAAGGATAAGTCACCTTGATTTGGATGCTAGGGTCTTTCCACTTGGTTTAAGGAAAACCAGTGAAGACTAGGACTCAACTAGTTTGATTAAGGACCAACTCAGAAGAAAGTTGGACATCGAGATAGAACCAACTTAGAAGAAAGTTGGAAATTAAGAGAAATCCAACTCAGAAGAAATTTGGAAATTTGAGGACATTCAAAGTCGCCCTAATAATATTTTGGATTCTCTAGAGAAAAGAGGAGAATCACTATTGAAGATTGAGATATCTAATTCAGGAGGAAAGTTGATCATTCAGGGATATTTATAGTCACCCTCATATTGATATTGGGTTCTCTAGAAAAGAGGGGAATCATATTTTGTTCTTAGGTGTGACCTAAGATATTGGAGAAAAATTTTAGGCATTGGAGATATTCTAGCATATTTTAGATATTGGATATAGAATATTGAGAAGCATCAAATTTTTCTATAGAGATTGAGAAGCATCAAAGCTTCCAAGCATTGAGAAGCATCAAATATTCCAAGAATTGAAAAGTATTCTAGCTTCATGAGAATATAGATTGAAGCAATAGTATACATAGATAAGAATATCATAGTGAAGCACAGAGAAGAATATTCAATAGATAAAGGAAGGCAAAGACATAGAAAAGTTTTGGCTATTTAGAAAACTAAAAGCATCAGGTTAACTATAGCAATATCAATCTTACCCTTGACATATTTGAAGAATTTTTGAAAGTTTTTACAATAGAATAGCACTACTAGAGCACAATATAGAATCATTAAGGAATAGTGGAGCTCTCATTCACTATAGAGGGAAATACCAATATCTAAGTGGTCAATATAGTTGAAGAGATCATTATTCAAGAGGCCAATATTTGTAGAATATTGTAGAGAAGTCAAAGTGAATAGCCAAGCAAACTAAGAGCATTATATCAAGAGCAACTCTAGAATATAGGAGCATGCTATCAAGAGCAATGCTATAACATAGTAGCATTGTCCATAAGAGATAAACACTGTAATAAATAAGTAATCTACATTATAAAGTAAAGCATTGTCCAAGAATAAATAAGTGAAAGCAACATTGTTTGAGAAGAACACAGTGAGAAGCTATTTTGTAGTATAAGATTTTTATCTTGTAAAATTTAGTGAGCATCCCAATCACACTATCTAGCCATATAGAAGCTAGAGCGCACTCCAATCATGCTATCCAACCATCCAAAAACTAGAGCACACTCTAGTCATGCTATCCATCCATCCAAAAGCTAGAGCACACTCCAATTGTGTTATTAATCCATTCTAAAGATAAATTCAATCTATCTTGCCATTTAGAAGATATAATAGATTACTATCATACTATAGGCACCGGATGCATTATTTAGTCAAAGAAAAAAGAATACACTAAAAGTGTAGTCTAGACAAAAAAGGTTTGAATGCTCATAAGAGGGAATTCATTCATACAAAGAGAGTATAATTTGAAGGAGACAACAAAGGTTTGAATTTCAAGCAAAAGAGAATCTAAGCAGAGTGCCATATTTGGGAGTTATAAACGTCTCAGTTAATGCTAGCATAGCAGACAAAACTGAAGTGCAAAAGGTGGAAAGGTAACTTTCATAAGTTACAAATCAAGAGCATTGTTATTGGCTTTCATAATGATCCAAATGACATGTACGTTAAGATACTTTTCATTATTTATTTTCTTGGAGGGAAGGTATGATATTTAAAGTTTGAATTTTATTAAATTTTTGTAAGTTGGAAGATATAAAGTTTTCTACCTTATTGGTTTATTTGAGTTTATTTTTTTGAAGGTTTTTAATATATTTAAAGTTTGGAATAAAAGGGAGTGTTCTATTAGAATCTAAGTTTTTTATATTTTTTTAGGAGTTATAAGGTTTAATAGTTTGAACCTTTTTATTTTTTAAAGTTTTTTAAATTAGAAGTTATTTGGAGTTATTTTAATATTTTTCAAATTTAGAAAATTTTTGAAATTTGATTTGAAGCAAATTGAATATTATTTGAAAATTTTAAAATTTTGCAAATTAAATCTAGTAGGGAGTTTTCAACATCAAAATTTTAGAATATTTTAAAAATTTTCAAATTTCTTATTTGAATTATTTTTTAACTTGGGAGATATAACTTTAAAAAAATTGAATCATAGAAATGCAAACTTTGATTATTATGGAAAGAAATATGGAGTTCATAAGCAGAAATAAAAGATTAGAAGTTATAAAATCTAGTGAAAAATCTAAAGATAAGCTAGATATGGCACTATAATTCATCTATAGAGAATCTATGGATATTAGTTTTGAGACATTTGAATACTATCTATATTCAAAGCTTGTTGAAGCAATTGATAATTTTAAGAATGATATTATGATACCTATTGATATAGGTAGTATAATGTATATGGAATTACTTTCACTTGAACTTCATAAAGATGAAAATCTAAAATAAAAAGAGTTAATTGAAACTATAAAAAGGAAAGTAGAGATTGATATAATTGAATCAAGTGAATCATCTCTAAAAACAATGTTTCATTCTTCATGCAATATTGAAATTTCAAGTTTATCTAATTCAAGAAATTATTATGATGCTCTAAGTGAATGTTCAAAAATACAAAAAACTATCAAGAGTATAAGAAGAGTATATCAAATGAAACACATGATATAGAGGTCAAAGATAAAGGAAAATTTCAAGCTATTCATGCATATAAACCTAAGGCTAAAGAAGAAGCTCAAACAGTTTGTGAAAAAGTTAAAGAAGATACAAAAATTAGAGATCAAAAAAATGAAGATGAAGGAGAACTCAGAGCAGAAATCAAACAAGAAGCTGAAGATTAATATCAAGTAGAGGTTCATGAACAACGTAAGGTCACATGCTGATTGAAGAGAAATATAATGACAAAGACAAATATTGAAGACTAAAGTCTTTAATAACCAAATAATGTAATACAAGGGGTGTTGAAGAATATTAAATTATTTGGTACATGCAAATGTACCCGCATGGTACCTTCATGGTAAAAATGTAAATATGTAATATATTAGGGTTTAGTCTTTAGTTTAGGTGAATGATTTATATTTTTCTTTTCATGTAAGTGTCAATGTGCAATAAATGCACAAGTGTCATGTAAGAGTGCAATGTGCAGGAAATGCACAAGTGGCATGTAAGTTAGAATACAAGAGTGTATTGAGAATATGTGCATGAGTGTCATTTATGTTAGTGTATAAATATGTAAAGATATGATGCGCACATGTGTTGTATTAGGAGTGTATATAGGAGAGTAAGAGTTATATAGAAGTGTGTAAGTTTCATAGAGTCAAGTATGCATGCGAGAAGAGAGTGAAGAGTCTAGTATGCAAGTGGAAAGATGATAAGCCAAAGGTCATGGGAGTTATCATATGGAGAGAAATAGTCAAGTATGTGAAGAGTCACATTACTATATCTATATTATGGAGATAAATCTCCATACAATGTAACACGAGAAAATACAAACAAGGAGATTTGAAATAAACATTGGTAATAAAGCTAGTATACAGATTTTGAGCAATTAATATTATAAATTATCTTTATGTTTGCATATGAATGGTTTTGGCCATTTTACATTCATATTTGATATTATAAATTAATGTTATTTCATTATTATATTGGCCTTGATATACATATTAGATTGCTCACATATATAATTCTACTCTTCATTATTGATATTTTGACCTTTAATATTGGCTTCTTTATATTGGAACATATGATATTTTGTGGTAATAAGGCTTAAAAGCCAACAATTATTACTACCCTTAAGTCTACTTATTAGACCATATTTGTATGCCTTCTTCAAGTTCCTTCCCAATACCTCTACCATAATAATGAACATATATGATGATAGATGATCTCCTTATTTAAGACCCCTCTTGGATTTAAATGATTTTATTACTAGCCCATTGACCAAAAAAAAATATGATACTATAGAGACAAACTTTAATCCATCTTACCTATTTCTTTCCAAATCCAAACTTTTATAATACTACAAAAATAAAATCCCATTAACCCAATCATAGGCTTTATTCATATCGAGTTTATAAATAATTTCTCTCTTTTCTAGAATCTATTGAAAGCATTACTTCATGAGCTACTATGATCCCATCCATAATTTATCTCCCTTTTACAAATCCTCCTTGCTCTTTTGGAACAATTTTATCTAATAGTGGTATTAACCAATTTGCCATCACTTTGGAGATTATATTATACATCATATTACATAGGATTATGCACCTAAATAAACTAAACAATTATTCATCCTTCTTTTTTGGAATCAAGGTAAGATGTTACATTTATTTTATAAGGTATGTATTATTTTACCCTAGACTATTCAACTACCACCAATAAAAAATCCTTCATTATTTCCCAATTATGTTGATAAAATGCTACGACGAGTCCATCCAAACCTAGGTATTTATTTTTATCAAAAGATAAAAGAGTTGCATGAACTTATTCTAGAGTAATATGCTCCATCTTGCTATTGTCTTCATCTATTTTAATTAAAGGTACTTCTTGTAGTAGTTTATCATTAAGAAATTCAATCTCCTCTAATCCTAGAATATTTTGGTAAAAATGACTTGCCTTCTTTCTAAATTGACTATGGTATTCAATCCAAAACCCTTCTACTAATTCTAGATATTGGCCTTCATACCATTGTCATCCTATGAAAAACCTTTGTGTTTTTACATCCTTTTAACTAAGTTTATCTCAATTTTAATCTCCAATTTTTTTCTTGCTTACTCAAAATGTTATTATATTCACTAAACAAATCCATTTCCTTAGATCTTGGATTATTGTGCTCACATTTTTAGAATTTGGAAAGTTTCTCTTTTAGTTCTTTCTTTTTGAAAATATTTTGAAAATTTTTCTTGTTCCATTATTTTAATCTACATGTCATTGATTTAATTTGTTTTGTAAGTGTATAGAACCCACTATTTACTCAAGAATTCCATATCTATGGTATCATATCAATAAATTAAGGATGGTCGTACCTCAACCGTTCATATTTAAAGTTTTATCTTTCCTTGAATTCACTTACCACCATTTTAACTCTTATTGGCCAATAATCTAAACTAATCCTCGTCAAGGTATTATTTTTAGCACAAGTGTCTTCATCTAGCCAAAAACATAAGAGTATGCATATTTCTATTTATTTTGATATTAATTTTTGACCTATCCTAGTGTTGGTCCATCTATAGTTTTCCTCTTCAAACTCAACCTCCCATAAATTATTATTTTGAACAAAAGTTGAGAAATCTCTTATACTTTGGGTTATTTTCCTAGTTCCCCAAGTTTTCTATCCAAATTGGCTATGGCATTAAAATATTTTATGATCATGGATTGGATTTCTTGGTCTTTACTTCTTATAAAGGATTCAATCCCATTCCATATTTTTGATCTACTTGATTGAGTTATAGGTCCATAGACATCGATAAGGATGAAATGAATATTTGCAAATTAGCATGTGACTAACGAGGTTTTTTAATGCCTATTTTTATGAACGGTTTCACAAGAGGTTCTAATTGGATTCCAACATGTTGGAATTCCCCCTATAATTCCGTCTAAATTCATAACATCCCATTCACATCTTGCCCATACTGCTTTTATAGTTTTGGAAACTTCTTTCTTTATCATTTCAATTTCCTTGATACAAAGAATATTAGGCTTATTACTTAAATGGAGGTCCTTGGTACACCTCTACTTTGAGGGTACTTAGCACCCCTTATACTCCATGAGATGGTAATCATGTCTCATTAGGGTTAGTGGCCCCTCATGTCTCATTTTATTGTTTGGTAAAGAGAAGTTCAACCAACTTAGATTGAATTCCTTTCTCTATGTTTGCTCTTACTTCCCTAGATCTTGCTTGATAATTCGAAGGTTTTTCTCTTTTTTTTCTTTCTAGCATCAAGAGTAGGTCTTATTATTCTATTCATCGATATTCCTTCACAACTTTTCTTTTCATTAGATTTATACTTTTCTGGCTTTGCTAAGGAAGCTTTTGACTTATCCTGCTTATTTTCTATTATTTACTTGGTAATGGTATAGGTATTAACATATAACACTATGTTTTATCTACAACTTTACTTCTTAAAAATGGTGCATGATACTTTAAGATATTATTTAAAAATCTGATGAGGTGCATTCCTTAGGTTTACTAGGAATGTTCATTCCTAAATCAGTATCATATTGAGTAGACAATATTAATATTATGATCATGTTGTACCATGTCCTCTAAGCTCTTATATGGTTTTTCTTCATAGACTAAAGACTCAAATATTTAGTATTTCTTCTAATATCCTTACTTCCTGGTCTCTACTATTTATTTACTTTTATGTCTAGACCCATTTCTGGAAGTTGAAAACCATCCTCATTCATATCCATTTGCAAGTTTCTCTTATGATTTTCTATATATGTTCCTACTAGACTCTTCTTAGGTTATGATATCTCAATATGCTCCATCTAATGACATATTATACATCTTAAATATATATTTTCATAATCCATGGTTTGGATCCGTAACTTATCCCCACACTTAAGAATGACTGATTTTCGTAATGGTTTATTTATATCAACCATGAAAGATATCTAGGCATAAATAGCCAAGACTCCATATTTTATAACTTTTGAAAACTCAAGGAATTTTCCTAGAGTATTGCCTATTGCCTTAAAGGTATCCATTTTCTAAAATTCAATGGGAAACCTAGATTGGTACTAGGGATAAATTTACATTTTTAGGTGCCTTCATACTAGTGGGTAAGGAAGAGTCTTGCTCTTCCCATAAAACAAGGACACCCTTTTATGATTCATTCTTCCCTTAGAACAAAAAATGGATAGGAAAAAACCTTTAGGAATAAAGGATAGACTAACTCCTAGATACATCCAACTTCCATCAATTCATTTTCTCAACCCTAGCTAAGACCCATTAAATTTACCAATAATTGCCCTATCTTTGAGCAACAAGGATCACTTATTTGTGAGGTCTCACTAACCTCTACTACTAGGGATAATTTTAAGGATTTAAATGTAAATAAATCCATGGGAAGGAAGCTATAACTCAAAATATATTGAAATTTACCAGTATATCCTATAGAAAATATATTATTTAAATAAAAACTATGATAATTTGTGTGCAAAACTTCTAAGACAATCAGGCAAAAAAATAAACTTAGCTAAAAAATCTATGCCCAAATAGAATTTCCTACCTCACTGATGCCCTAGACCTCCATTGCTCCCTCATCATCCAAACCCTGGCCGACATATATCTACAATTTTGTTTTTTGTGACCTAAAAATTTGTCACTACCCTTGTTCTAGATGGTTGACTTCACAAAGTTGTATCTCCCTCAATACTACTCAGATTCCTTCATACGACCACTCATTTTAAAGTTTTTCAAATTTCACACAAACTGTTCTATGAATCATCTAAATTGAATAAATGATTGTTAAAATATGAGATGATTCGTAGACCAATTTGTGTGAAATTTGAAAAACTTTAAAATGAGTGGTCATATGAAGGAATATGAGTAGTATTGAAGGAGATACAACTTTGTGAAGTCAACCATCTAGAACAAGGGTAGTGACAAATTTTCAAGTCACAAAAAACAAATTGATGGTTTGCAAATAAATGACTGCTAAAATATGAGATATTTTTCAAGAAAAAATACCCTAAAATTGCACTAGTTTTGAATGGTTTTCTTCACATGGTCATATCTCCCTCAATACTGCTTGGATTCTTTTGAATGACCACTCATTTCAAATATTTTTAAATTCTATAAAAAATGACATAAGACTAATTTGAAACAAACAACTATTTGCAAAGATATGGATCTTGAAAGATGATTCTTTTTTGAAAAAAAATTAATTTACTCTGCTGATTCATAATTTGCCCTAGCAAAAATTGAGTTGTAGCCTTATAACCATGATTAAAAACTTACCTTTTAACCTACCAAACACTTTGCATTCTATCCAAAAGTGAGTCCCAAACATCCTTATTTCCTTTATCAAATAAAGGAATACCCAAATATGTTAATGGAAAATTTCCAACATTAAATGCTAAAATATCCATAATATTCCATTTTAAATCTAGGGTAGTGTTAACGAAAAAGATATGATAATTTGTGGTACTAACAAACTGTTTAGCACCCTTCTCATAGGATGATAATATTGATTGAAAATATATTAACTAATTCATTAAGGTATGACCCAAAAGAAAAGTATCATCATTAAATTTGAGATAATATTTTAATGGACCATTTATTGTAATCTAAATACCTTTGATTTTCCCTTCCATTTTTGCCTTTGATAAATCTCTCCTCAATGTATCATAAGAAAAAAAATAGATAATGATATGGTGGGTCATCTTGATGGATTATACTAGATGATTCAAAGTATCCAACAAGAGATCTACTAATTAAAATATGTATACATGGAAAATGTGTTTCTTTGCACTAATATTCAAAGGAGGGTTACAAAGATGTCATTTTCACAATTTTGCCTTTGAAGGCTACAATACGGGTCTTCCCAAGAAGGAATACCTCTTTCAGTAAAGTGTTCAAGCAACACCAAGGTCTTCCATGAACACCTCAAAGGGGAATGAGATTACTATGCATGGGTCACTATTAGTCACACTGGTCCTCTAAACCTGCATAACCCTACAAAAATTGTTAGTAACATTTAAGGGCCTGTCTCAATAAGACCCCTTGTAAAAATAGATAAAAGACTCAAGTAAATTAGCCTAATTAATTACAAAAGCATTAAGAACAATTAGAAAACTATTTAATACAATGATACTTACCTGCTTGGAAGGTTTGTTGACTTTCTGGTTGCTGAAACATACTTCTATTCGGGTTGCAACTCTCCTTGTGACTGAAACTATCTTATTCAAATAGAAAGTTGGTTTTTTTAGAGGGTTCCTCTGATTCTATTGGAGCTATTGTACCCATTGGATCACTTTCATAACCTATAGTTGATAGTAGCTTTGCAATATAAAAAGGATGCAAATAGAGGGCTTAAGTGACCTCTAGAGTGATTTTTGCAGTGTTGGGGTATGTGAGTGTGTAATTAATAAAGATGGAGGAAATGACAACCTATTTATAGAATTTACCAAGGTTAGGGGGGTGTTGGGATGTCTTGTGAGATTTCTTCTAAGGTGTCTTATGAGGTGGCATGAAGTGCCACACCTCATAAGTGCATTTGGGTGAGAGAAGTCCTTACCCATTCACATGCAATAAATTAGAATGGGTGAACCATCCCTCATAAATGCATAGTGGATGGTGACTCATCAATACCTTCAATGTGTTGAATGCCTTAATACACAAAGTCTTCATTTGTCATTTATGATATTGAGTGCATATGAGGATGTGGAGGGGAGCAATAGTTAAAGTTTGACCATAGTTAGGTTAACCATGGGTTTAGGGTTGACCAAGGTAAGGTGAAATCTAGGCTTTGGTGGAATCTAGACTAGAGTTTGGTTGACCATGGGTTAGGTTGATCATAAGTTGGGTTAGCTATGGTGAAGTGGAAGATGACTCACTTATGCCTTTAATGATTTGAAAGCCAAAAGTCTCCAAATGTCATTAATGACATTGAATACAAATTGGAATATGTGTGGAGAAAGAGTCAAAGTTGACCATGGGTTTAGTTGAGGTTAAGTGGGTGAGGTGGAGGCTAGGCTAGTCAAAGGGTAGACTAGGTGATGTGTCCATTGGTTAGGTTGACCATGGTTAGGTTTACCATGGGTTTGAGTTTGACTATGATGTGGAGTTTGACCAAGGTTAGGAGTTAACCAAGGTTAGGCTAGGGTGAGCTAGGCTTAGGTGGCATGTGAACTAGTCAAGAGATAGACTAAGATGAGGTGTATCTAGATTAAACTAGAGAAATGATCGCATGGTGACTAGGGGCTAAGCGTAGGAAAGGTCTTAAGCGATCAAGGGGGATTAAGGTGATGAATAGTATTTTGAGGTAAATTATGCAAATTTTATGGGTTTTGTAAATTAATCAACCATTAGCACTACACAAGGATAAATGTGATATTTTTAGGTGTCTACATTTACCTCTTTTTGTACTGTGTTGTGTGAAAATACGGTGTAGTACAAAATTTATGACACTAGATTGGTGGTTGATTATGAGTTATGAATTGATGATGGGCGGTTGTGGATGATCTATGATTGATTGTGATTGATTACAGACTTTGGCATGTCGTATGGCTGTCTAAGGAAAGATACATAAGATTTTATTACTATCATGACCAATGTAGGATACCCCAATTTTGGAAGGGATGAATGTCTTTAAAACTTTACCTTTGATATGTTTTTAAGTTTGGTTTGATTTAGTAAACTATCCAACCATCTATAGGTGTGCTCGCAACACTTCAATCATATTTCTAAAGTGAAAGTGTGAGTATGTGTAGGCATACTCATGATTGATTTAGTGGGCTTGTTGGTGGCCATGGTGAAGTATACACACCTGAGTAAACTTACAAATACTAGCGTATAGCATACCAAATTTGATTGGATTGGAGTTTTGATTGAGAAGAGAAATTTTTCTTTTATTTGTCCCAACAAATGAGGGTTTGAGATAGCCTTAGGCAAATTTCTTGGACAAACACAATTTCTAAGATTAGGTGTTTTATTATTGATCATGCACAAGGTGACTTTAGTGTATGATGTCTACCCCTTCAAGCGATGAGTTGATGGATGAAGAAGTAAAAAATAACAAGACACTTGATAAAGTAGTCATTGCTCAGATGGTATGAAGAAAATTATGTGAAGGATTGATGAGAATTAATATTTGATGCATGGGATCCAATTGTGAAGAGATTTGATTCGGTTGCAAGGCATATGGTTGCACCTATCCTTGTGATCATATGGGTTGCAATTGTCCTTGTGATCATTGACTAATGTGATATATGTGTAATTTTTTACATTTTGTGGGACTAAAATATGTCATAATATAGAAAATATTATATCATCGAAAATATATTTTTGAGCCTAATCTAATGGTAGTGGTTTTGAAAAATTTGGAGAATATTTTATAGGGGAAAGTTGGGTCGAATATGACCTTACTTTTTGAAGCGATGAATGCTCAATTTTAGGATTTTGGTAAGGAAATTTGGCTTGATTGGTTAGAGGGTTGATGTATGAGGGTCAATTGATGATGGTTGATGGAAAGTGGGACAATTTTGATTATCTATAGAGATAATAGATAGGAGGGAAGTGGAGAGACTCCAATGGATTGGTAGCAGTGAGTTGTTGTGGGTGTTGTAGCCATGTTTTTGGTGTGGTAGATGTACCATAATTTTTGTAGCATTGTTTTGGTGAGGTGATCACATAGAGGCATAAGCATCATATATAGATGTATATATAATATAGCTTACAACAAATTTTGATGATGTATCCATGATTTTATGCATATGTTTGATGAGGATTGATGAATATGTGTGATGATTTTGATGTATTATTATGATGTTGTGATATGATGTATGTTGATGAGTTTTATTTGATATTATTGTGCATTGGTGCATTTGATTTGTTAGATGTTGTATGAAATATGACATTACTTTATTTTTTATGGATGTTTTTTTATATTTTTTATTTACATGGTGGAATCGATAGCCGCCATGATTATTCAAGAGTGTTGTTTGCCTCTATGGCCACCATGATATTCGTGTTGTCTACCTTTAAAGCCATCACATAGTACTCCATGCAACCCATCCTTATAACTGCCATGTCGCATTTCTTTTAAACCTTTTATACCATTGAAAGCACCAATAAAGGGATAAGAACTTAGTTTGATGAGGCTCAAGATTTGAACCCTGGGTATCTATACCCCTTATGGGTTTTTTCTGCACCAATTAATCTATAGCTCTAACCTTTTCTACATTTTTCAATGAGTTTACATAGGTTTTTATGAGGGGTCCTAGTCCCATCATATTTAGTGGGGTTTAAACCTTGTTTATTATGGATATTAAAAATGGAAATATATGTATTTGAAAAGTGTATGGTATGTACACTTGATGTGTGCTTGTGTTGTAACACTTTTGGATGTATGTGTTCTAAAGAAACCATATCAAGTAGTTTGAATTAATCAAGAACATATTAACAGTCACACCAACATATTAACCTAATATGAGGTAAGCAAACATGCAATGTGTAGGATGAATGCCAAGCTAATAATAGATGTGGGTAGGCTATGCAAATGATAGTGTGAATATGCATTAGATGGCTATCTATGATGATGCTAATGACTTATGAATTATACAATGTACTAATGATGTGAAGAGAACAATGTTGTTTTGTAGAATTAGTTGTAATGCTATTTTTTCCTTCTTACAAGTAACTTTGGATGTTTAGGATAGTTTCTAGAAAGTCAAACACCATATATTGAGCAATCAAACTCATCTAGTTGTCAACCAATGTTTGGCAGGAATCTTGACTACCCTGACTAGGATTGAACCTATCATGAACCAGTGTGTGCGAAGTGATGTTCATTTATCAATTTTAAGTGAGTTTGGATTAACCAATTGTAAACTTATCCAGTATAATCTAGCTCATCCACAAGCACACAATGGTCTGTACAAAATATGGTTGCTAATATAATAAACATGTCACCACTTGTAAGGTATATTGCACTTCCAAACAGGTATCTATAGCCCCCGTAGAGGTTATCCCCATAATATTTCAATATTGATCCATTGATTGCTAGAAATCGATAGCCCCTATGGAGACATCTAAAATACCTTAGGATACCAAGGTTTCAAGTTGTTTGGTAGTGCTATTATTGTTCTTTACTATTTTGAAGCTTTTGTTCTCTTTTCTTTTGCTTGCTTTTTTGTTTTGTTTTTACAACTTGTCCTTGTCCATATACTTAGGTTTGGATCATGTGAATGATAGGATGAGTAGGGGAAAAAATTCACTTTATGGAAAGGCTACTAAAGTTATTTTTATCTCTAAACTCAAAATTTGCTTAATTTTTGTTGTGCATTTGGTTCATGAAAGAAATCAAGTTAGCTAGGTGAAGCATTTGAAATGCTTTAGAATTTGGTGACATTCAATAAAGGTTGATTCGATCAAATAAAAATGTTTGAGTGACAGAAGATATTTTTGTGTACCAAGCCACCTAAGAATAAGGTTGGACATCACTATAGTTATGCTAACTAGTGTATGCTTATATCCTCTTTGTTTTGTGGGGTGCCTATGTACAAGCTAAATGACGTGACAATATGATAAAAAGCAATGCAGTGTAATAATATGTATGATGATATGACATGACAAAAATTTATATGGATGAGTACCAATGTATACGACCAACGTGTCATTGATTAAGTATACCAAACGAGATTGGTTAATGTGTATGCATGTATCCAAAAGTTTAACTTAGTCAGCATATTAAGAGGATTTGTTTCATCTAGGTATGAATGCAATAAATGAATGAAATATCAATATTTGGTGGTATCAACATGAATGAATAAGGTATGAGAAGCACAAATATCTACGAGAAGCACATCTAGAGATAAAAGAAAGTAGAATGGAATAAAAAGAAGAAGGATGAAAATAAGGAAGAAAGGAGAGAGCTAGAAAGAAGAAGGAGAAAGGGAACAAACAAAAGGTATGTAGCCACTGGTGCATGACCATACAACATTGATAGGTAACCAAATAAGAATAAAGAAAAGAAATAAATATGAGAAGGGGGAATGATAAGATAAAAGGGAAGAATAGAATCAATCCAAGGTTTGTAGCCACTGATGTGTGACCATACAACATGGACGGGGGTGGGATAGAGGGGATGAAGAAGGTGAGAGAGAAATAAATGAATAGTAGGAGAATATAAAAGGAAAGATGGAATAATATTGTTGAACTTATGAGTTACTTGCATCAAGTGGCTGAATAAAAAATTGAAAGTGGATGAATGAAATGGAGCATTTTCATTGAATGTATTTTTGTTGTTTTTTGTTTTTATTATTATTATTATTGTTGTATTTTTATTGTTTTAGATATAGGATGTACAAGAATGTGAGAGCCTTTGTTGATGGAATTTGGCATAGAATTCATGGAAATGGACGATGTTGAGAAGTTCAGGTTCCTCTATTCTGTTCAGGTTGGCTTAGGGAATGCAAACTCTCCTAGATACAAAATTGGTTCAAGTATAAGGAGGATTAACTCCACCCCTAGACATGAAAATGATTTGGAACACCTATTTTATTTAGAGTAAATTTGACCAAAGGGATTTGGTACCTTTAGAGCCTTTAAAATAAAATTGAATTTTGACCAAAGAGGTTTTGTACCTTTGGGGCATTTGTCTATTTGTTGGTGCACTTAAAGGGGCAATTGTCTATTTGTTTTATGCACTTGAAGGGGCACTTGATTTTTTGTTTTGTGTACTTGAAGGGGTGCTTGTGTGTTTTTTTGTTTATGCACTTGGAGGGTCACTTATTTGTTTCTTTTGTGCACTTGAAGGGGAGCTTGTCTATGAAGGGAGAGATTAAAAAGAATTTTATTTTTTGGAAACATAACGAAATGAATGGTGTCTTTTCTAATATATTTTTAATTTTTGAAGCCTGATAGATTTAATAATTTGAATGAATGTTTCTCAATGGGAGTGATATCTATGCTAAGGAGAAAGAAAAGTAAAATTGCTTCTTGGAGGGAGCAATGTCTATGCTAAAAGGTAAGGAAAGTAAAATTGCTTCTTGGAGGGAGCAATATCTATGCTAGGAGCATGGTAAAGTAAATTTTCTTCTTGGATGGAGTAATGTCTATGCTAAACAAGGTTTAATATGGCAACAAAAATTAATTGGTGAACTTTTTGTGAAAGAAAATTGAATGTGGCAACCAAACTTAATTGGTGAAATTTTTTATTATGATGGTGAGGCAAAGAGCACAACCTTTGATAAAAGTATGCAAGATTTTGAACTTGGTAGTTGATTGTTTTATGAAAGTGAGACAAAAATTTTAACCTTTGACTAAAGGATGCAACCTTTTGAACCTGGAAATTGATTATGTAGTAAAAGTGAGGTAAAGGGCGTAACAATTTGAACTTGGTAGTTGATTGTGTATTTTGTGAAAGTGAGGAAAAGAGCAAAACCTTTGATAAAGGACACAACCTTTTGAACTTGGTAGCTGATTAGTTTATGAAAGTGAGGTAAAGGGTACAACATTTGACAAATGATGTAACCTTTGAGAACCTGGAAGTTTTGTTGATTGGGATATTGGGTAATTTATTTGTGATTGAGGTTTTAGGTGACATCATCATGCATAGATGAGATATGGAAGAATTGAATATGGAGGGAGGGTTAACTCCTCCAGAAAAAAATATGGTTTGAAAAAGGGTGGATTCCCCCAATCATAGATTGATTTTAAAAAAATGGGAGGAAAGACTCCCCCAGTCATGAGGAATTGGTTAGAAGGGGATGAACTCCCCCTGTTGTGAAATGTGAATTGAAGAAGCTAAAAAATGATGATAAAAATAATATAAATGGAGAAAATAAGAAAAATAAGAGGTAACAAGGGTTATGTTGCAAGGGGATATCATCTTCAAGTTCGATGATTTCCAGTAGCTAGATTGGTGCAACGAAAATTTTGGTAAGAAGTGCAACCATTGATAAGATAAAATTATCATGGCATAGGTGGAGATGCCAAGATGATAGCTTATGGTCGTGGTAGGATCGGTTGGGGTAATGGACATTGAGATAGTCCAAGATTCAGATTGGTAGCTAAAATTGGATTTTTAAGTTGTATTTCCTCTTCATCAATCAAATTATGGACCAGTTGCTTGAAGAAGCGATAGTTGCTAATATCATGCCCTTGCTAGCAATGATAGAAATAAAATTGTTTGCTCATTGTACCCTCTTGGTTTTGATAGATTTGTATCATTGCGTCTAACATCAAGCAAGATGATATGTCCTACAGTGTGTAAATTCTAGAATAAATTGGCCAATATTTTAGAAATAGGAGTCACATTATGAAGTGGACGACGAGGTGGTTGAGGTTTCATGTGAGGTTGTATAGGTGGTTGGAGGCAACTACTTGCCTAGGTTGTGGATAACCCCATCATTAATGGTGAGGTATTTTTTGAGGTGGAGTTATTAAAGGACTCTACATAGTAGGGTTAGACGTGGGTGTTTGAAACCTATAATTAATTACACAACTCAAGATGCTTGAGGTTCTCTAGGATATGTTGCATGTCCAATGAAGGAGGCACTGGTGGTATGGGTATGGGGTTAAGCTAAATGATAGTTTAGGTATGTGTTGATTAATGCGAGTATATATTTGAGTATGGAGAAGATGACAGAGGTGGAAAATAAGGACAAGGGGGCTACAAAATACCAATCGATTGACCTCTTTGGGATGGAAAGCAAGGTGATGAAAGAAGGGGTGGAGGAGGTGGCACTTGAAGAGGGAATGGATAATAGGGTGCATATTGGCATGGGGAGGAGAGAGTGGTCCTCTTGTGATGGCTCATGGGGAGTAGTATGATTAGCCTATCATCTTAGATCATGATCATAGGATGAAATCCTACTACATAACATGCTAGGTGAGTATGAGCTATGTGAAGAAATGAAGGGATTTTGATAATTGATGGAGGTGATTTCCTTCGAATGCCTTGATGAATTGGTTGGAGAATAAGGGATCACATGAGAAGCCTCCATAGCTATGTGTTCTTTCTCTCAATATTAACCTCATGTGAGGATCATGATTGAAGGGTGGAAGGCTAAAAAAACAAGTTTCTACTAGGTTTAGGCAATGATGGAAGTTGTTTGAGTGTTTTTGTGGTATTTAGAATTGTTTGTGTAATAGGGATTTTAGTTGCAACTCTCCTAGAAACCAAAATGGTCGCACTATCCCTGTGACCTTGTAAAAAATAGGTTACAGGGGTAGAGAGGCTATAAAACAAAGATAGTAGTGTTTTGGGTAATGTATACACCTATGTTTTGAATTTTGTTATAGTTTTTCTAGAAAAATCTAACCAATGAAATAATTGTGATTAGAAACAAATAAAATTTTCAAATAATAAGTGTGAAATGTACTTGTTTGTTGATGTGTTGGAATTTGATTAAATAGATAGTTTTGTGATTTTGATTTTGAAAAACCTAAAACAAAATAAAAGAGAGGGTGATGGATGTGATGTACTAAGGTATGTTATGTACAATTTACTATTGTACCCAAATGTATGCAAGGAGTAACTATACACAAAATAGTGAATAACTTCTAATGAAGGTAATGACTTAGGGTAACCAAAAGAAAAAATATAAAACCTCTTATAAAAGAGGTAACACCATCTAAGACCTGCATAGGCCAGTCGACTTTTACTCCACCCTCGGTTGGGATTAGTCAAAAATAACAGTTGCACACTTACTAATTATATGAATCCTTATGAGTAGGGGTATTTAATTTTAACCTATCCTGAGGATCTTTCAATGGTAGGGGATTTATCGCTGATGAAGTCCAAAAAATTGCTTGCATGGGCTACTATGGTGTCTAGGCGGTGAGCCAACAGTTGGAGATGAAACCCAATGTTGTTGGTCTCAATTAGGGGGTTGGTGATGAATTCCAACCTTACCAATGTGTGAAATACATGTTGGTGTGTGGGTGTATTTTACTTTTGGAAAGTTGGAATATAGAAAAGAAACTAATATAAGTAAACAAAAAAATGCCCTTTTGACTTTTATGAAATAAAGTACCTTTTTGAAGTAAAAGTATGCTAAACAAGTAAGAAAATTTGCATTTTTTCAAGAAAAAAAACTATGCTAAGGAAAGATAAGAAAGATCACTTGATTTCAACGAAGACTATTCTAAGAATTTTTTGAGCGTGAATATGTCTACACTAGCCAAAATATTGTTTAAAGCTATGACCAGATGTCTTTTGAGAGATTTATATATTATATAGATCAAAATCTATTCTAAACTTGATGATATAAAGAAATTTAGAGGCGTTCTTTGTGCCTTATGTAAATGTTTTACGTTAACTAAAGAAGAGACAAATGCAAAAGAAGCTATGCAGCAAAACTGATGAAATAAACTTTGAAAAGCATCTAATCAATTGACCAAACTAATATTGGAGCATTTTGTAAAGTGTAAAATAAAGAAAGTACATTTTGTAAGACTGCCCAAAGCAATTTGGAGCTTTTGTAAATGGAAATGCAAAGATTGATACCAAATTGTTGCTTTTGGAAAGAAAAGAAATTTCCATTTTTGAACCAAATAAATAGGGTTTTTTTAGATATTACTTGTGGTCTCCAACATTTGGAATTCTATATTGGTGGTTGTCCAAATCTAAACTATATCTCAAATTCAGTCACAACCCTTGCTATAACTATTTTGGTTGTAACTCCCCTTGTGATTGAAAGTAAAGTAGAGTTTTTGAAGGATTTTGCAGGTGTTGGTTGTCTTTGTGCTACACTGATTGGGTTTTGTATAGGTACCTACAATAGTGCAATTTTTGATGGCTATGTAGAAATTGGTACCTACCTAGTGTGGGTCTAGTTTTTAGAGCACTTGGTTTGATCGCATGGTGCTTTATGATTGAAATGGTTGCACCTCTCCTTTTGACCCTAGCTCATAGGCCAAAAATACTTATACCTTGTACTTGAGGTGTATTTTAGGGTTTTAAGATGTCCTATGCTAGTTTTATGGTACCTATAGCACATAAATATGAAAAATATGTTATTTAGAAAGCTAAAAAGTGAGCTAAAGTGGCCCCACCATGATCACCATAAATATATACATGGAAAACATGTTGCTTTGCATTAATATTCAAAGGAGGGTTACAAAGATGTCCTTTTCACAAATTTATCTTTGAAGGCTACAATATGGGTCTTTCCAAGAAGGAATCCCTCTTTCAATAAAGTGGTCAAGCAACACGAAGGTCTTCTATGAACACCTCAAAATGGGAGTGGTCTTACTACGCACGGGTCATTGCTAGTCACACTAGACCTCTAAACCTACATAACCCTAAAAAAATAGTTAATAATATTTGGGGTCCTATCTCAATCAGTCCCATTGTAATAATAGATAAAAGACTCAAGTAAATTATCCTAATTCATTATAAAAGCATTAAGAATATATAAAACCAGTTAATATAGTGATACTTACATTCTTGGAAGGTTTATTGACTTTTTGGTTGTTGAATAAGACTTCTATTTAGGTCACAACCCTCCTTGCAAAAATTTGGGTTGCAACCCTCCTTGTGATTGAAATTGTGTTATCCAAACATAAATTTGGTTTGTCTAGAGGGTTCCTATAATGTTTTTGGAGCTCCTATCCTTGTTGGGTTTCCTTTAGAACCTATAGTTGAGAGTATCTTTGCAATACAAGAAGGGTGCAAAAAGAGGGCTTTGTATGCAAATAAGGGTTAGCATTTAAAAGGGTTGGAGTGAGGGCTTAAGTGGTCTCTAGAGTGATTTATGTAATGTTTGGGTATGTGAGTGTGATTGATAAATATGGAGGAAATGGTAACCTATTTATAGAATTTTCTAAGGTTAGGGGGTTGGGGTGTCCCGTGAGGTATTCCTTGAGGTGTCTCCTAAGGTAGCATGGGGTTCCATACCTCCTAAGTGCATTTAGGTGAATAATTCATCACTTATTCACATGCAATAAATGGATATGGGTGAACCATCCCTCATAAATACATTATGGGTGGTGACTTATCCATACCTTCAATGTGTTGAATGCCTTAATGCACAAAGTCTTTATTTATCATTTATGACATTGAGTGCATATGGGGATGTGGAGGGGAGCAAGAGTTAAAGTTTAACCATAGTTAGGTTAACCATGGGTTTAGGGTTGACCAAGGTGAGGTGGAAGCTAGGCTTTGGTGGAAGCTAGACTAGAGTGTGGTTGACCATGGGTTGGGTTGACTATGGTGAAGTGGAAGATGACTCACTTATGCCTTTAATGCTTTGAAAGCCAAAAGTCTCCAAATGTTATTTATGACATTGAATACACATGGGGATATGTGTGGAGCAAGATTCAAATTTGTCCATGGTTAGGTTGACAATGGGTTTAGTTGAGGTTAAGTGGGAGAGGTGGAAACTAGGCTATTCAAAGGGTAGACTACGTGATGTGTCCATTAGTTATCTTGACCATGGTTAGGTTTACCATGGGTTTGAGTTTGACCAAGGTTAGGAGTTGATCAAGGTTAGGCTAAGGTGATCTAGGCTTAGGTGGCATGTGGACTAGTCAAAAGATAGACTAGAATAAGGTGTCTCTAGATTAGGCTAAAGAGATGGTCACATGGTGACTTAGGTCTAAGCATAAAAAAGGCCTTAAGTGGCCAAGGGGGCTTAAGGTGATGAATAGTATTTTGAGGTAAATTACAC
Organism: Wollemia nobilis; assembly: GCA_028583015.1. Classification (NCBI taxonomy): domain Eukaryota; kingdom Viridiplantae; phylum Streptophyta; class Pinopsida; order Araucariales; family Araucariaceae; genus Wollemia; species Wollemia nobilis. The sequence continues at coordinate 6,053,110 of JAQPPZ010017089.1, forward strand.
AAATTTTGTGGGTTTTAAAAATTAATCATCGGTTCGCATCGCACATGGATAAATGTGATATTTTTAGGTGTACAAAATAAAATATTTTGAAATACTATAACAACATCTAATCCATTCATACCGAACTTTATCAATACTATTTTTTTTGAGAAAATCATGTAAAAAATGTTGGAGATTGATGCTAATAAAAAAGACAAAATCAAAAGTTCTCCCATGAATTTTAAGAAGCCTAAAAGTTTCTATAGGCCTTGAAGATTCGTTGTGATAGTTGGACTTTAAAAATGTAAAATGAAGGGTTGTAACATCATTTTATCTCTTGAAAATGTATAATAGTTTAAAATAGCTATAGAATAATATGGAGAAAGTTTGTAACACTTATGAGTTCATTGGAATGAAAAATAACATTCTATTCTATTCATTTTGTGAAATACATGCTTGTTGTCCCTGATTTTCTGAAACCTGCAGTCAACTTGCAGAGCTTATAACTTTTGTTTTACAATTTTATTTTATTTATGTGATATACTATTGGAAAATTTATTTTTTTTAGAATCTATTCACAAATTTTTATGGAATTCTGAGCATTTTTGGTCTCTCAAATTTTGATTGTCTCATTGCTGCAATTTTTTGTTGTGTTTTTGCTATACTTTTTTGCTCCTTGGTTTTGGGTCAAATAATTCATTTGGCATCAGAGCTTGGATGGTTTTTAGGTTTTAGTGAACTTGGGTTTGTGGTTATTGGACAAGTTCATTGAAGAAAACTCCATTTATTGTTGCTTGAGTCTAATGGCCAACTTCAATAACTCATTACCCATTCCAGAATTTAATGGATAAGATTGTGATTATTGGAGTATAAATATGAGGACATTGTTAATTGGAAATGATATTTTGGAGGTAGTAGATATTTGTTTTGAATAACCACCTTATTGGAATACATTACAAGAAAATTATAGGATAGAAAAAAGGGAAACAAAGAAGAAGAATTCATTAGCCCTCTACTATATTTAATCTGCTCTTGACAAGAGTTTATTTCCATGTATTGTTGTTGCTACATCATCCAAGGAGGATTTGGAGTTTCTTAAATAGGATTACCAAGGTAGTGATCAAGTGATAATGGTAAATTTACGAACCATGAAGAAAGATTTTGAGAATATGTAGATGAAAGAGGCTAAAAGTGTGGGTGATTATTGTGTTAGAGTGAAGGATGTGGTGAAAAATATGGCTAGCCTTGGAGAGACCTTGAAAAATGATGTATTTGTGAAGAAGGTATTGATATATCTTACCCTTAAATGGAATCATTTTGCAATAATTTTTTAGGAGAGTAAATATTTGTCTACACTTGAATTTGATTGCCTAGTTGGTTCTCTTATGTCACATGAGGAAAGACTAAGAGAAACTAGTAAAGAAAATTAGGAGAATGCTTTTAATTCTAAATTGAAATTTTTTGAGAATGATGAATTTGGTCCAAGAATGAGTAAACAATTATATAGAAGAGGAATAAATCATAATTACTCAAGAGGTATAGGAGGAAGAGGAAGAGGAGTTGTTGTTGCTGGAAGAGGTGATCAAAAAATAGTTGCATGCTACAATTGTCATATAATGGTCCACATTGCATAATATTGTAGAGTGAATACCACAAATTAATATATAAGAGCTTACTATGTATGTGAGGATGAAGCTGCATAATGTAATTTATTTTTGACTAGTGATATGGCTTAAAAAAATAGTCAAGAAGTTTGGTATCCATATTCCGGTTGTTCTAATCACATGAATAAAAAGAAATAGTTGTTTTCTAATGTGAATGAGAATTTCAATACTAAGATCATTATTGGGAACAATAATGTCTTGGATGTGGCTGCAAAAGGCACCATGGAGATTGGCACTAAAGAAGGTACAAATAAAATTCATGATATCTATTATACTCCTAATTTGAAGAATAATTTGAGTGTTGGATAGCTTGTAGAAAAGAAATTTAAAATTGTGTTTGATAACAATGAATGTATCATTTATGATAAGAATAATAGGAACCATGTGGTCACCAATGTTCCTATGTCAAATAATCGGATGTTTCCTTTGAAGTTTGGAGGGAGTATGAACATGGCACACATGGCACTTGAAGATAAAAATTACCTTTAGCATCTCAAATTTGGATACTTGAATTTTAGAAGTCTAGAATTTTTGTCTTCACAAGATATGGTAAATGAACTACCTAAGATTGGATAGCACAAGGGTGTGTGTGAAGCATGTGTGGAAAGCATGCAAGGAAAGAGTTTCTAAAAGGAAAAGCATGGAGGGACTCATACCCATTCTAACTTGTACATTCTAATATTTATGGACCTATGCAAACACAAAGTTTGGACAAGTCTTCTTATTTTCTCACATTCATTGATGATTTTTCAAGGAAGCATTAGGTCTATTTTTTGAAACATAAGGATGGATATTTTGTCATGTTCAATAATTTCAAAGAATTGGTTGAGAATGAAAGTGGATATAAAATAAAGTGTTTGAGAACTTACTGTGGAGAAGAATTTTGTTCAAATGAGTTAAATAATTTTTGCAAACAATATGGAATCAAGAGGCAATTCACTACAACCTATACACCACAATAAAATGAGGTAGCTGAGAGAAAAAATAGAACCATTGTAGAAATGAGAAGAAGCATGCTGAATAAAAAAGGTTTGAGCAATTCTTATTGGTCTTATGCAGTTGATACAATAATGTACATTCTCAATAGATGCTCCACAAGAGCACTACACAAGAAGACTCCACATGAATCATGGTATGGCAATAAACCCATTGTAAGTCATTTGAGACTTTTTGGTTATCTTGCATATGCACATGTGAATGATGAAGTGAGAAATAAGTTGGACCCCAAGAGTGATCCATGCATTCTTGTGGTATATTCTGAAACAAGTAAGGCATATATACTATATAATCTAAAAACTCATAAGTTTAGAGTCTTTAGATATGTGATTTTTGATGAAGGGGGAGTGTATAGTTATAAAAAAATTGCTATATGATGTTGAAAAATATAATACAATTGGGGGACAACCTTCAAATATTTCATTTACTTCTCCAAGCCCACCTAGCAACCCATAAACAAGTTCACAGGAGACTACACCAAGTTCAAGCTCAAGAAACTCATCTACGAGTCCCACCAAGAATAGAAATAAAGAAAAGAGAATACTCAAAGCACATATAACCATCCAAATTATGGACAAGAATTTTCAAAGGAGGTTAACAAGAAGCCAATTACAAGAGTTGGACCAATTTTTTTCAAGATTGGAAAGTTCCAAATGTATGGTGATGATGAAGAAGAACTAAAAGGTGAGTTGGTGAATTATACTCTATTTTTTGAAGCTAATTTTGAACCTTCATGTTATGAAGATGCTTGTAATAATGATGTTTGGGTGCAATCAATAAAAGAATAAATTTAGTCCATTGAAAAAATGATACTTGGGAACTTGTGGAATTACCCAAGGACAAGAAGATTTTTGGATCCAAGTGGGTCTATAAAATAAAGTTTAACAATGATGGAAAAATAAGAAGTTATAAAGCAAGGCTAGTCGCAAAAGGATTCACTCAAATATATGGTCTGGATTATGAAGAAACATTTTCCCCTATTGCAAGACCAGAGATAATTCGGATGGTTCTTTCATTGGCATTCCATAAACAATGGAAAGTTTATCACAAAGACATATAAAGTGAATTCTTGAATGGTTATATAGATGAGGAGGTTTATATTCAAAAACCTCAAGGCTTTAAAGTGGAAGGAAAGTAAAACCATATTTATAAATTGTAGAAAGAATTGTATGGATTGAAACAAACACCTAAAGCATGGTACTTAAGAATTGATGGGTACTTCCAAGATTGTGGTTTGAAGAAAAGAAAATATGACCCCACACTCTATTTCAATAATGAAGGTGATAATATTCTTCTTGTGTGCCTATATGTTGATGATTTGATCTACATGGGAAGTAGTTCAAAGATGATGAACTATTTCAAACATGCAATGATGAAGGAATTTGATATGAAATATTTAGGATTGATGCAATACTTTATTGGTGTGGAAGTAGATCAAGGTGACGATAAATTTTTTATTTGTCAATCAAAATATGCAAAGGATATGTTGAAGAAATATGGTAAGGAAAATTGCAAACTAGTTTGGACACCTGTGGCACATGGAGAAGTGTTGTGTAGAGATGATGGAGAAGAGAAAGTTGATGAAAAAATGTTTAGAAGAATTGTAGGGAGCTTAATGTTCCTTACTACAACAAGGCCTAATATTGCTTTTGTATTTTTACTTGTGTCAAGGTACATGAATGAAAATTCACAAAACCACAATAGAGTAGCCAAGAGAATCTTGAGGTATGTCAAAGGAAGCTTGAATTTTGGCTTACATTATGATTGTAACAACAAAATGGAGCTTGTTGGATACAATGACTCAAATTGGGGAATTTTTTTAGATGATAGAAAATCAACTTTTGAAAATTATTTTCCACTTGGTTTAGGAGTGATAACATGGAGCTCAAAGAAGCAAAGTACTATCACTTTATCTTCTACAGAGGCAGTTACAACTATTGCAACAAGTACACAAGCACTTTGGTTGAGAAAGGTACTTGAAGAGATTGGTGAAGTTCAAAATAGTCCAATAATAATTTTTTGTTACAACACAAGTGCAATCAAGATTGTAAAAAATCCAGTCCATTATAGTAAAACTAAACATATTGATTTGAAGATTCATTTCATAAGAGACATGGTGGAAAATAAGGTTGTAGATTTGAAATATTGCAACACCAAACAACTTGTAGACCTATTTACCAAAGGTGTCAATAAAGAATAATTTTTGAAGTTGAGAGATAAACTTGTATCACCACTCAGCATCAAGGGGGAGTATTTTGGATATTGATTCTGACCAAGAAAAAGGTAAAATAAAAAAATCTCCCATGAATTTTAAGAAGCCCAAAAGTTTCTATAGGCCTTGAAGGGTCATTGTGACTGTTGGAATTTTAGAATGTGAAATGAAGGGTTGTAACATTATTTTATCTCTTTTAAATGTACAATTGTGTAAAATAGCTATAGAATAATGTAGAGAAATATTTTTTAATACTTATGAGTTCATTTGGAATGAGGAATAACATTCTATTCCATTCATTTTATGAAATGCATGCTTGCTATCCTTGATTTCCTGAAACCTATAGTCAACTTGCAGAGCTTATAACTTTTGTTTTATAGATCTGCTTTGCATGTGCGATACACCATTGGAAAGGTTATTTTGTGTGTAATATATTCACAAAATTTAATTGAATTTTAAGTAGTTTTGGTCCCTTAAAGTTTCACTATACCGTTGCTATATTTTTTGATGCTGCATTTTTGCTACACTTTTTTGCTCCTCGGTTTGGGGTCAAATACTTCACAAAACACCAAAAAGATCTATCGTATGATTTTTTTAGATCTATTTTTATAAGCATACCTAGATTTGTTTATGGAATAAATAGAATGTATGACCTCCTTTACAATGATTACACCATCAAGAATTTGTTTATCATGAACAAAACCACCTTGTTTCTCTAAGACATTAGATTATATAATACTTTTCAATTTGTTTTCCATAACTTTTTAAATTGTCTTATAAATCATAATACAATATCTTATTGGATGAAAATTGTCAAAATATTTAGTATCACCTTTCTTGGGAACCAAAGCAATAAATGTGACATTCATCTCGCTTATTGTAACCTTCTTTTACCTAGGTTCTTCAACTTCAACAAACATATATTTCTTCAAAAAATCCTAATTTTCTGAAAGAAAATTATAGGAAATTCATCAGGGCTAGATGCCTTCTTTGGGTCAAAAGAGAAAACTACCTCTTGTAGCTCTTCCATAGAGATATTCCTTGTTAAAATTTAAAATTTTCACTATGTGATAAATGATAGGATATTATACAAAATCTTATCTTGAGCCTCCTTATCTTGCCTAACATCTTATATAATATATTTGTTATAATCAGTTGCTTCCTTTCTAAAGTAATATAAAGTACTTTTTGACATCCACAAGGCCATAGGCCATATGAGACTACGTGGTTATCTAAATATTTATCCATCCCTACCAAAGTATGGTGTATAACCTCTACCCCTTTGTATTTGAACCTTGGACCTTATTATTAGAGTTTCAAAGTATTAATTATTAGGCCCACTTGAGTTCTAACTATCTCATTCTTCCTCAATATTTCTTCCATTTAGAGTTCAAATATTTTTTACGGGATTAAAAGACAAATATGTTTTGAATATAATATGAAAGAATTTGGTTTTTTTATCCCCTTTCTTAATCCATCTCTTCTTATATTTTTACAACCAATATGACTCCTTTTTTATACATAATGATAATAAAAAAATTATAAATTTTCTTACACATAATTGTCCTGGTCCAGTTCACTCATTTCTTCTATCTCATGTAAAATTTTGAGCTTGGATTGAATTTTCTACTTTGCTTCAAATATTTCTAAAAATGTTTGGTATTCCAAACCTTTATTTTTTCCTTTATACTTCATATTTTGGCATAGATGATCCTTCAATATCTACTTCACCTCACCATAACATAACCATCTAGAAAAAATCAACGTCATGGATGAACATTATTGAGTAAATCACATCTTAAGAGAATGAGCTCATGATCTAATTGTACTCAAAATAAAATATCTAAAGAGGTTGTATACTTTGTTTGTAACCATGTATTGGATAACAAAAATCTATACAATATTTCTATTACATGAGTTTTCCCAATACACCTACTATCCCATGCATTTTTAAAGCCTAAAGGAATAAAATACCAAAGGTCATTTGAATCTTTAAACGAAGCAAAATATTCCATTAATGTAATAAAACAAATTCCATAAACAACAACAATAGTAGAAAAATTAGAAATGCAAATCATAAATCATTCACTAAAATAAAAATGCATATGATATCACAGAAAATCAATATTACAAGTAATAGACTCTAGATTACAAGTCAATACAAATTCTATCCATTCAAAGAGGAAAAAGTCTCATAGCCACTTGGAGAGGTCAAAGTCTCAAATGGGAACCATAAGTGACTTATGATAACAAGTATGAATTATGATCCCAACTACAACATAAATCCATTATTTATGGAGTAAAATAATCAACAACCCTAACCTTAATGCTCAAGAACAACTCTCCTAACCCTAGGTCTATACCTAATCAATAACAAAGCTAGCCAACAAAGCTATATTGGAACTGTTATAATTGATTTAAATAATCCAAAAGTACCACTCTTCTTTCTTGAAGGAGATATAACTATATTAAATCCCCCTCTACCCCAAGATAAATAGATCATAATATAAACCATTATTGTATTTTAAAAAATGTGCTAAGGTCCTTCAAACATATTTCACAAGGAGTAACTATAGTTGGAGCATATACATTTTAATCCCAACTTCAATATTTTTATTTCCTACAAAATAGACTGACAACCCAATTACTTATTACTTTTGATAACTATCTTTCACATTTATATTTATCCCATGGTGTTGCAATACCTCCCAAAGCTCCTATAAAATAAAGTATTAGACAATACACCATCTTCCAAATATTTTTGAATGTATCCTTACATTCCTATTTTGTTTCTTGCATTAAATACACTCATGACTATACCAACTTACTAATTTCTTAATATTATTTTTTAGGGCTCTTTTCATATCACTAATATTCCATGATACATTTTTCATCATCAATTTTTTTGTATTATTAGTGGGTTCAAATCCGCTTCTTATTAAAACTTGTGATATTTTTTTGGGTTTCCCAAATTGATATCCCTCTAAGTTTCTTTTTCTATTTGTTCTTACTTTCAGGGTAATTTTCTCCTTTTTCCATTCCCACCAATGCCTTCATCTTCATCAATCTCTTTTATTTATCCATGTTGTTCATAATGAAATTTATATTCCAAAGGCTTATGCTCTATTGGGAATCTAAAGTGCAAGGAATAGCCTCATAAAAACTTTCTTCTTTATGTTACCCCCAAAATCCTAAAGTGCAAGGATGATCCTTTGAAATAATCACTATCTTATGTTGCTATGAAAAATCCTAAATGTTTCCCTAGAGCTCTTAAAATGCAAGGTTCATCCTCCATGGTAATTATTTTCTTTACCACTCTATAAAACCTAAATTTCCACGGATATCCTCCATATTATTTTTTTATTATGCTACTCTTGAAACCCTAGAGTGTAAGGGATATGCTCTACATTACTTTCATTTTTATTGCAAGAAGAGGACTTTATACTACTTGAGGAAGACAATTTACTTGGATTAACCTTGATCTCTTTCACTTCCTTTGCTTTAAAATTTTCCTTCCTATCTTGCTTCACACCTTTAACTCTTCCTAAATTTAAATGTGCACATTGTACTTACTCATCCATTATGTACTCCTTTATTTCTTCTAATGGTTGATTTGAGTAAATTATAATGATCGCAATTGATAATATAAAGGAGATTTCTTTGTTGATTTCTTAGGAGTGGAAGATCCTTGATATGATACAACTTCTACTAATTTTTTTATTAGGTAAAAAAAGGGATTTTGAAAGGGTACCAAACCTTTTACAAAGAGGTTTTGAAAGGTTCCCCAAACCTATACAACACCATAAAAATATGCAATAAGCATTAAATAAGAAAAACCACAAGGAAAACTGAACCAAAATCTGATAAGATTGGTCTACATCCTAAAGTGTTGGTTCTCGTGGGACCCAATCCTACCTTTTTTTAGAATAAAAATTGAAAATAAAAAAAGATCACTCAAAATAGAACAGATTCATTGCATTCCTAGGAGTGCTCAAAGAACAAAAAAAATTAAAATTAGGCCTTCTCGCCTAATACTATATCAAAAACCAAACCTTCCTTTAATGTGCAAACAACCAGGAGTTAGGAATTTTAAAATTACTCCTGCTTCGAAAGAGGAGGTTAATTGGCACACAATACCATGATCTATGGTAGCAAGGAGTTGAGATCTGGTATTGCCAATGAAAATTTGAACAAGAAAACACCAAAAAAAAATTAAGAATCAGTTGCTGGCAGTCTTTCTCAACAAGGTCTTGGAAGGCCTACCAACCTTTTTTTTAGCACCATAGTAAGAAATCCTTTTTTCAAACCACACTCCTAAATACATTTATTCCAAGATTCCACAACTAAAATAGTCTCATTTTATTTACGATGTAGAGACTTAAAACTCTACAGTTAGAGTTGTTTGCTATTATTACCTTCCAATTTCTCCAACTTTAGAAAGGATTGTGATCTGTTAGCAATTTCAAAGTCAATCTCTCTGTTACATAATTTTATTGTTATTAAACATAAACCATTCAAAAATATGCGAAAATATCAAATCATTCTTCCACAAATAATATCCACAATAACAATCCATAAATGAGAGAGAGATAGATAATACCCTTAAGGTAGGGAAACACCAATAATAATCCTTAAGGAAGGAATCACTCCACAAGTTCTCCCAATATGAGAGGCCACTCAAGGAGGGCAAAGTCCCATAAACCACTTCGTGGGAAATGACGATTACATAATATTATTCTCCAATGATGATTACAATGACAAATATCTCTTCTTTATATATTCATATTCTTATTCTACTTTGGGGAGCCTACTACTAATATAATATTATATTATAATATAATATAATATTATAATACAATCAACCTTGGGTTATGGGTGGCCCATGCCAACCCTTATACAATATAATAATATATCCCCAAATATCTATTCCTAGGTACCCTACCATGCCACCCTCCTTACAAATGTTTCATCCTTGAAACATGTGAAGAAACATGATAATATGATTTGCTAAGAAAAGTTAGCAACTAGTACCAATCTCGATCATCCATCCATCCAAGTGAAACATGTTAATGCTGGTATGCCATTTTGTTACTTAAGTATCCAAATCTGCTTCGTTGGCTCCATGCTTCTACTGTTGTATTTTTATAACTTGAATGATTGGTCCACTTGTTCCTTGATTCTGATGATCCACTCTAAAAACCAAGATTACTATGCCTTCTCTACCAAACACTACCATAGTTGGTGCCCTTCTGATTCCATGTAGAACCATAATATTGTTTCCTTGAACCATGCCTCCAATATTTTTGTTGCTCATGGTGGTGTGGACAGTGATATGTGCAACCTTAACTTGATGTTCTACCTTATTTGACTTCTCAAAATTTGGCTCCATTGTTTTAAATTATTCTACAAATTTTTCTTTCATGTTCACTTGGTTTGGTGTGTCCTTGTGATCTTCTATCAAAACTTCTTTGGACTCTGTTACTGTTATTTCCACTGAATTAGTTGTTGATACTTCTTCTATGAACTCTTTTGCTGCTACTACCTTCTTGGATTTTGTTTCAGGTTCTTCAATTTTTTTCTCTTCAACCACTTCTTGATTGTCCTTGGATCCTTGCTCCTTAAGCTAATAAATATCCTGCAATGTTATCTTCTTTTTCTTGTACCATAACTTCATAAACTTCTTTTGCACATTAATGTCAATAGTATCCAAAGAATCTAACCAAGTATAACCAAGAACAATATCCTCATCATCCATCTAAATAGCATTAAAATTTGAATGTAAAACATATTTATCCATGGTGATCTTCAAATCTTCAAAAATCTAAACATTCTCACCCTTTAACTGTATGTCCTTAATTTTTGTTGCTTGAACTTGCAAATTCTTAGCCAAAGCAATATTAATAAAATTATATCGGCTACCAGGGTCAATGAAAATAATAACCTATTCCTTTTGAATGCTTCCATGAACCTGCAAAATAGAATTTTTAGATTCAAACAAATTCCTTTGTCCAATTTCTAATTTACCTTCTACGAAAGGTATGGTTTCCTCTGTCTACATACTGATATCTTTTTTATCTTCCCTAACCTTTTCCTCCTTCTTGAGTAGTTTTATTATTTTTCATAGTCTTAATTATGTTTCTTGAAAACTTCCCATTCTCCTTTTATTGTATTCCGCTCATTTTGAGTTCCCTATAGTTTCTTTTCAAGATATTTGATGACATCCATTAGGCTATCTATATAATATGGGTCCCATTTACTCAAGAATGCATGCTCTATTTCATCCCAAGTGTATTCATTATTCCTTTCTTTACAAAAAAAATTCAACCAAGACCAAGCTTCCCCTTCAAGACTCAATTGAAGGTTGACTTTCTAGAATAATTATTACAATGTAGAGATCTAAAAATTTTCCACCATTCTCTAGCATCAATATCATTTTCTCCAAAAAAAATTTGGAGTGCCATTGTTCATGCCCTAATGCAACTAGGGTTTTTTTTTATAATATATATCATGCCCTAATGCAAACTAGGGTTTTAAGGAAATAAATATCTTCCCACCGTTTTGAAACTAAAAATCCTCATAGACAACTAGATCTAAAATTTTTCTTCCCAATAAAATAAATTGCAATTGATCTGCTTACTCGAACAAAAAAAAAATTGTCTTTCAAGAAATTCGTGATTTGAAAATTCGTCACTTCCCAAATGGCTGACTTCAGAAGGTTGTATCTCCCTCAATACTACTCATATTCTTTCATATGACCACTCATTTTAAAGCTCTTCAAATTCTACACAAACTAATCCAAGAATTGCCTGAATTGGATAAACTCTCGCAAATATATGGCTTCTGAAAGATGAGATATTTTTCTAAAAAAAATCTGTGAAATTCGTCACTATCCTTGTTTTGGATGACTAACTTCAAAAGGTCGTATCTCCCTTAATACTGCTAAAATTCCTTTATATGACCACTCATTTTAAATCTCTTTAAATTTTGCACAAACTAATCCAAGAATCACCTGAATTAGATCAAATTTTACAGAGATATGGCTCTTGAATATGAGACACTATTTCCAAAAAAAATTACCCTAATTCTGCAATTTCATACAAAAATCCCCACTTTGCAAAAATCATTGCTCTGATACTACTTGTTACATATTTTATTGTTATTAAACATAAGCCATTCACCAATATGCAAAAATATCAAATAATTCATCCACAAATAATATCCACAATAACAATCCACAAATGAGAGAGAGATAGATAATACCCTTAATGTAGGGAAACACCAATAATAATATTTAAGGAAGAAATCACTCCACAAGTTATTCCAAGATGAAAGGCCACTCAAGGACGGCAAAGTCTCGTAAGCCACTTTGTGGGCAATGACAATTACATAATATTATTCTCCAATGATGATTACAATAACAAATATCTCTTCTTTATATACCCATATTTTTATTTAACTTTGGGGTGCCTACTACTAATATAATATTATATTATAATATAATATAATATTATAATACAGTCAACCTTGGATTATGGGTGGCCCATGCCAAACCTTATACAATATAATAATATATCCCCAAATATCTATTCCTAGGTACCCTACCACTCCCTCTTCCTGAGCACTCTGTTGCTAGGTTTCTCCACTTTCCTTTTGATCCCCACATCAATATGAACTTTTCTATAATGGCTCCTAGTTTTAGGACCAGGGAAACCCTTCTCTAGAACTGTTCCAGGGGAGGTTATATGACTTTCCACTATCTTTTGAATCATAGCCTCATCTATAGCAAGGCAATCAAAGGTATTTTGGAGGATAAGACCAGATAGACTTACCTCTCTTGCCCCTTTTTCAATCTTAGGGATTTGAACATGTTCATATAACTTAGGGGATTCCTTCTTTTTCTTGATAGGGTATCTACTTAATTCTTTCTCTTCATCAAAAATATTTGAAGGAAGAAGATTTCTCTCTTGATAATCCTCCCCGAGGACCTCTTTTGTATCCATTTTTGCATAAGAAACAAGATAAGGAATTTTCCCTTTCATCATTTGAAGATATTTTGTTGGCACCCATCTTCTTTCCCTATTCCTCTTGAGATTATTTGGCCTTGGGGAAGCTCTCAACCGATGATGGCATGCGCTCTTTTGATGTCCACCTTTCCTGCACTCCTAGTAGGCTTGGGGTCTATTCTCATAATCAATAGGTTGGTTCCAGGTTTTGATATTAGAAATAAGCTCTACAGAGCTTGAAAAGTCTTGTTCAACATCAGCCATTACACACATTCTAGCATAGTGCATCCAGATTTTGGATCTAGTAGCTTCATCAATGGATACTAGGTCACCAATAGAATTGACCACTACTTGGAAAATACTTTTATACAAAAAGTGAAAAGGGTAACCCAAAAGCTTGATCCAAAGTGGGAATAGGTTCACTCATTGGGTATGTGGGTTGAAATTTGGACCCCATCTTCGCAAAAATAAACCTCTTTTTTAAGAACCAAGGGCCCCCTTCTAGAATCCTTTTGGAGTCCTCTTCATAGTTTAATATGATAAGGAAGAAATTCTTTGGGATGGCCACAATCTCGATGGAGATGAAAGGCCACCATTTCACCCAAGCCCATCTCCTCAAAGAGTCTAAATCAAGTCTACCCCCTTGAAATTTCTTGATGATATTCCATGATTCACCTTCTATAATTATATTTTGAAGGCCATCCGAAATGTGGATTTGGTTCAAAATAGAGGAAATATCACATAAATCATTTGAAACAATGTCTTGAGAACCAACTGTCACCTGAGCGAACAACTACTGGCAAGGGGAGGGTCCCCCTTGCTTGGGGATAACTGGGTCCCACCTTTAAATGTACTTGGATCCCACTCATCCCAATTGGTTGAAAATATGGGAATCTAGGAGTCAAAAGGGGATCTATTTATAGGATTGACCTCTTTTGCAATAGGATCAAGTTTGCCCATCCATGGATCTGATACCATTATGAATCTCCCACCTTTGCTCCATTCTATCATTCATATCTATCAACGAATGTGAATGGGGAGAAAACTACTGATGGATATCTTGCAACCCATCCTAAAGCTTCTTGACCTTATCCGACATGTGTTGTTCATGAAACTTCAAAATGATGCAACTTCTACTATTATATGATCTACTTTCTTCACATTAAATTTTATCTCATGCTCATTTTTTGTCTTTTTCTCCATTTTTACTTTATAATATCTTGTCATGTGTCCAGTCTCATATTAATGCAATATATTCATAATACATGTTAATCTGGTTCTCTTGATTCTAATTTAAATCTAATGGACCATGCTAAAGGTTTCAAAGTATCTCCTGCAACATATATTTGGGTATATACAATATGCCTTCACTCCTTAGTAGTCGGTTCCTCCTTAATGATCTCCCCTAAAGTATTGTTGATATTCTTCAAAACCTCCTTATTGATAAGGTGATATCAAAATCCAAAATACTTAATCTATATTAGAAGCCTCTTAATAGTATCTATCTTCAAATAAATCTGACTCGATAGTCTTAAATATCATGCATATATCCCCTTAAGTTGGCCACCAACCACTATTTTATGCCTAATTTATAATTTGGAGTTTTTCAGAAAAATCATTTTGGAAGGAAAGTCATAGAGTAATTTTACCATAGATCAAAGTAGACCCTTTGTTAACTTCATTATCATAGATGAACCTACTATGTATATTCAAATGATGTATCCAAGAGGCTACCACCTCTTTTTCTACACTTTAGACTTCTTATGATGAGCATTGTGTTTGTCAACATTCCTTGTGAGAGGTAATAATATGATTCCTAGCTTTAAAATAATTTTGAGATTTTTAAAATTTTATTATTTCTTTCAAGTCATAAATTCCAACCAATAATGGAAGTACAATCTTGCATAAAATACATAATGTTTTGGCATTGAAACAATTAATCTAATATTTCATCATCTCTTTCTATGTTGATAGAGCTATCGAATATATTTTATATTTTCCTCATAAGAATCCTTTATTTTTTTAATCTTCTTAAAGATGTGGGACAAGAAAATGTGACAATCATTCACTTGCACTTGCTTCCTAGTCACACTTCTTGCTTGCACTCATAATACTTGCTTGTTTTCTAAGACAAGAAAATATGAGGCTTGCTTCTAGACTGCACTCCATATTTATCTACTTATTAATTGAAATCATTTTAATAAATATTAAAAATTAAAAATAAAACCTAAAATTCAATGCAACATATATATATATATATATATATGTGTGTGTGTGTGTGTGTGTGTGTGTGTGTGTGTGTGTGTGTGTACTTGAATGATCTTGCGTCAACTATGAGAAGGTTGTACAATTGGTTAATAATAAAAAAATTCAAGATCTTTACAGAGAAATGTAACCACTACAAAACTTTAATTAAATACAATAGTAGATTCTCTATCCAAAGAAGGCCTCTAGGTATAATAGGGAAGATGGGTATTATGGGAGACAAGGGATGGAACTCCTATGCCAACTATAACTAGGTCTATTCATGACCCTTAACTAGACTCTTATATCCAATCGGTAAATAAGAATATAATAGCGTTTTAGAAACATTATGGAAATTCAATGTACCTTCTCAAAAGTAGAAGGGAAGGAAAAATTATAGAAAATTTTAGTTTTGAAAATCTCTAGATAGATCTTAGAGAAGGTTATTTCTTGAAAAGTATAAGACCCCTAAGGGCTTATTAGATATTGCATGAATTCCAAGTGCATCTACGCCTTCTAATTTCATTCTCTCTCTAAATAAAAATTATGTTTTTTTCTTTGAAAAAAAGTCAAATTCATTTATTTATAATTTAAGATTGATAAATTTATATCCTTTTACTATTTTTGTAAAGATTTTTTTTAATATTATTCATAAACATTATTGTAAAGTATATTTTAATATTCGTATTCTTCAAATAAATGAATAATTTTAATGGGTATTTATACAATTAAAATAATAGGAATAATAAACATCGTTCAAAATATTTCAAAAAAAATGTATTGATGCATTTAAATAGAAATAAACTATTGCATTAGAAATTCATTATCTCAAGTTATCATGTAGGTAGAATATTTGATATAATAAATAACAAAATAAATAAATAAAATATTTATGATCTAAATTACTTATATATACAAGTTCCATGGATATTGGCTAGGATTTTCTAAGATTTAAAATTGGATCAAGTGGAAGTGGGGATTGAATTCAAATTTTTGTGGAGATGGATATTATTGAAAGGCTTTTAGTTTGGATTAATTTTTTTGAACTTCCTTATCAACTCATCAATGAAAAGGTTTTAAAAATATTGGCAATACTCTAGGGGAGTTCATCTATGAGGGACCAACTATGAAGGAGACAAGGCATGTTGTATACACTCAAATATGTGTTGCCATGAATATTTGAAAACTTTTATTGTAAGATAAGGAGGTTCAACCATAGATTTAGAAATGAAGGATTAAATTTTATTAATTTTTTATTTCAAGAGTTGATTAAAGAAGAATAAGGAAAATATTTAAAATTTCTTATATGGTAGGAGTAATTGCATGTGTATGATTATGATGTAGAGTATGTTGAATGGGAGAAAAAAAATATTTTCTAATGCCCTAACTCGATAATTGGTTAATTACAAGATGTGGTAAACACATAGTACTAGTACTAGCCAATATGTTAATTATTAGGAAGAAATATAAGATATTTTGTTCATTCTTCCCATGTCCATGTTAATAGAAATATGGAAACAAATTCAAAAATAATATTATGAAAAGTTATTGCTTGGGGCATTTATAAGAATATTAGACTCGTCATATACAGGTCATGCTTTTGAGTGAGACATTATAATGCACTAGTTATATATCCAAAGGATGTATTTGGATTTTGAAGAATATTGTAAAATAAACCAGATGATAATTAGTAAACACATCAAGGATATTGATTTCATGTTTAGGGGAGTTCATCTAGATCCATCAGGATGGTATTTTGTACTATTACATCAATTATATGGATCTGTCCATAGATCATTTTCACAATCTCAATATAGATTTAGATTAGTTATTTCCACTAATGATCATCTACACAAAATGGTTACAACTATGACATATTATATACTAGAAAATCTAGTACAAGAGGGTTTTATGATATTACCCAATATTTCATACAATTTAGTATATGCTAAAGACTTGTTTCAAGAAACACCTTTGCCACCAAGTTCATCATTCTTATTTTTGGAGAGAACCAAATTAAGATATTAAAAAATAGGATCCTAGAGGAAGAAATTAAAAAAATATGTCAATTTTCCAGGCATTTTGGTAATCGGTTGGGTCCTAAATTAGACCCTAGTAATTGGTTGTTGTTTTGCCAATCAATTGGACCGCGTATAAGCCTTGGGACACTCATACCCATGTTATGAGGAGAGGTAGGTGGCATTTTCTAATGTCACCATTTATATATATATATATATATATATATATATATATATATATATATATATATATATATATATATATATATATATGTATGTATGTATGTATGTATGTATGTATGTATGTTAATAATAATAAATAAAAAAGGTGACATGTCACACAAAAACCTAGTAAGCAAGTAGGGGCAATATCCTAGAACAAGTCATGGATGATAAGGAAAGAAATCTCATGGATGTGACATTTGGAACACTTGGTATGGAATCCTTATAACATGATAACCAGGTAAATATACCCTAGTAGTGAAGAGAAAAAAAGCCCCGATAAACTAAATCTAGAAAAGCAATAAATATATAATCAAAGAAAAAAAAAAGATAATAGATACACACATAACATAATATTTCACCTGGGAAACCCTTACAAGAAAAAACCTAGCACAGTAATATATCCTTATTGTATAAACTTAACCATCTCCAATACAATAATGTTCATCTCTCATCTCTCTTCAAAACCTGATGCAAGTGCAATTAAATAATAACAACACAAAAACAAATTTTACAATACCATGGGTGAAAAAACCATGGGTTCAAATATTTAACCCTAAATATCCCATATGGGTCTAAAAATAGCTTAATAAACCCTAAAAATTATGTTGGGGGTTGTCGCCCTCAGACCCCCACTTTTTAGGGATTATCACCCTCGAACCCTTGCTTAGGGATTGGCCTAGCCCCAAACCTCGATGAGGATACATGGAGAGTGTCCAATACCTTTTAGAGTTAACCCCACCGAATAACATGGAAAATATTCAACATATTTCCAACAAGTAGAATAAGTCAAAAGTGATTATGACATCCATCTACATAGATGACATAAAGGGAGAGGTATGGCAAAAGCTATTAGGTGGGCTTTTCACCTAAGATACTTATTAAAAGATATAGATAATATGATAGGTCTAGGTAGTACTTTTGCACTCTATTTTATATAGTGTTACTACTAGAAATATGATGATCTCCATGCCTTAGCAAATTGAACTTCCTCATGTAAATGTCTCGTAGCCTTAAGGAAAAGACATCAAATTTGTGTTTGTTGACTATTGTTGACTATGAGGAGCAAAGATAATATGGGTCATGTTTAACCTTGTTATAGTTAAATGTTACAAAATAATATTATCAACATAAATAATTCACCATTATGCAAAAATATCAAACCATTCATCCACAAAGATAATCTACACCAATGAGACATAAATATAGAGAATTGGAAAATAATTTAGTAACCAATTAGGCATTGATAATTAAACCTTACTGAATAGGTTTTAATGTATGGTAAATGGCTATTTAGTTTGTAAAGAGTCACCCTAGTGAGTGTCCTATATTTTGATAGTCTTCCATTAGTTGCACCTTCATTGTTTTACCCATTAGAGTAACCAATAGACCTACATAGCTAGGCCACTAGCTCAATACCATAATGTAACATCTTGATATCATGAAATAACAATTGTAGAGGATATACAATATGAAAGTAATTTATAAAAAATAAAAATAAAAAACCTAACATCCCTCCCTTATTACATTATTTGATTACCATGTCACCATGACCTATACAAATCATATGCATATGCCATGAATAAAATGTAATGAGATGAATGAAATACAAATCAGTACATCAAATAAAGTCACTGCCTTAGACTTCACAACTTTTGAAGTGTAAAAATAGTGAAAATAGTCTTCCAATAGCTTCCCAAACCCCTCAAAGTTTGACTACGTAAAATTCTAAAAAAATAAAGGTAGACAATTGATAGGCTTTAATTGTCTGCTAAATATTGATGGTGTCACAACCATTGGTAGCACTAGTGATTCCTATGCTAGTGCAAAATAATTATTGTAGGTTTGAATGGGTAGGAAAAGATGAATTTTAAGAATTTAGAAAAAGCATTGCTAACAAGTCAGTAGTGTCATTGACACTACCACTTTGGGCACAACACTTTTATATTTGGGGTATTAAATTTCCCTTGGATTAGACTTTAGCTCATTGAGTTGATCAAGGTGTTTGACTTTCCTAATGAGGAATCCATGTAACAACTTCAATATAGCCATATCAACTATCTAAAGGTAACATAATTATTTCCCCTCAGTAGTAAGGAATTAGGGCCAAACCACATCTAATTTCATCCAATGATGAAATTGGATGCATCAAAATGGACGTGAAACTCCTCCCAATATGGAAACACCTGAATGAGTGTGTAAAAATATTCCTTTCAAGTGGACATAGCATAAAAATGACTTTGAGGAGCTAAAGGCACAATTGGTGAAATATCCTTACCACCATCATCTAACAAGGCATCACTATGAGAAGATAAATATACAAAAATAATAGTGGACAAAGTAGAAGAAGAATAAGTAGAGGAAAATGAATTGCATATGTGCAATAGTGGGGCATAACTTCTAGGGACTTCCAAGCTAGAATCAAGAGATGAATTACTACATAAATGGTTAAAAGTGATATTTGAGCCAAATCCATATCTATATTCAAGGGAGACAAAAAATTAGGTATGGATCTTCTTAGTACGTTTCTTCCAACTATGGATTTTTCTCCAATTATGAATCAAAGGTGTAAGGTTTTAGATATAAATATAGATCTTCATAAACCCAATATTCGTAAATATGGAACCTCAAGTTCAAAAGGAAAAACTACCTCTCTTCCATAAACCAAGGCATAGGCTATGATTGGCACTTACAATTTATCCAGCTTTATGGGCATACCACACCAGTGTCCAAACTCCCACTAGCATAATTTTAATTCCTCTATTGTGCATCTCTAGTAGCTTCAACCATTTTTGTTCCAAAAGCAATAACATCGAGGTATGAGAGATAGTGTTGACAAAACTATCATGACCTAGCAGTTATTTTGTAAAACCATTCAAATTTATCCTTTTAGAAAACCTCATTTATTTTTTATGGTTTTTTTCAAAAAATCCATTTTCTTTTCTTTTTCAACTTCTTTTTTGTCAATAGTAATATAGATGAAATGGTAGACTACTTGGACATCATAAAAGAATAAAATAAGAGGCTAATTTTTTTAGATAGAACCCTAGGACTAGATAATCCATGGCTAGCCTTTGCTTCACAAAGACCTTTGAGCCACTTGATAAAGTTGTAATATTAGTTTGGTAACTTTTCTGATGCATAAGTGTGAGAGGATGTCTTGATTGGTTATAACAAGAGCCTAAAGGTCAATTTTTTTTGTTGAGATTTTCTCAGAGGACTTGATTAGTTTTGGTTAACTTTTCCTAGAATACATGGTTAGATTTTTTCAATGGACTTGGTTAGATTTGCCTAGAGGACTTGGTTTGATTTTTCTAAAGGACTTGGTTCGGTTTACCTAGATTACTTAGTTTGATTTGCTTAGAGGACTTAGTGAGATTTAAAAAATATTACCCAAGGAGCAACAAAAATAGCACCAGTAGGAAGGGATATTTGTATAAGGGATTACCCCACTCAAACTATGGTTTGATTTTCTCAATGATGGTAGAGGACACCCCAATCAACAATAAATAGGATCACACTTCACTTTAGACAACCCTTTTCTTGGATGAAAATTTGACTAAGTATAAAAAGTGTAATTGCATGTCCTCATCACATAATACCTCATTTAAGGGCTACGATGTTGGGTTAGATTCACCACTAGTAGATCATCAATCACTTGAGGTTTTGTAGTTTTTTGTGTGATAATACATATATCAAATTCCTGCATCATGGTGATTCCATTTGTCTTATTGGTTTGTGTACATCCTTCATCAAAGATAACATCTTTGCTTATATTTATTTTCTTGGTAACAAGATCAATAAGATGATATGCTTTAGATGACAAATCATATCCTATAAATATACAAGATATGGTTTTATCATCTAATTTTGTCCTTAACAATTTAATCATAAGGAAAAAGAATAAAATCTAGGTCAATTTATTCTACCAAATTTTTTTAGGCAAGGAATCACAAAGACATATAATTTCACTAATTAGGGTCCCCAATTTGTTGAAAGCATCTCCTTGAGATAATAACGAATATCAAATAAATGATCCAAGGAAAAAAATTGATTCAACAAGATGGCTATCATCATAATTGTTTCCCATTTTTCCAATCCCTACTCTAATTACAACCCTAATTATTTTATTTTCTATTTTGTTCTCTTCTTTACTGGCAAGATAGGATTTTGTGCCTCAATATTCCTTTATCCATAGTAATAAATACCTATACATCATGATCTCAAGTATATTTTGACATAGAATTTAAGATAATTGATGTCTTCCATCACATATTTGTAAATGACATGATTTGAAATAAATGCTTTTATGTTGTTAAATTGTGCAATCTGGTCCTTGTTGGTCAAAGCTAATATTGTATGACATGATCACATGTATATGGCTATGAGATAATATTATATGGTGTCTAATTAGGTTTTATGTATTAGTTTGTGGACATACAATTAAACTTTGAAAGGTTGGACATACAATTAAACTTTGAAAGGTTAACTCCATCATGCCCTAACCTTAAGGTTATGTAGTTAAAATGTAATTTATTAAATACTTACATATTTATTGAATCTATCCATTATATGTATGTATATATATATAGAGAGAGAGTGCTAATGATTTTTTTTTTAATTCTAAATCTATATATATATAGAATTGAAATATATATATAGAGTGTTAATGGAATTTTTTTAATTCTATATCTATCTATCTATCTATTTATCTATATATGTATGTATAGATAGAATTAAAATATATATATATATATATAGAATTAAAAGAATTCCATCAACACTCTATCATAATAATCTCGAACCAATTAAACCCTTATAAAGAAACCTTAAATAGCTTAATATTGATGCATTTTTTTATAAATTTTAGGGAGGATTTTAATATTTTTTAGGATAATTATTTATTAATTTCAAATTATTCAATCAAAGGCATTGCTTAATTCACTTGCACCCTCCAAACAAATTTATTTAAAATTGTTAAATCAAATTAATCCATTATGCAATTCACTTGGCATTTATATATTATTTGAAGGCCTTAGATTCTAAAATATCTATGATGCAAAAAGCTCAAATTCTTAGCCCTAGCTAGACCACCTATGTGTTCATCTTGTAATTCACTATCCAAAATGTACATAAGTGGATAAGTTACACCCTAAAGACCTCAACCAAGATTGGATACCTCAAAGATTGGGGTCTCCGAGTCAACCTCTAGAGAAGGTCAGCTCCTATGTGCCTAGATAATCTAACTAAAATGGGGGGTTTGCAAACTAAATTAAGAAATGAAAAAGGGTTAGAAGGCTAAGCTAAAAGTGGTGTGGATTTAGCAACATCAAGAGACATAGTGCAAAGAGTCTCACAATCTGAACTTAGACTAAACTGCTTAACAGACCAACTTACTTTCCTTATGCTTAAACAATTAATCATAATAAAATATTAGCATTGTTAAGTCATTTTAAAAATAGAATAGTAAATCCAAGGAGAAATCTAGAAAGCAAAATAACTATAATAGAATTATCCATTCATAGATTTAACAGAAATGCTTAACTACTCAGTGAGACATACATACATGTTTTGCAAAAGACTTGAGCAAGAGGCTAGACAACAATCCAATATTCATTCAAAATTCATATAGCCTCAACCAGATAGTTATGTAATTGTAAACACTAAAGAGCTAACCATTAGAATGGCTTACATTCCAGTAGATATAGAATTTACAATACATTCAGTTATCCAATCATGATTGTCTACAAAGCATATTGTAGGTCTATCAAGACAAGTTTAGGGTATGGCTATCACACTCAAGTTAGCTATGCTTTAACTACTTTAGGCATGCTTCGCTAATGTGTGAAATGAAGATTTCAATTTGAGGCTGGCTTGCATGTTGGATCATTATATTCTAACCATCTAATGACGATCTTTTGAGTTATTATTAGCCAGCTGAGTAGGGAAAAATATGTGATGGAGAAGGCTTTGACCATTGATATCTTTTGACACCAATGATTCCTAGTTATTTATCAACATGTGTTCTCCTACTGATTAGGATGATTTTATATCATTTGTATAGAGGTTGGAAGCATGAAAGCATATTGCTCATTGTCAGGTGATTGTCTTGGTTGATTATTTATTCCTTTGTCTTTCTCCTCTTGGTGAGTGCTAATTTTTCTTTTATCCTTTGATGACATCATTCCTTGCAAAGTCCAATAGCCATATCTTATAGTGTCGAACATCGAGTTTATTTTCCTTGAACTTACTTTGCATCCAACCCTCTTTTGGTTTATTGGGTATTTGAGCTCTTATGATGACATCATAACCCCTTGAAGTCTAATGTCTTTGGAAGATTTGTGATGCTAGATGTTAAACTTTAGATCCAATGCCTTAGTATTTTCTTTTTTAGGCATTATTTTATACTATGCTAGACATTTTATGTTGCCTTGCTAACATCATAATTATTATATGTATGGCTAGTTTCATTCTTTGGTCTTTTTCTTCAATGTCGGATGTTGGATATCGAAGCTTTCACATACTTCACTTTTGCTCCTTCTATCATATGTCATATTTGTATTATCCTCCTACTAATATTAACTTCTCAAATATCCTACCAACTTTCATACTTAGCCAAATTTTATGTTTTGCACTTTGTATTGCTGAATCTAAGGACTTAGAAAAAAATGATATCTGACAATATTTTGTTTGTTGATTTTCTATATACCTTGGCCTACTTTGCATCCAAGCATACTTTTCTACTTTTTGTACATCTTTACAATATTTTAGCTTGATTCATATCTTCCTTTCTTATCTAAATTTGTCATAGGAGTTCTATCCAGGGCTATTTTTGTTGTCTTTTGAGTTGTTGCATGCCCTTTGCTATATTATTACCTTGGAAAAATAAATGCATGGTCTGGACCAAACCACCTTATGAATGTAGGTAATAAAATTTACCTACATTATTGGAAACTTTTAAGGATTTGTGCTTGCAAAATTGAGAACCTAGTATGCCTTATTTATAGGATAACATATACCTTTAGAGAAAATAGAGCTAGAAGGTAAAGTAATCAAATATAGGAAAAATGGACAAAGGAAAAATTTGGAGTTATGGAAAAAGAAATAGTTTACAGAAAGGGATTGATGAAGCCATGATGGAGATGTAAGGGAGGTTGATGAATTTTATAGCTGCAACAAGGCTTTTGAAACACACCTTAAAATAGATCTTGATGTTGATTTGATTCCATTCGCCTATAAAATGCATGGTGCATTACAACATAAAGAGGAAGCAAAGTACCATAGGAATACAATGATGAGGTTTATGAACACTTTGGAGGGCAGGGACATGATTGGATAGGTGAAGGGTGCTAGAAAATGAGAAGTGAATGATAAGGGGTAAGAAAGGGATAATAGTAGGAAATGGAGGGGTTGATGTTGGTGGTGAGATATACAAGCAGATAGGATGCGGATCCACAAAGGAAAAGTGAATATTGGTAAGAGAAAGAAAAGAAGAGAAAATAGAGATACCTATGTACAAGCACCTCTAGTAATTTATTGAGCATATTTTGCTATAGTTGAATGCTACTTTAGATCCATAGCAGTATCTTTAGGTGAATATTCACCCATGTAGGTTGCATTAGGCAAATATTCTAGGTGCTCTAAAGCTTCCTCTCTTTCTCTACTTTCTTCTTTGCAAAATTACACAGGTATACCTCCTTTATGCTAGTGGACTCCATTTGACTCTTTCTTGCTTCATAAAAATGCATGGTTTCTCAAAATAATCGTAGAACTATATGTATTACATGACCATATGCATCCTTTTATAGCCTCTTTGAAAGAGGTGATAGTTGGATCCTTAATTAAACTAGATTTTGGTAGTGCTAGCATTGATTTCTAGGATCTCATTGTAAATGTGATCATCCTATTTTTTTATTTCCTCATCTATTGAACCAATCATAACTTTAAGTTGTGGAATTTTCATTAATGCAACATGAGTTTGCTTTCATAACCTTGGTACCATAGCATATGGATCTTAACTTAGCATAATGTTTATCTTTTGAAAGTTTATTTCCAAGCACCATATGTATTCAACTTACACATGCCAATTTGCTTGTGACATCATTGTTGATGACATTTGCCATCTAATTTCATCATAAGGATACTGAGAGAATTAATTTTACATATTACCATAGTCATGTGAAATGACTATAGTTATTTATGAAGGTTGACTTGGAGTAGCCTTTTCCAATGGGCTATAGAGTCAAAAATATGGAGAAAGAAGGGAGGAAAATGAAAATTTGGAGGAAGGGGTGTAGTTTGAAGGACATGGATGATCAGAAGGTGAAGATGGTGGGAAGTGAGGAAGAGGAAAAAATGATAAGAGATTCATACCTACAAATCACACGTTCAAGACAAAAATATTTGCTTGGATGTTTGCTTCACCTTTGAACTATCTTGGTATTTATTGTGTTGGCTTTGAGTACCAAGATAGAAAAATAAATGAAGCATCTCCTCTTTTCTTAGGAAGTTATTCTAATTGTTGCTTCTCCTGCCCTAGGATTCATCTTTGTAGACCTCCACTAGTTGAAGAATAGTTTGGAATGATCATCATAGCTACTTAACCCTATTGATAAATGAGGGTTTGCTAGCCCATTGACCCCTCATATCATTTGAATCTAATTTTTTCTTCTTTTCATCTTCTACCTCTGGACCTCACTCTTCCCACACCATTGAAGTGTTCTAAAGAAAGGGTAAAAACCAAAGGGTTGTGGCTACTATTTTTGAAACCCTTTGTAAGACAAGAAGAGAGTGGGCATTATCAATGGAGGAGAGATCCTAGAAAGCACCAAGATGATATTATCTAACACTATGAAGGTTTTATCTAACATCATGATGATTCTAAGGCTACCACCATATACCATTATTGATTTAGATAACACCAAAAAGGCTAAGATTGATCATTTTCCTCCAACATTATTTTACCCCTTCTGGGCACATAAATTTTTAGATTTGTCTGCAACTTTTGCCAAGAAACATTCTTCATTATTTCTTTTACTATCGCTTATCCACCATAGATCCTTAGGATGATGAAATTCTTTCTCAATAGTGTGTGGCTACAAGGGAGGGAACTTCCTTTTATAGGCCCTTTTTCCTTAAAGGTGTTCTCATTCCAGCATATACTGCCAAATATTGATTGTATCAATTTCCAAGAAGCAACATCTCCTTCTAAACTTTGTTCAAAGCATGTGATATGCTTTGCATGATTCCAAAATTTCTTTGTTATCCCCTTTTATTAATTTATTCTTTCTACTAATACACAAATTTTATTTACATGTTGGCCTATTTACACAAAATTGTGGCATATCTATGTATGCAAATTGTGCCTAGTTTTTTAAGCTCTTGCATCTAAATTTACAGTGACCCAACCAAATAGTGCCAAATTTTCACTTATTTCTCTGACATTCCCTTTGGGATTTGTATCTCATTCTGATAGGTTTCTATCACCAACTTGATTTTGAACCCGTGTTAACTTCCCATACTACTTAAGGGTGGTATTGAAAATCAACACACATGTATTTTCTTTATTGATTGAATGGTCGATTACCTTATCAATACACATTGGCTTGTGTAGCATATCTAGATTAGTTGGAGATATATAAGTGGGAGACTATTTACCACTCTAAGCTGTAATCTGGAACACCCTTAAGCAAAGTGTTGAATTTCTTATGGTTGTCCTGTAATCTTCATATTTGCTTGTTGGAACATAAGGATGGTCAAATGATGCAGTGAACCATAGTTACTCTATGAATTGTGCCAATTCATTATATTTGATAACCAAGATGCTTTAAGATCACTCTAAAATATTCATCACTGATTGATTCTTCCTCATCTTTTGACCAATCAATTATTTCTATTTTGGCTAGATGTATGTTCTTTTTCCTCAATAATTCCCAATGTGATAGAGCCAAATCATTTTTGCTTGAATAAAAAATAACTTTTGAATACAAGGAATAACCATTTGACCATATACTAGATATCCTCCTATTTTTTCAAATAAATCCATGGCCAAGCTTATCCCAAATGTCGATGGTAAGTAAACAACTGTCACATTTTGAATTGTTGCTAAGTCTGGCAACTTATGCAACAAAATTGGAACTTCTCTGATTACTCCTACCTTTTGGACTACTACTTATTTGATCTACAACACTTCAAAATTAGTTCTATTGTATTTTATGCCTATAACATCATAAATTTCTTGAGGTATGATGGACACACCAACTTCTAGAATGATTTCATAGTTATTAAGAATCCAACCTTCCAATCATATTGACATGTAAAAGGATAGAGAGCTAGATTTGCCAAAGCCAAGAGATGGTTGTTCATGTGTTTATTTGGGCCACACAAAGTTGTTTCAACTAGATTTACATGATTATACATTATTAAAACTTCCCCTAGTTCTTTGGCATTTGTAGTAACACTACCTCAGGATATACCTTTTGGCTTGACCACTTTTTGGGTATCTTCACCATATCCTTCCTTTGAACTCTTGTTATGGCAAAATAATATAAATTTTGGTAAGCCTATTTGCTTTGGCAATATAGACATAATGCTTCTAGATTGCATTACTTTGGGCATATTCCTAGTCTTTTTCCTCTTTTATCTGGCCCATCTTCCTTTTGCTCCATTTCATGCTTCATATTCTCTATGTTCTGAGCATAAGGCTACCAATCATGACAATCCCTTCTTACATCTAAAACATTCAGATCTTTTGTAGATCATTTTTCTATTGCATGTGATTGATCCATATGCATTATAAGAGCTACAACTTTCTCTATATGTTGATTTACCCCTGTAACAAGATTCAATTGATAGTTGCCATTATTACGATATTCAGATATTGAACCCTTGAGTTTACCTAAGCTGAAACCTTTCTCCTACTATTCCCTATTGATGCATTCAAAAAAATTTATATAGACTTCATCCATATACTTAACTTGATTTCCATAGGAGATTTGCTTTTGAGCATCCATATTGTATTGGACTTCATAGGCTTGATGCTCAATTTTTACTAGCTCTTTTGTAATTTGTTGGATAATATTCATTATCTCTTGAGTTTTCTGGGTTGTTAATAATTTTTTTGTATGCATTTTATTCTTTGAATAATAACATGAAGGTACTCTACCTATAGGAGTTAGTTGTTGTGGCAACCATAGGCTCATTAGAGGATTTTGTAACTTCATATGATATGGTATCATAGAATCCATGTTATTGGCTCTAGGAGAAAGTTTTCTTACATAGATTAATAGGTTCTCAGCTTTGATGGCAACCTAAAACTTTTTAGAAAATATTCTCTCATTGTACAGCTGAATTTGTAGGCTCAAATTTGGGTTTAAGGCTCAAATATAGTACATATAGGCCTATGCTTGAGATGGTATTACCTCCTCTAGAATCTTATCCCATAAATTTTTAAATCTGATGTTGAAATCCAAGAGCCTATCTAGAGGATGTCTTTTTATGTATGAAAAATATGTGAGCAATCCAAAGATATCGCTAATATCATCAAATACTAATATTAGAGATTCAAGTAGGTCTTCCCAAGCCTTAACACTATTATCTCCCAAATATATATACCATTTCAGTGCTTTACCTCTGAGATATTGAGTTATAAGTTTGACCATTACATTTTCAAAGGTAATGTTGTAGATAATAGCAAAAGCTAAAATATCTTAGCAATGCTTGTAAGCAATCTTCTCACTACCATCATAAATAGGTAACATTTTCAATGCATCGATTGGAAATTTATGGAAAATCGATAGGTTGAGTGGTTTGACATTATTCCAAGTTGAACAAACATGTCCAACCATAGCTTTAAATATTTTTCTAATTTGGTAATGGGTTCATCTGGTGGATGCTTAATGAACTATCTGGGATTTTTGGTATTATCACTATTTGATTTTGAGTTTCTTTACCAGCAGAGTCACCATTTCCTTTGGATTCTTCCTTTCAACAGAATTGACAGGTGAACATATAGTATTTTCATATGAGTTCAAGAATATTCACCAAAATATTGAGTTCTTTTAGTGATTGAAATAGGATCTATGAAATCTTGTCCCACCGAGCATGCTAAAAAACTCTTGGTCTAAAATCCACCTAAGTGGATGAGTTGTGCCCTCAAGACCTTGGCCAAGATTGAATGCCTCAGATATGAGGATATTTGAGTCAACCTATGGAGAAGACCAAATCCTATGTGCCTAGCTAATCTAACTAAAATAAGTGTGGCTGCAGACTAAAGTAAGAAATGTAAAAGAGTTAGAAGGCTAAGTTGAAATTGGTGTGGATTTATCAACATCAAGAGACATAGTGTAAAGAGTCTCACAATATAAACTTAGACTAAATTGCCTAATAGACCAGCTTACTTTCCTTATGCTTCAATAATTAATCATAATAAACTCTGAGTATTTTTAAGTCATTCTAGAACTAGAACAACAAATCCAAGGAGAAATCCAAAAAGTAGAATAACTATAACAGAATTATCCATTCATAGCTTTAACAAAAATGTTTAACTACTCAGTGAGACATACATACATGCTTTGCAAAAGACTTTATCAAGATACCAGATAGCACTCCAATATTCATTCAAAAGTTGTATAGCCTCAATCATATAATTATGTAATTATAAATGCTAAAGAGTCAACCATAAGAATGGCTTACAGTCTCATATATATATTAATACATTCAATTATCTAGTCATGATTGTCTATAGAGAATATTGTAGGTCTATCAGGATAGGTGCATGGTGCGGTTGTCGCACTCAAATCACTTATGCTTTAACTAATTTAGGCATGCTCTGCTAACATGTGCGGTGCAAATTTCATTGTAAGGCTAGCTTGTATGTTGGATCATTGGATTCTAACCATTTGATGATGGTCCACTCTCTTCTATTATGCTTAGCCAACTAAGAAAGGGAAAATGTGTAATGGAGAAGGCTTCAACTATTCATATATTCTGACAAAAATGATACCTAGAGACTAATTAGCACATGTGCTCTTGTTGATTAGGATTATTTTGGATCATTTGTGCAGAGGTTTGAAGCATAAAATCATATTGCTCACTATCAGGTGATTGTCTCGGTTGAATATTGCTTCCTTTGTCTTTCTCCTCATGTTGGGTTTCAGATTTTATTTTCTTCTTTGATGACATCATTCCTTGCAGAGTTTGATAGCCATAATTATAGTGTCGTACATCCAATTTCTTTTCTTTGAACTTACTTTGCGTCTGACCCTATTTTGTTTTGCTATATTTTTAATGTTTTATGATGACACCATTACCCCTTGAAGTCTGATGTCTTTGTAAGATTTGTGACATTGGATGCTAGATGTCAGATTCAATGCCTTAGTATTTTCTTGCTTAGGCATTATTTTATATTATATTAGACATTTTATGTTGCCTTATGTACATCATCAATATTATCTATCTGGATAGCTTCATTCTTTTGTCTTTTTCTTCAATTTTGGGTGTCAGATGCCAGATCCTTCAAATACTTTACTTTTTCTCCTTCTATCAAATATCATATTTTTATTGTCCTCTTGCTAACATCAGCTTCTAAAATATCCCACCATATTTCTTACTTAACCAAATTTTATGTTTCGCACTTTGTATTGCCGTATCCAATGCCTTAGCAAAAAATGTTATCTAGTAGTCTTCTACTTATTGCTTTTCTATCTGCCTTGGCCTCCTTTGCATCTGGACATAATTTTCTAATTTTTGCACCTCTCTACAATATTTTGGCCTACTTCATATCATCGTTTCTTATCTAAATTTGTCACATAAGTTGTATTCAGGGTTATTCTAGTTGTATTTTGAGTTTTTGCATGCCCTTTGCTATACTATTATCTTCGAAAAATAATGTGTGGCCTAGACCAAACCACCTTGTGGATGAAGGTAATAAAATTTATCCATATTAATACAATGGGACCCATTTCAATTTCATATAATTGTTCAACATTTTCAAGGAGAATATTTAATAACATTAGCCCAATAATCTTCTCACATAAGCATCGGGTCCGATGAAGCCTCCTAAGATAGAATTTTCATTGGCAACTTGCACAATGCCCTAAAGACCAAAAATTCATCCCCCTAAGCTCATTACTAATATTTATCTCCAAATCCCCATCCCAATCCACCTCCCCATAAACTAGGCCTAGAAGTGTTAGGTGTATTTTCCTTAAAATTATTATTATTTGCAATCATACAAGATATTTTAGGTGCTTATATAATCCTCCATGCTAATAACCTTCAGATTGGGATGTTGCTTTTCTTTAACTTGCATTTTGTACATTTTAGGTGTTGACATCATCCTTAGCCTCCACAAGTTTAACCTAGTGAAGAGAAAATGATAGAATTGAACTCACTCTAAAAAGTGCAGACTTTGATATATAGTAGAAAAAAGGGGGGAAATGGAAGATAATAATCCAATGACCATGAATACTATGAGGCATTTGAGACAAGTAAGACTCTCATTTTCATTCAAAAATGTCCATTTTGTCCTTTCTAGTCCTAGCCAATTAAAATTCAAGAGAATATTTTTTAATTTGATAAGAAGATCTCTAGAAAATATTTTCATATGTCCATCTAGAGTTCTATATGCATGAAATATCTAGCTACTATGGTTAGACCTTTTAATACTACATGACCTAACAATTTACCCTCTAGACCATGAAAATATATTTCTTAGGATTTAGAGAAATATTGAATTCCTTATACCATCTAAAGGACCGTAAAGACGCTTAGTAGGACTAGCAATTGGTTATGTTCTTATTATATAGATTTAACATGATTTAATCTAAACAAACAAGATTAGATAATATTTATTAATGTTTAAATAAATTTTAGTTTGATTAAGTATTATCTTGAACAAAGAGAAATCTTAGGAACTGTGGTGGTGTTGATGTTGGGTTCACCAAAATGTGAGATTGAAAATGAGATTGTAAAGGGCCTCTTAGAGGATCCACTAAATATCTCCCTCTTCTCACCTTGAGACTAGGGGATGTTGTGATCTTAGATTCTAGTTTGTTATATTGAAGAGCATCTATGTTTCTTCCTAAGAATCTTCTTTTTCTAAGCTTAACCTTCTGCATTTCTTGACTAAATGTGAAGCATTTATAGCACTCAATGATCACCTTCATAGAGTTATTCAACCCTCTGTCACACCCATGGGCATTGGCATAGTAGTAGACGAGTGTTTGCAAAGTTGTTTTCTATCCTCTACCTTGTTGCCCACCCTGATTCTACATTTTCTACACATAAGTCTAATTTATAAAAAATTCTAATCTCCCCTAGTTTATTTACTCCAACTTGGATTCCATCATTATAATTTTGAGGCATAGAAATGGTATTTAAATTATATGGATAAGGTATATATAATAAATAACTAATTAAGAATCATGATATAGTTTAGATCTTGAAGCTTATATCTTCTTTA
Organism: Wollemia nobilis; assembly: GCA_028583015.1. NCBI lineage: Eukaryota > Viridiplantae > Streptophyta > Pinopsida > Araucariales > Araucariaceae > Wollemia > Wollemia nobilis. The sequence continues at coordinate 6,085,911 of JAQPPZ010017089.1, forward strand.
CGAAGGACTTGGGTTTTTTTAATAGGCAACTATCCAGCTTAGCAAACCACCCATATAGATTGACACCCTCCAAGGTGGGGATGAACAAAAAATGGGTAAGGTTTTAAGGAGGCTTGGTATTTTAACTATTTACCTCTTTTGATGTTGGCATGTACCTATGAATGGGATAAACATAGTTTTTACTAACCTGTTTTGAAGATTGATATGAAGCAGTTTGTGAACACCTGTATAAAAAGGGACCAATGTAAGGGCCCATAATTTCCTCTAGACTAAATATGTTGTATGTCTTCATGCAACATTTGGTAATTATTTATACTTTATGTTGAAGTCATAGGGGATGTAGGATGGGTTCTCATCCTCATATAGTATCCCCTCTTTAATTCCAATTTGGCCATTTAAATAATTTTTTGTGTCTCACTATGATCTGGATTTTATAGTGACCACAAAAATTTAGGATACTCAAGGCATAATCAAATCCATGATATTGATGCCTACTTCAACAAAACAAGATAATATTCAATAATTTAAAAATTTAAGCTAAAATTATAATAGGAGTAAGGTTCTTGTTTCTTGAGCTCATTGGAGATAACTTGTGCTATTAGCCATTATCATTGGTCAACCTTCTATTTTTTAAAATGTATTAAACCAATGTTTGTTTCATATCATATGATTACTAGCTCCAGAGTCTGTGCACCATTTATTATCCTTGATTTTGTCATGTTTGTCTATCATTAATACTTTATAGGCTATTTTTGGTTCATCATCATCTTTTGATTCAAACCCTCCCTCTGCCACATTTTTTCTAATGGTTGATTCAAGTAAACAATGATAATATTTTTCATCTCATTGATGGATTTTTAAATTGTATACTACCACAAAATATCACATAGGTCCCAATACAAAATAGCCACAATATAATAAAGGTTAAGATAATAATATGAGTAGAATAATATGAGAAAATTAATATGTATATCAAGGCTTATAATAAATCAAATAACATTCATTTATATATTGAAATATGAATGTAAATAGCCTAAGCCATTCATGTGTAATGCATGAAGAACAACTTACAATATTAATTGCTCAAAATGTATACATTTCTTCTCTTCTATTACAACTTGAACTCACAATACTTGATTTCTGAATAAATTGCTTGCTTTTATATGGATCATTGTATCTATAATATAGCAATAGTAATGTGACTCTTCAAGTACTTGACTATTTCTCTCCATATACCAAGTCTCATGACTCTTGGCTTATCTACTTACCACTTGCATACTTGATGAACACTTGACTCTATAACATTTGCACACCTCTACATGACTCTTACACTTCTGCTTGCACTCCTAATATAGGACACTTGTACACATATTTACATTACATATTTGCACTCTTACATACAAGACACTTGTGCACATTTACTCAACCTACACTTGCACTCTAACTTACATGACACTTGTGCATTTTCTGCACATTTACACTTACATAAAATGGAATATATAAATCACACTCTAAACTATTGACTCAAATCTAATCTATTATATATAAATGTACCATGAAGGTACCATGGAGGTACATTAGCATGTACCAAATAATGTAATATACTCCAACACTCATGATGTAGAAGGGTTTTCTTTGCCATTTTTTTTGAAGTGAAAAGTCCTTGATCTAATACAATTTCTACTGTGAAATAATATTTTTGATTTGTTATACTCCTATGCTAAGGAACTTGGAGAGTGTTGATTGTGGGTTCAAACTAGAAGTTTTTTACCTTATCATTTCTCTTTGAAGAAGAAAAATTAAACCAATGCTTCAACATTTTTTTACAGTTATGTTGCATCAACAATCTGGTGAAGGGAGTTGTATTCTATACATCATGGGAAGGATGTCATGGTTTCAAAACCCATGCCCTTTCATTTTGTAAAATGGAAGTCTTAACCATTAGGGAGTATGGCTACCATGAGGCTCTTATATGGCTCCCAGATGGCACCCATGCAACTTTGGTCCCATCTAACTATGTAATATTCCATAAGTCGCTTTGATCTAGGAGGTGATAGTGTTTGACCTCCCTCTTCCTTTCCTCTAAGAATTGCTCTCCCAAAATCTATAAATTGAGCCCATAGATTAAGCATTCAACAAGCAATTTCAAGTGTCCAAACTCTACCATTTAATTATATTAAATATAAAAAGTTAATTCAAAATAAATAAAATTATCAAATTTAATTTAAAATAAATTAGATATACAATATACATAATTTAATTTAAAAATCTAGAACAAATTACATCTAATTATTTTAAATAAAAAATTAAACTCAAAGCAAATTAAAATTAAATTTTACATACAAGTATTGAAGTGAAGGTATCCAACTTATTGTGCATAGTACTAAATCTATATACGATGGTAGGATATATGGTGTAGACAAGAGGTATTAAGGAGTCGTGACACCAACTAGAATCAAGGAGAATATCAAAGGATCAATACATAGACCCAACAGTCTCGATGATAGATATCGGGAAGAAACCAACATTGATCCATATTGAATTATTAGTATTTTTATCCTTAATGATATTAGATATAGCATCCCTATGTTCATTCAAGAATGTTATGTGTTCAAAGGATATAAAAGTTATTCTTCCTAGGGTTTCATGGTGAGCGGTTGCGGAATGCAACTCTTCTTCATCCTCACTAATGTTGGAATTCCCTAAGGGATTTTGTTCTTCGAAATTATTCCCCAAATGGGGAACATTAAAGGCCACTTAATATGCACCTCTATAAATGTTATACTATCTTTCAGATATTAGGTAGGGACAAGTAAATTTAATTAAGCTTTTATTTTGAGAGTTCGATAAAGAAGAAAAATATATTTTTATCCTTATATCTTCTCCTCTCAATATACAATCTAGTCGATATACCTTAGGGGCCTCCCTATATACCTTTGTGATCCCATGTACCAATTTTCTATCACATACTGACACATATATAGAAAGTAATAAGTTATATAGGGACCTTTAGGTATATAAGGAAGCCCCTAAGGTATATTGATCATATTGGTATATTGAGTCTATAAATTTATAAACATTAGAGTTTATAGTTCATTTGGAGGATTTAAAGCTGAAATAGTATCCTAAATTTAAAAATTTACATTTTGTTTACTACATGATGCTGTTATCAATACACACTTAGTTATCAAGTTTGAGTTCGTATTCGAGTTCAACATTCTTTAAGGTTGAAAAAAATTGGACATGTTTAAAAATTCGAAATAAAATTTGATTATTATAAAATTAAAAATAATTTTATTTTTTATTTTTATATAAAATTTAAAAATACAAAATACAAAATTATAATATTTGATTTTAATAATTATTTTTTGAAATATATATTTTAAAATATAAACATTTTATAACTTTATCTAAACATAATAATTTTTTAACAGATAAATCAATAAGTTTTTTAAAAGATAAATTATAAGTTTTCTAAATTCATTCTAAAAAAAGATCATGTATATTAACACACAACTATCATTTATCACTGTTGTTCATTCTCTCAAGTGATAATAAAATCCAACATAATTTATGTAAAAAGTGGATCTGAAAAAAAAAATTATAACACTTTCACATTCACATTAATATATATTTTATTTTTTAGAGGTAAAACATTTTACCATTTATAACTTTTTTGCGATTCGAAAATCACTGCTCTTATTTTACCCTAAATTTTCTCAAAGATTATAGATATTTCCTCTAGGGTACCATGAGTTTTACCTGAGAATTAATTAGCTCACGTAATAATTTATTTAAAAACTATAACCTACCGAATTATTTTATTATATTTATATATGAACTGCCACTCATTCCCAATTTATTTAAAGGATCTTCGCTCTAAATTGGACACTCCATATTCACAGTAAATCATCCATATTCACTGTAAATCAAAGGTTTGAGATATTTTATGTGGTTTTATTTTTCAATTGTTAATAATTAATTTATTTATTTATTTGCTGAATTTAAACTTTATTTGTCGAATTTATTCGTTAAAGTTTTGAATTCGACGAATTTGATAACTAAGAATACACATAATCATAAACTCAAATTGTTTGTAAATGGTTTTTTTCAATCCCTTTGGTCAGACATGATGTTATAGCTACTCAAAGGCCTAGATTTTGGACCATAAAAGACCAAGATGACGACCATACTAGTGGTTGAGAAACTTTGGAACATTCTCACCAAAAAATCACTTAGCCTAAAGAGGATGAAGAATCTCAATAGCTTTTTGATGAAGCACACAAATATAAACTTTGATCATCTAACATTTTTTTGTCTATATCCTTATTTTTAGGTTTTAGGAAATTTAGAAGGCAAGAGAAGAGGTTAATTCTCTCAATATTCATATCTAGACTAACTCCTCATTGATCTAAAAAACTAAAATAAAATGACTAAGGGAAAAGGGTATGAGAAAGAAAGTATTTTTAAATATTCATCATTTCATAATGTAAAACATTGAAGCATCTAAGCATTAGGAGTATCAGTGGCATAAGAGTAGGTATTAATGCCTCAATGAGGAAGAACATGGAGGATAGTAACAAAGAAGAGGATTCATTTTATAAGGTACTCAACAATCAATCTCTTTGGTTTGAAAGCTAGATATGCTAAAATAGAAATAAGGAGTAAGGTCCCCAAGCAAACATCATATATTTCTCTATCATGCTAGTGACTGTCTTACCCCAACCCTAATGCATGACCCTCTAGCTAGAGTCTTTGATTAGTACCCTAAACACCAATTCTATATCATCAATAGTAATTCAAAAACCACTTTAACAAATTCATATGCAAATCATAAAATTAAATCTAATCCATTTAAAGAAAGCAAAGTCTCCTGTGTATATTAAAAGTAACATAAGAATGGATTTATTTTATATTAGGCAGATCAAATGATCAAGGTTTTTTTGGCATGCTTGGTGAGAAATCCAATCTGATTTACCCCACAAAGAAGCATCAATGAGATGGATCCCATCAATTTGTCCTAACTAAAAGCTAGATATTCAAAATACCATCAAAGCTAACACCCACTTATGTGAAAACAAGAGAAAAATATAAATATGGAAATCCAATGCCAAATAATTTTAGTCACTATGTTTCAATCTAAATAGTACATTATAGTCCCAGGGGAGGGCACCGGTTCAGGCTTTGGCTCTTCTTCGGGAGGTCCAAGGTTCAAACCACAATGTGAGTGAGTGTGTGACAAGGTGGGTGTGTATAGTTGTGTGTTTGGCCTCTATTGATAAGCTCAGCTCTCACCCTTATGAGAGGTCATGGTGGGATGGGGATGCCCAATCGTGAGTATTGGTCGTAGGGGTTTCTCACACTAACCAAATCTAATAAATAAATAGTATATTATATGAAAAGGTACAATGTTTGGAACATACCTTTACAATTAATTTTTTTCATAAAGTTATATTAATTATCAATTAATAATAATTAATTATTATTTATCATTTATTAATTAATTAAACTTTTTTAAATTAATTAATATTTAATAGGGCTTGGATGAGGAATTTCCTAATCAATCTTTCCAACAGTGTCTAATGTGCGTTCATAATAAGAGCAAAGATCTTGAGAATGAGGAGGGAGTCATGAAGAATGCCAAGGATGTGGTACTGTGTACGTGAAGCAGGTGAGTAGGAATGGTCTTCAAAGCATATTAATGGTACTTTTATCCCAAGAATCTAAATCTTGTATAATGATGGATTTGATTTCGATGTGTGCTAATATTGAACTTTGGTTAGACAAGGCTTCCATCCAAGAATATGTGCATCAACTTTAAAGCACGAGAATAGGTCTGCATAGAGTGATCAGGGTTCACTCATGATATAAGTGGCAGATCGAAGAAATGAGTCTCATCCTCAACGAGCTCACCTTCAAACACATTTGCCAAATTGTTGTCAAGCTTTTGGTCCTTGAAGCTAGGAAAGGAAGATATTCCTTGAAGGGAAGCAAGATCAGGAACATCATCTTCCATGACGTACACCAAAGGAAGAGTTGCATCATTAAATAGTTCCAAAGAAAAATGATTTCAAGGCTTGATTATGCCCTGTTGTCCACAATAAGCTTTGATTATGTCAATTTTGTCGTCCACCATGGTAAGATTTGGGGCCAATAGAGTAGGGCTAAAATCAACTTTAACATCTTGGGTGGAGTCCTTAACACCAAGAGACTCGTTTAATATTTTTTTTTCTTAATTTAGCCTCGAGGACTAGGTGGATTGGTAAGTGCTTGTCTAGCCAGACACGTACCAAGAAGACACCCAGGTTCAAACCTTGAGGGCAGCTTGTTTGCAAAGGTAATAGTTTGAATCCTTTAAGTGCATACCAAACCGATGATGACAGTACAAAACCTAAGTGATCGGTGGTCCCCTTCACACCGGATTAACAATAACAAGGCAAAATAGGTTTGATTGGAACAACCCATGTGGTTTGAACCTTGCTTGTCAATTACTAAAAATAATGTGATTGTGACCAACTCTACTCTATAACCAAAAAAAACAAAAATTCCTTCTCGATTTGCACCCTTTACTAATAATTTTGTTTAACTAACAGCAAAAGTGCAAAATAATTTTTGCGCGAAAGTAATTATAACTAGATGTGTTCCCCCTATAATGCTCGCACTACTGCAATGCATGCAATAATATATGCAAATATTATATATTTAATAATATAATATAATATTAATATCTGTATAATGATATTTAATATTTATATATTAATAATATTAAATATATTTCTTCTAAATTTTATTGCTTCTGCATGCAAATAATTTAATAATATAAAATTAATTTTTTTTCTCGGCAACACGTGAGCACCTTGAAGACCATGCAAAAATCATCTATTAATTTAATAATATATGGACTTCTCAACTGCACTTTGAATTGGGTGTAAAAATTATAACATGAGCAAAAGCATAATTAATATTTAATAATATTGCACAAAATAATATATTAATTTAATATTATGTATTCTTTTGAATTGCAGATAAATATTATATATATATTTTTTGAGAGTTGGTTATAATCATACTAGTTTTAGTAGTTGACAAGCTTAGGGTTCAAACCACATGGGTTGCATCCACTAAATCTATTTTAGCTCGTGAAATGGACCAGCGGGTGCTCGAGATTCGTACTATCATCGTTAGTTTGGCATGCACTCAAAGGATTCGAATCAGACTACTACCTTTGCAACAAGCTTCCCCAAGGTTTGAACCTGGGTCTCTTCTTGGTAAGTGCCCAACCAGACTAGCACTTACCAATCCACCTAGCCCTTGGGGGTTATACATATTATATATTACTAATCAATTATATATATATATATATATATATATATATATATATATATATATATATATATATATATTATTTTAATAATATATGCACTATCACTTTGAACTGTGCAGTATTATAATGAAGATATACTATTGGATGTTCAATATTGATCTCTTAAGCAGATAAATAATCCATTCACCTAACGACTCCATATCCAAAAAACCAAAGAACAATTGACAACTATGTTTGAAGATAAAGATCCAAAATCTTATGATCACAATATCAAAGGCCAAGAATCTTAAAGAACCCCTATAATTTGTTGAGATCCAAAATCTTATGATCACAATATCAAAGGCCAAGAATCTTAAAGAACCCCTATAATTTGTTGAGTTAACAACTTTTGGGGCATCTAGAAAAAGAATATTACTTTCACCCATCGGATCTTTCTTCATCCAAAGTCCTACTTCTCTACAAGCCATAGCCCTAGAATCATCTACTCTAGCCAAACTTTTACTAATATAATATATGGCATAATATTTCCCATCTTCCTCTTCCTGGTCAAGGATTGCACCTATTGCATTATTAGATGCATCTATGTGGATGTGAAATACAATCTTCTAGTTTGTTCCTCGTAATATAGGAGAAAAAGTGAGTTTTTCTATTAATGTATCAAATGCATTTTAACATGCATTTATCCATCAAAAATTAGTATCTTTAGCTAATAAAGAGAACATAGGGTCACTATTTTGCTAAAATACTAGACAAAATATTGGTAGTAGCAAACACTAAAACACAGATCCATAGGTCCCTAGAGACTGGTATGTACCAGGTCAAGTGGACAAGCCACTATGTGACCACTTAAGCCAAGTGAGCCAAGAATTTTTAGTATTATGTATAATCACATTTAGTCCATATTATATCGTATTAGTATTCTAGAATTTTTACATCCTTAGACACTTTTAAAATATTGGCCCATTTTGGCTACTCAACCGACAATAAACCCATTTTTATGCATATCTAGCATCAAATCCTTCTGCACCAACATATTTTAGTTAGCATTGAAACAATGGTAGTATACTTTTGGTACTACATATCATGTGCTATTGATTTGGATCCCTTTCATCACTACATATCATGTGCCATTGATATGGTGCCCTTTCGTCACTACATAGCATGTGTCATTGATCTGGTGCCTAGACATCCAAATTTTATGACAGCGTTGATGAGCTCCTCTATAACTCCCAAGGAGTGAGTTTGAGAGTTCACTTGTGCTAGTTAGAAATCCAAACCTACCTTTTTAGCCCTCACATCCATGAACTCTTATCAATTCCATTCAACATCATGAGTGGTATATTTATTTAAAAATAAAAAAGGTAAAGAGAGAAAAGGAAATTAGAAATGAAATAAATAGTTGAAAGGAGCATGAAAATAAGAATAAAGATAATATCTAGAAAAACAAAAAAAAAGCTATATACATATTTGCATATCTTTTTATTTTGTTTTGATACTTCTTTATATGGGCCTCAAATGCTACTTGTTGACCAAAATTGGTAGTAGTTTTCCATCCATTGTTACAAGCTTGTAAGAATTTGGACTCATTATCTAGAGGATTTGATATGGCCTACTCCAAAGAGAACCAAAATTCTTGTGATTCCATGGTTTAGCCCTATCTTCATCCTATTTGAACACCAAGTTTCCTTACTTGTAATCTATTTTATTGGTCCTTTGTTGGACCATTTTTTACTACTACCTAATCTAATTAATGGGCATATTTTTTGTTACATATATGCAATCAAAATCCAATTTATTATTTTGTAATATTTTATTATAAGCCCAATGAGCCATCGTTAACCTTGTTATAGTTAAACCTTATTAAAGTTGAAGTGTAACAAAATAATATGTAAGGAGGAAAAGAGATCCCATATCTTATCCAATCTTGATCTCTTAAAGGGATTTCCCTCTGTTCAATCATATCCACCATTCTAGTTGTCTATACCCAGATGACCCCCATCTCTTTTGTGACTACTTTCTTAGAACATGGGTTCAAGGTAAAGAAAGAGTCAAAAAGTTTTCATTTTATGTTAATGCATTTTGATTGTTAAAATAAATTTTATTATATTGATAATGTATGTGGTGCCATTCCATCCTCTATCTCATCCTTTTTAAAAAATCTAAGGTAAAAGCCTCTGAGAGTAGTGAAAATTCACTACAGTTCCAGAAACTCATAGGGGCCTTCTTGCTTGTTGAAGGAGAATTTATAATTTCTATCTTCATCCTTGGGCACGGAGTCAAAAATTGAAAGAATATAAAAAAGAATATAGAAAAGGAATGCAAGAAAACAAAACAAAAAATTACAAAGTTGGTAGCTTATTTAGCACTTGGTTGATTTCTCTCCACTCCTCATCTGAAGGGCACTAGATTTGTCCAAAGTGTTTGTAGACCACTTGGTACCCCTTTTACCATAAAATTGGGACATCTATGACATTTTTTATGCATTTATTGTACTTCCCAATTTTGGTTACACCACACATATTTAAGTAAGATTCAATATTCGAAGTTAAGGATTTCTAACAACAAATCATGAGTTCCAGGTAATTTTTCTATGGTACCAGGGACAAGGGATGAAGTAGTTTTAATAGTAAATAATTCTAAAGGAGTTTGACTAACTTCTAAAGTTATAAAAATTTTGTACTAATATATATATAGCATTTTTTGTAGTCTCACTAGAACAAGAGCATTGAGACCACCTTCTTATCATTTTCTTTATCTTCCCTCTTGATGACCCTACTTGAAATTAAATTGCGTTCTTTGCATGTATCTTTGAAATTTTTTTTGATTCATGATGTGTACAATTAAGAGTGTTAAGAGGCTCGTATTGCTAAAATTACTACTCTTGATGAGAGGTGTCTATGTGCTCTTGAGCGTATAGAGCCTATAAGAGACATGTCATCAAGTAATATAACAAAACGTTTATCATCATAATTCTAAAATTGAAGAGCATAAGAGCACATAGATATCTCTCATCAAGAGTAGTAATTTTAGCAATACAAGCCTCACATTTTGAGTGATCAACTCGTATTTTGAAAGCAAATTGGCTACTTTTATTGAGAAAAATACTTCTTCAAGTTAATTAGTCCCTTCAAACAAGCAAATATCTATTTTGAACCAATCGATATAATTTTGTAAGCATATTGATCCCTATACATACTTAGCCAAATTTTTATATTTTTGGGTGTTCTCTACTATATAATCTTTGTTGTTGCATTCTCCTCCAAAATTAACAAAATTTATGAAGGTAGTACCAAGATACTACAATTTCTGACATAAACAAAAAGTAGAATTCTTGCATGATTGTTGGGTCATCAAGGATATAGAAATGGATTCGAGATAGTTATTTTTATTTATTGTGATGAGCTAGATCAAATGTATAAACTAGAGGAAAATGACTCATTGTATTTATTGCTCTTAGAAGAAATATTGTGTGGTCATGTTAGCTCTCACAAATGATAAAAGTGGGATATGGCATTATCCTTTTGTGTCGCTAGATTTTAAACTTTGGTCTTTGAGTGAGGAGCAATTTAGTGCAACTATGCTAGTCATTCTATAGTCCATAAATTTCTTCTATAGATTCATATAAATCATGCCCACAAGTTAGCTTTGATAGAACTATAGGATCTGGAGAATTATCATATACATTGGGGTTCACCCTATCTAATAAGTTCTCCCTCTTTCAGCAAATTTTGATGGAAGATATAATGCCTCTTACATAAGTATTCCGCACATATTGACTATTGTTATCCCTTATATCTATTTTTAATATGAGAAATAAATAAGCCCATCTTAATACATCATGACTTATTTTACCATAATATTTTAACTAATCACATTATTATGGTATACCAACAAATTATATTAAACAATAAAATCTTATTGCATGATGGACCCCAAAGATAAAAAAAATGAAAAGGAGGAGAGGGGAGAGGGGGAGGGTCCTGCTTCCTCTCCCTGATCTCCTTCTTCTAGTTCTTGCCCAGTCCCTAGCTCATCCTGGGTCATCCCACTCTTGGAATGCTTTGTAGCAGATGATCTCCTTGGGGGGAGATCCTTCTCCACTTTTTGCTCCTTTCCCAGTAGTTTCAAGGTTTCCCTGCCTAAGCCTATGGTCTAGTGCATCCCAGGGGTCTCCTAGGGTTTCTTGCATGTTTCGGGATCCCTTCCCCGATCTCCCTCAAGCTTTCCCCTGGGGTGTTTTGCAGGTTTTTTGTGTGGATCCGGTTCCCAGGGCTTCCTCGGTCGATGGTGGTGGTAGGTTGGGATTTCCTCTACTTCCTAGTGCATCCTATGAGGTCCTCTATGCTTCAAGGTTGGTCTAGGGGGGCCAGTTTCCTCTTCTGCCAATGACTCCTCTCTAGGATGCCTGAGGTTGCTGCTAGTCCCATCCCGTTGGGTAGGGCTCTTTTTGGTTTCTTATTCGAAGGCTTCTTCATGTTGTATATGTGATTTGGTGTACACCTAGGGCATTGGTTGGCCTTCAGGGTGGGCCTCTTCCTCTGCCTGGGTTGTTACCAGTCCCAGTCCCAGTTCCTTGAAGCTTTCCATGAGCAAGGATGGGGGGATCTTGGTCCCTTCTTCTAGGGTTCCTAGGGTTTTTGTTGCATGTATGGATATTGGGAGGGGCCATGATCAGTGCATGCAGACCCTGGTTCCCCCAGGTTAGGCTTTCGAGGATCCCATATTTGTGCTTGTTGTCGCTTCTCGCCTGGGATCCTCAGGTTGTTAGTTTCAGTTCTTGTTTAGGGGCTTCTAGTCCCAGTTCCCTAGATCTGTTCATGAGCAAGGATGGTGGTTCCTAGGACTTTCTACTGGAGTGGTGGGGGCTTCCTTCTGTATTCTCTAGTCTGGGGGGATATCAGTGTGTTTGTAGCTGTGGTCCCTCCTTCCTCCTTTAGTTTTGGCTTCTGGGATCTTGTCTTTGCACCTGTTGTTGTTTTCCTTAGATCCTTTTGACTTCCTCATTTTTCTCCTTGTTGTGCACAGGGATATCTTGGCCTATAGATATCCACAGTAGTGATGTTCTACATTTTAGGCTCTTGTGGAGGCTTCCCACTTTTTTTCTTCAAGGACCCTGATGTCATTTCCCAGGCTATATTGTTGTTGATCCCTGGCCTATATCTCGGTGTTGCTTATTGCTTTGCTCGTGCAGCTGCTTGCTGCCCCGCTACACCCTGGGTTGCATCTCGAGCCATCCCTGGGTGAGGATCCTCTCCAGTTTTCTAAAAATTCCTTGCTACTAGTTTTTGGGCAAGATTTTTGGTTACAGGCTATTCTTGGCCTTCTCGCTCTCCCCACGCAGGTCTGGATAGGTGTGTTGTATCCACCCTCGAAAGGATCCCAGATTGTTGTATCCACCCCCGGGTGGATCCCAAACTGTTGTATCCATCCCTTGGAGGATCCTAGACTACCAGCAATGGGAGGATGATATTTTTGCAAAGTGGGCCTCACTAGTTGGTACTAGAAATTGGTCTTCCTACTGGATCAAGGGTTGTTTCTAGCCCTTTCCCTTTCATTTTGTGTTTATTTTCATTTACTAATCAATTGCTTTAAATCTCGGTGCTACGACCCTTTTTGTTATAAGGTTTTGGGATCCTCTTAAAAATCCAATTTGTATATAAAATTCTAGTTACTTATCAAAAAATGATAAAAAAATGAACAAATCATATTATCATGACACCCATGGGAATTGAACCTTAGTGGGCTATTTGTGAGAAAAAATGTTAAATTTTACCCATGGGATTTGAACCTTGGATTATAATTTAAAACTCTTCATTTCCCACCACTTGACCCAAAGGACCATCCGACTACCTTGTTGATCATATGGAAAAGTGAAGGTCCATGCCAAATTCAAGGTGAATGGTTGAGTTAGACCACATTCACAAGATGATATAAATCAGTAAGGTTGAGTCTCACTGATTTTATATGATTGGTTTATATATCCCCAATCACAACTATTATGAACAATACTATGTGTCATTGTTTGTAACTTGGATATTGGATAGAGTTAATATCCTTATCCAATTATGTTGTATGGCCATGGATATATGAGTTGGTACCTATCCTTGGCTATATATATATATTGTGTATTACAACATCCATTTTCAACCAACACCTCAAACTCATGAGAAAATATAATACACCTAGAATTTTCAATAAACATATGGAACAACTTAACTTCGGATTTAGGGTGTATCTTTGGGAAGGCAAAGAAGCCTCAATGATCACCATTTTTTTTATGGTGGCCCTACACCTGGCTATTCTTACAACTTTTCTATAGATTGGGGTGTTGAGATACCAATCACCTTTGTTGTTGGTTTGGAGCATGGATATTTGACTATAAAAGCACACATGCCTTTTAGCCTATAGGTAACAAAATTAACCCACTTGTATATAGCATCTCTTTGAGATAGATTTCTGCTAAGATATCATACTGGAGGTCCAAAAGCATAGTTGGGCACATAAATTGATCTTCAGGTTAAAAATAGCTAAGGCGCAAGAATATGGTAAGGCTTTGCAACATCAAAATGAAAATTTGGTTAAGTATAGAAAGCGAAAAGGCCAACATCATCAATGGGCAAGAAAAATATCTAGAATCCAACAAATCTAAATATTAAAATTGGCTAAGGTAGGCGAGTCTGGCATTTTGTTGCAATGCTAGACTCAAATTTTTGTTGTCTAAAGAGCAAGCCAGAATTTCAAAAGGTTGACATCATCAAAGGAAGCATAAGAATTTTTAAAATCTAGTAAACTAGACCCAAAGTTTGGCTAAGTGCAAAAATAAAGGCTAGAAATTTTGAGCACTAATATCATCATAGAATGTATAAAAATCTTGACAAAGATAGGTCATATAAAAAAAATCTAAGGCATGAGGCTCGACATAGGAAGACATTGAATTTTGAAGCAGGCTTATCTTTGGCATCCAATAAAACATATTCAAAAGCAACCAAGTGTAGAACTAAAGGTTGGACTTTTAAAACATTGACATCATCAAAGGAAGCATAGAAAGTTTTACATCCAACAAGTTAGATCAATAATTTGGTTAAGTGTTGAAATTAGGGTCAAACTCTTGATGAAGTTAACGTCACCCAAGAAGCAAAATTTAGATAGATGAAAAATTACCGTGAAAACTAATTTTGGCTAAGGAAGAGAGTCTAAAATAGTGGCAATGATTTGAGGTTGTCCCAATCAAGGATAATATGTTATGTCAAAGAATTCCAACAACCAAATTCTTTCCCATCCAACGCCTATCCTTATGTATCTGGACCAATCATCAAGCAATGTGGTAAAAAGTAATTATATCATAGGACCTCATAAATTAGATTGAAACACATAGGACACCATATTCCTAGGAGAATTCAGAGTCAACCACATCAACACAACGACATCATGTAAGTTGCACTAGAATGACTTGGAAGGAGATGCACACATTCTATATTGACCTAACAGGCCTGCAGTTAGTTTAGAAGGCAATCATGCTAATCTAACAGAATGTAAATTAAATCTATATAACTTAAATGTAGTTGATTTTTTAGGGATGGCTCTTTACATTTTACAATTGCATAAGTTGTATGATCAAATGCTATACACCTCTTAATGAAAATTGAAGTGTTGTTTGGCCTTTATCTAAGAATATTGTAGAACATGTATGTATGTTAATTTCATTGTTAAGCATTTCTATTAAAATTGGATGAATAGTGTATTCTATTAAAGTTATTCTATTATCTGGATATCTCCCTAGATTGTTGTTTGTTCAATTACTAAAAAGCTTAATTGTGCATGTACTTATTTGATTAATGCTCTATAATATTGAATGATAGTTTATTTGTTAAATTAAGGGCATGATACTCTCATGCTCTTATGTCTCTTATTATGGCTAAATCTTGTCCATATTTCACTTCTAGCTTCTAACCCTTTCCATTCCTTCCTTTAGTCTTAACCCCATTGTTAGTTTAGCTAGTACCATAGCAATCGACCTACTCCGAAGGTTTATCCAAAAGATTGTTTTGGGTCTTCCAATCTTGGCCAAGGTCTTGAGGGCACATCTGATCCACTTAGGTAGATTTTGGTCCAAGATTTTTTGGCATGCCTAGTGGGACCCAAATCTCACCTCCCTGATTGAATATAATCTTGGTGACATTCTACTTTAATATATTGAATTCACAATCACCTAGTTATGCCACTGAAATAAACTACTCATAAAGAACCCAATTGCCATTTAATCTATAGGCTTATGATCACAAGATTAGCAGCCAAAAATTTGGATGAACTTATGCAATTATTTTAGTTACCTTCACTAAGATTCATAAGACATAAATCTTCATCATCTCCTCCATCAACACCTATAGATAGTGTATGTTCTACATATTTTGGCTCCCTAGGATCCTTTCACTCGATCAGATCTTAAAAAATGGCTTAACCTTCACCTCAACAAATGTTTCTTGATTAGAATAATGTTGAACCACTCAATCTAATAAATCAAAATCCAATTTGCCACGTAGGTTTAAATTTTTTTTCCACTTATGACGGTACTTGTAAAATAATGTATGAGCATTATCAAGATGTAGCCTCCTTGGATTCCATTCATAGTATCCAAGAGGAATATGTCATGATAAGTTTTTAGTGTTGTCATTCAAGGTCAAGGTATTACACTGGTATCAAATCCTTTGAGATGGAAGCATTAACTCATAGGCTCAATTTACTTAAATATTTGTCCAAGAATTCAATGAGCTATTGCTAACTCAATTCATTATTATTAAAAGGTATCCTTAGAAAGTACATATATTAATATTGGGTTCAGTAGAACCTAGAATAGAGTTCCACAGAAACACAAACCAATAGATGCTAAAGCACTCATCCACTATCTTCATGCCTTCAATCTAGATTTTGGCTTGCAAATACATCAATATAATGTGGCAAAATTTCCATAGATTTATCAAGCTATTATAGTTTTAGTAAATGCTTTGATTGCTATAGGAAAACTTCCTCCTAGAGTTGTAATGTCATACTTTCTAGAAATATCTTAATTTGTACAAGATGCATAGCCCTTGATGATAATCACTCATTTTCCATTTGTAGCTCCAATCCTTGCAACAAAGACTCCATCCTTTCCTTCAACCTCCACAATATGAATATTATCTGCACCACCTGTTGTACTGGTAACCACCATGAAAAGAAGATATGTTGAAAGGAACTTCTAACCCTAAAGATTTATCTACATGACAAAATACTAGGGGTCCTTCTCAAAAAATGTTGATGGGAAACCCAACATTGTATTTAGCAATTAGGATGAGACACCTTCTACTTCATGATTTATATCAAATTATTGGTGCTTAACCTGTAATGGCCCACATAGGAAAGACACTTTTATGCTCTAGCAATACCAAGCATAAATAGTTGTAGCTAAAAAGGAATAAAAATCATAAAAAAATTGAGTCAATAAGCTTTGGAAAATAGATCAGAATATGATGACACAATATTCCCTAAAGGAAAAATCTATATCGGTCCTAACATTGTCTGACAATAAAAATTTACATGTAGATCCTAAAATTTTGGACCTATTTAAGGTCTCGTCTCAATAGACAAGGCATCTAGAAAAGGAATTACCCCAACCTACTCAAAGAAAGAGGTAGTCTCCAATGGATCATACTACAGAACAATAGAAGTCGATGCGGGTAAAAGAATTTAAAACTCATGAGTAAGCTAGGGATAAACTTTGGTACCCTTCTATCACCAAGCGACAAAGGGTTGAAACAACATTAGAGTATCGAAGGAGATTTGATGAGCCAAAAAATAGAGAGAAAATTTTGGTAGAATATTTAGGCTTTAATATTACATATTTGAATAAAAATTCATCTAAAGCTAGTATGTATGATGCCCTAATAATTTTGGGACAGATAGACCTTCTTCAAGCATCACTAAAATCCACTCAGCCTAAAGACTAGTTTAATACAGGGCTAAATTTAGATCAAGATAAACCAATGCTGGGAATGGGTAAAAATAGACCACCCCCTTTTTACATGTCCTTGAACATGGAAGGATGGGCTATACCCAAATTTATGGTCAACTCTAAAGAAACAACAATGGTAATACCTTAGGCAATCTACGAAGTTATGGGTATGCAGTATACCCGGTCTAGCCCTAGAGTGTTACAATTGGATGGTACTCCAATAAAAATTATCATAGTAATAAAAGATATACCCATGGTCCTCCATAATATGCCATAACAATTATACAAGAGGTTGTTGTGGTAGATTTGGAAATATACTTTGGCATGTACCTTTCCTAGGAGTTTACAACTAATATGGGTGGATATATATCCCTAGACTAGTCACACATGGAAATTCGTCATAAGGGAAGGAAAGTGAAGATATAGGTAGAAAATATCACCTTATATCATATAGAATAAATTTAAGAGGAGGATTGTGTCAACATAGTCAATGATGAAATTGACCTTGTCAAAGCAATCATAAATGAGCTATAGACTGAAGATGGGTTTTCACTCAAATATTTTAATGTTATGATTAAAACAATGATAGACACTTAATCCATTACAAAATTAGAAGAGAAAAATATTTTGGCCTTATCAAACAAGGAGCTTTGACCAAAAAAAAATTGGATGTCATACTTTTATGGAGCTAAATGTAGAAATGGGGTTGGAGCTAGAATAGTGTTCATATCACCCTCTGAAGTAGTTAAGCAATTGTCATACCGTCTAACTTGGAGCTATCTCAATAATGAAATAGAATATGAAGCACTCTACATAGGATTAAGAGAGGTAGAGAAGCCAAGAGTAAAGCTACTAATGATCTTTAGCAACTCTAAATCGGTAGTAAACCAAGTTATAAAAAAATATAGTAGCAAGCAACATTATCTAAAAGCCTACCAAAATAGAGTATGATATTTGTTTGAGAGCTTTCAAGCCTTAAACATAAAAGTAATTTCCAAATAGAAGAATGCACAAGTTGATGCACTAGCCTCCCATGGGGAAAAATTGTGTCCAACTTCTATCATATACGAGAATACACAATCTATCAAAATTGCTTTCATACCTTTTGTGCTAAATAAGGATACTCTTTGGCAAGTGTTTGATAATGATAAGTAGATAGTGGACTTCTTAATTTAGGAGACAACTTGTGTAAATGACTAAAGAGACGCTCAAGAGCATAGATGAATAAGATGTTATTTAGCTAAAGAACAACCACATTCCCAAGGGATTGATCACTCTTGAGAGTATATTTGATAGTAGTGACTAGCTAATTGGTCAATAGATGAATATTGATAAGCAAGAATTCAAAGAGGTTCTGATTGAACCTAGAAAAAAATCTAAAAGTTGGAGTGTAGTGTTCTGAATAAGAAGTTTAGTAGCCTCTTGCTTTATGTAGAGATTTTAGTGACATCATTGCATGTAGCTATGATGATTTGGAATTCTATAGCAAAGAAACTATCCAAAATACTATAGAATTATTACCCAATATTAAGCTATTCTGGAAAAAGCAAAACCTAATTAATCCAAAGATAGAAGCATTGATGAAACAAGAGTTGTTGAAGTTTCTCAATGCAAATATTTCTATCCCATCAAGCACTCTACATGGGTAGCCAATCTGGTACCTATTAGAAAAAATAATGGATATATCTGCCCTTGAAATATCACTATCCTCTGCCTCATATTGACCAAATTATGCATTTTTTTATTTGATCAAAAAGGTTCTCATTACTTGATTGATTATCTAAATTCAATCAGGTATGGGTGGGAAATTATGATGAGTACAAAACTATGTTCACCACAAAGTGGGAAACATTTACTCATCAGAGGATATTATTTAGACTATCCAATACTGGAGCCACCTTTTAGAGATCTATAGACTTAGCTTCTGGTAAATTGGTAAATAATGTTATATTGATTTATTTGTATGATATAAAAAATTTATCACATCACAAGTAAAAAAACCTAGATCATCTCTAGATGGTATTTCAAAAGTGAAATGAGTTTGGGGTATCATTGAACCCAAAAAAATCAGTTTCTGTTGTCCATGAGGGCAAGTTGCATAGGCACAGTGTCAAAAGAAGACATGGCTATTGATCCAAATAGGGTTAAAGAAATATTAGCACTCCCACTACCACAAAATAAAAAAGGCTTACAATATTTCTTTGGATAGATCAACTTTATCCAAAAAATTGTATCTAACTTTGGTTAGATAGTTAAGTCGATGACATAGATGTTAAAAAATGATGTGGCTTTCGCATGCATAGAAGCAAGAAGAGAAGCTTTTAAAATCATAAAATAGGTTATAACCAAAGCTCTAATACTTGCCAATACTAACTATCATAGAGACTTCATTCTTTATGTATTAGCTATTGAAGAAAGTTATGCAATTGTACTTACCTAGAAATATAGAGATCATAATGAATGACCCATAACCTTTTTTAGTCAAACACTGCATAATTACGAAGTACATTATAATTTCATTTAAAAACCGGTATTCACTCTTATGAAGTCATTAAAGGATTTAAGGCATTATATCTCTCAGAGCAAGACATTGGTGTACAATGTGCATTCAAACATCCAAAATTTTATTATACAATGGGAGTTAGGCAGAAAGAGAGTTGGGTGGATCATCAAGATTCAAGAGTATGACATAGAAATATGACCCACCAAACTAATCATAGTAAGAGCTCTATATGAACATTTGGTAAACTCTACAATAGCAGACATGAATCTCATGATTTAAGAACATAAATAACTAGAGGTAATAGATGGTCAGGTGGAATAGAGTAGTTGGATTGATTAGTGTATATTGTGCATTCGAACATCCAAAATTTTATTACACAAGTGGATTTAGGAAAAGAGAGAGTTGGGTGGATCATCAAGATTCAAGAGTATGAAATAGAAATATGACCCACCAAATTGAAGAGGTCTCTATGAGCATTTGGTAAACTCTACAATACCATACATAAATTTTATGATTGAATAATATAAATAAATACAACCAATAGATGGTCGAGTGAAATAGAGTAGTTGGATTTATTAGTTTACATTGTGCATTCAAACATCCAAAACTTCATTATACAAGGGGAGTTAGGAAAAAAGAGTGTTGGATGGATCATCAAGATTCAAGAGTATGACAAAAATATGATCTACCAAACTAATTAGAGGAAGATCTCTCTATGATCATTTGGAAAACTCTACAATACTAGACATGGATATAATGTTTGAATAACATAAAGAACTACAAACAATAGATGGTTGGGTGGAAGAGAGTAGCTAGATTGATTAATTAATCCAATTTCTTCAAATTGACAAGTGTTTCGTTGGGTTTATAGCTTCCCAAATGTGAAGGTATAGATTACAGGCTATGAACTATGTTATAATTGATGATATCTTGTACTATAATATTTTTAATAGTGTACTCCTACAGTGTATACATCCGAACAAAATAAAGGAAATGTTGGAAAAATTCCATTCAGGCTTCTCAAGTGGACATTACTCTAGTCAGACTATAACAACTAAAATCTTGTGGATCATATATTATTGGTCTACTCTATTTTTTGATGCTTTCAAATCTACCAACGCATGTAATAAGTGTAAGAAATTTGTTAGGAAAAGAAAGAATCTGACACTTCCCCTCTAGCCAATTGTTGTGGAGGAGCCATTATAGCAATGGGGGCTCAATCTTATTGAGATAATTACTTCTAATTCATCTGTTGGGCATAACTTTATATTTATAGCAACTGAGTAATTTACTAGGTGGTCTGAGGCAGAAGCAACAAAGAAAGCAAATCAAGATACTGTAATTAGGTTTCTAGAAATATTGATTACCATGTTTGGAATCCTAGCAACTATAGTCTTTGATAATGGTTTAACTTTTATAGGTTCTATAAAAATGGATTTTACTAGCAGATATGGCATATACTAGAAAAAATATTCTAATTATTACCCATAGGGTAATTGGGTTAGCGAAATCCACCAACAAGAATATAATGAAAAAAATTAAGAGAAGTATTGGGGACAATCTGAAAAAGTTGACATTTGATGCTTAATCAAGCACTATGGGAAGATATAATTATATTTAAAAATCTTTGAAAACCATGTTGTATTCTTTAGTATATGGAAAAGAGGTTATATTTTCGCTATATTTAGAATTGCCAACAATGAAGCTCATAGATCAAACTAAGTTATAAAATGCAAGGCCAATAGAAAGAAGAATGATAGAGATGCTACTACTAGAAAATAAAAGAGAGAAGGCATACAATTGTTGTTGAGAACACCAAGTGGTGGTTAAAATATGATCTGATAATAAATATTTCCTAAATCTATTTAAAGTTGGCAACTTGGTTTTAAAGTGGGATGAAAATAGAGTTAAACTGGGAAACCATGAGAAGCTGGATTCATTATGGTTTGGGCCTTACCTAATCTTAGGAAGGCATGAAGTAAATTCTTACAAGTTGATAGAAATGAATGACTATCTTTTGTTGATTCTAGTAAATTGCCAGTATTTAAAGAATTATACTTAGAAATGTGTGTCTTGAGTTGTATATATGTAAAATAGTGACATGTAAATATAGTAGTGGTTGTAATAGTTTTGAATAGCCAAAAGTTGATTGGTTGAATAACAAGCTTGAAAACCATCAAATTTTGAAATCCTAGCAATTATATTGGCTAAGAAGTAAGGTAATATTGAAAGCGGCATGCATCCTAATCACTCGCATGAATTATTAATTCCAAGAAAATATTTTGCATTAAAAGTTAAACATGCATAATCTTTAGCATTAATGTTGCAATGACAAGGTTCTATGAGGACTTCATGCTATAAAAATAGGGCTATCAATGCTCAATGTACGATAGAGTAGTTAGTTATTTGAGTAGCAGAGTATATTATAATTGCACGTCTATTTTGTGTGAGAGTACAAAGTACTACATTATTGTATGTATTTACATTTTCAACCAAAGCTTCCTTGTTCAATAGATATGGCATAAGGAAAAAGAGGACAAAATGTGTAGAGGAATACTAAGGAGCTCCAAGATCAATTAAGTGAAATTCATGATCCTATAATCATAATTAAGTCAAAGTTGAAAAGCTTCAAATATGGAGAAAAATAAAATGAGAGGAAATACTCATTGAAAATGATTGAAGCAACTGCATGGAACTCTCTCTTGTCATCCTATATGCCTAGATTTGTCCATACTTGTTCAGAGTTGGTTAGGAAAAACATAGAAAATTATGATCCGGAGATAGCAATATTATGCAATGCAATAGGAAAAAAATTGTTTACTATCATAGCTAATGCTATCATGAAGGTTTTTGCAATGGGAGGACACTCAGGTATAGATCCTAAAGTGATTTATATTAGAGAGCAAGTTAGTCATTGCAAAAGAGATAATTTAAAATTTGGTTAATTAAACATATAGGGAAAATCCTAGAGGACTTTTCGAAAAAACTAATTAAGCTTTTAGCATATAGCAAAGTCCTTTAGTAAGTCCTCTCTATGATAGTTTTCATTCTTGGGTTAGCTACTGATCAATGTGTGTATGATTATCAAATATTTATAGCCTATGTAGTTACTAATGTACAAAACTATGATGGTACCAATCCAAATGATCCTATATTCTTTGATTGGGCCTAATTTTTAAGCTACCAAATTCATAGCCAACTAACTACCCTAAAGCTTAAAGAGAAGGAGACCTATAGTGATTATTCATATTTTGCTTGGTTTTTCATGTATTTATGGCTCCAAAAATACCAAGCTTACAAGTTCAAACAAGATAAAATATCAAAATATCCCTCCCTGTAGTTTACCAGACCCTTACTCTCGAAAAACCACTTCATATCTAGAATTCAACCAATTGTTTCTTGGGCCTGCACGAGCATGAATTTATGGCTAGATTTCTTGAATAACCACTAAATCCTTGGACAAGTCACATGGAAAGAAATATGAATTAGGAGATTGGTATTTATTGTAGAATGACACTATCATTAGAGTTTATGGTTTTCGTAGAAACCCCTATACGCTTATGTATTATGTCAATAACTAGATTTTTTCCATAGAATTATACCTGCAATTTGATGAAGCAAATGATAACTTTAGATCTATAATTAAGAAGATTTGCACTTACCACTTTTATTTCAATTTTGAAGATACAACTATGACAACCAGAAGTTAGACCAAAATTCCAGATGAAAAACTTAGTGGTCTTTAGTTGCTGATAGTGCCACATATGTGGAACTATGATCCAAAAGGTAATTTCAAAGCTAGATTAGTAGCTTTGAACAATAAGCCTCCAACATTTGAACATCTTCCTTGATCAAATTTAGAGAAATTTAGAAATAAAATAGAAAATCAAGCTCCTTATCTTAACATTAATGAAATGCAGAGGCCTCCATGGAGAAGTTTTTATCCCTATGTAAGGCCTTATGATCTAGCTAGAAATAGAGACCAATGGATAAGGGATAAACTGGTGGATAAAATTATAGAGAAGCTAGAGTGGACTAAAGAAAAAAAATTAAGAATGATGGATTTCAAGGTGTAAAAAAAATAAATAGAAGAAGGTAATCCCCAACCCTTCAAATATATATTTTGAAACAAAGTTTGATGAGAAATATGAATAATGGATGGTTGAACATAAAGGAGAAATATGTCCTAATTAGATCAAAGAGGAAGACAAGGAGGAAGAATATTTTTATGATTCAATAGAAGATACCATGAAAAAAGTCCCATTAAAGACTAGCCCCTTGTCACTTATAGAGACTCAAAAGAAGAATCAGACTTAGATGAAATGATTGGACATAGGGTTTCAAATAAATATTTTAAAAAGGAAAGTGCACCTGAGCATCATCTAGTGATAGAGAGTCTATCAGTAACAAGTTAGTAAGAGAAAGCAAAGCATATAGCGAGAGCCAAGATAGACCATGCAATAGAACATATAGAAGAAGTAGTTATCACACAACTTGATATATACCTATATCTCTAATATAGATGATCTAGTGAGAGGACAAAAAGAAAGTGTTCTCTAAGAAATTGGTAGAAGGAAACCTCAAATAAAGCTAGAATGCAACAACTATCTATGGAAGCTCAATGAACTGATGTAAATAATCATGAATTTAACATAGCAACCCAGGAACAGTGCCTAGAAGTGAGAGGATCAAGTATGGCTTTTATCCATGCTCTTGTATTTAAAAATATCCATTGCCTTTGCTATCTCCTCTAGAATAACCACCTCCACCACATTCCCCTCCAAGAGAAGTTCCACCTTCTCATAATCCACCACCAAATATAGCTTCCACTTCCCTTGTACATGAAGACCTACAAACTCCTAAGATCCCACATTCACATACCCTTGTAAATGTTGGAATTTTATCTTTGAGACCCCCATCAATAGCATTTTCTCCCTTCTAATTTGTCATTACTACCAAAAGCTTAATTTATAATACAACAAGTTGAAACAAACACCCAAAATGGACACAAGAACAAGTACCTCAAAAGCAGAAGAAGA
Source organism: Wollemia nobilis (assembly GCA_028583015.1). Lineage (NCBI taxonomy): Eukaryota > Viridiplantae > Streptophyta > Pinopsida > Araucariales > Araucariaceae > Wollemia > Wollemia nobilis. Next base: position 6,110,765 of record JAQPPZ010017089.1, read on the forward strand.
ATGCAAATCCCTAGACATATGATGGTATAGATCCAACTACTTAGGAGTGGGTCAAAGAAGTTGTAATCCCAAAGGTCAACAAACCTGCTTCAAAAATGACAATAATAGATTATCACATTGAGGTGAAAAGGTATGGTATCTCAATAATTCCTAGGGAGGATACACTTAGAGCTCTTTATTAAGGTAGACATGTTGTATCTCCAAAGTAGTTAGATGCATGCAAAATATAAAATTGAAAAGAAAAAATCTAAAAACTTGGATCATAGATTTAAAAAGGAAATATAAAAGAATGCTCTAAAACAATAAGTTAAAGACCTGAAGCTCAAATTGGACAGATTCCCACTTGAAGAGCAACTCTAGCATATAGATGAGAAAATTCAAACTCTAGAAGAATAGTTGCAGCAAAAGGGGACAAAGATCCAAAATTAGGAGAAAGAATTGTAAGAGCTAATATCAAATATCCAAGCTCATGAAGAAATATCGGTGGTAGTGCAATTGGTTGTAGAGCAAGAGAATAATAAGCCACAAAATCCTAGCCTTTTTTAGGAGATACTAAAACATAATTGAAGCCAATATTGGATTAAAATCAAGGAGATAGCTATGAAATCTTTTCCACTAGTAGATAAGATAGGATACATTTCAAAGTTAATCCAAGAGGTCAAAGAGGAGTTTAGAAAATTAAGAGAAGATCTAGTGGGTAAAGTTAAGCAAGCAAAGGCAGTAATTTGAATCATGAAAAACAAAGGAGAATACCCACACATAGTAGCATGCTCTTAAAGATATTCGATTAAATCAAAAAATTTCTCAATGCAGGTAATATATGGAAATAAATTAATGTTTCAAGGAGGTGATATAATTATTGTACTTAGAGTAAGCATAGACCAAATAAAAGTCTTAGTTCATAAATTCATGGACCTTGGTTTCCTAGGATTTTGGGGCAAATACAATAAGTTGTTTATCGAGAAGTAGCTTAGCCAATAGTTGGATCAAAAAATAATTGATGAAAGTAAGATTGATTCATTACCTAAGTCTTTGTAAATGAATCAAGTCATTGCACTCTTTCATAAATTTTTTATGCTACTTTCAAGGTCACAAGAGTTAACTCAAAAATATAGTGATCCATATTATAATAAATATTTTTATTCAAGGGAATTTCTATGCAAGTTCAAAGGGGTTTATGTCCCTTCTCAAAAGTCATGGAACAATATTTTCAAAAATATTATGGCTTGTGGTAGCTCCTATTAGCCGAATCAATAGATATCATCAAGGTGAAACATCTAGGTTAGCAATGCAAGAAGGACAAGCTGAAGCCACTAGCATAACAACAACTGGTACTATGGAAATAAAGAGTATATAGATAAAATTATCCACTTGTATTATAGCTTTTCTTCTTTTGACTTCATTACCCAATAGATAAGGCTACTCAGGTTCTCTATTTTTGCAAGCAGAAACCCCATGGGAGGCACAAAAAATGTGGGTAACAAAATTAACCCACATGTATATAGCATCTCTTCAAGAGATTTTTTTACTAAGATATCATATCGAAGGTCCAAAAGTACAGTCGATCACATGAAACAAATATCAGGTTGAAATTAGCTAAGGCATAAGAATGCAACAAGACTTTGCAACACTAGAATAGAAAATTAGCTAAGTATAAAAACAACCAAACTTTTGAAAGGCTAACATCACCAATGGGCATGAAAAAGGTCTAGCATTTGATAAAGTTGAATCTCAAAATTGGCTAAGGTAGGAGAGTTTGGCATTTTGCAATGTTAAACTCAAATTTTGGTTAAGTATAAAAAGCAGGCCAAACTTTCAAAAGGTTGATGTTGTTATCAAAGGAAGAATAAAAAATTTAACATCTGACAAACTAGATCCAAAGTTTGGCTAAGTGTCAAAACAAAGGCTGGAACTTTAGAGCATTGATGTCATCATAGAATGTATAAAAATCCCAACAGAGATAGGCTAGATCAAAAATAATAATAAGGTATAAGGCTCGGCATAAGAAGGCATTTTATGGAGAACGTTTCAAAAGTAGCCAAGTGTAGAACTAAGGGCTAGACTTTTAAGACACTGACATCATCAAAGGAAGTGTAGAAAGTCTAGTATCTAGAAATTTGAATCAATAATGTGGTTAAGTGTTGAAATGTGGATTGAACTCTTGATGAAGCTAATGCCACCCAAGAAGCAAAAGTTAGACACATGAAAAATATGAGTTGAAACCAATTTTGGCTAAGGAAGAGAGTTTGACAAAGTACCAAGGAGTTGAGGCTATTCCCATCAAGTAGAATATGTTGTGTTAGAGAATCCCAACAACCAAATGCTTCCCCATCCAACACCTATCCTTATGTAACTAGACCAATCATCAAGCAGAGTGGTAAAAAGTAATTATATCAGAGGACCTTATAAATTAGCTTGAGACATGTGGGACACCACATTCCTAGGAGAAATTAGAGTCAGCCATATTAACACAATGACATCATGGTAGTTGCATTAGATTGAGTTGGATGGAGATGTGCATATTCTATACTAACCTAATAGGCCTACCATTAGTTTAGAAGGCAATCATGTTGAGCTAATAGAATGCAATGTAAATCTATATACTTAAATGTAGCCCATTTTTTAGGGTTGGATCTTTAGATTGTACAATTGCATAATTTGTATGATCAAATAATATATGCCCCTTAATTAAAATTGAAGTGTTGTTTCACCTCTATCTAAGAATGTTGTAAAATGTGTATGTATGTTAATTTCATTGTTAACCATTTCTGTTAAAATTAGATAAATGGTGTTTTCTATTAAAGTTATTATTTTATCTAGATATTTCCATGGATTATTGTTTGTTTAATTCCTCGAATGCTTAGTTGTGCATGTGTTTATTTTATTAATTCTTTGTAATATTAGATGATAGCTAGTCTATTAGGCAGTTTAGTTTAGTTAAGGGAATGAGACTCTCATGCTCTTATGTCTCTTGTTGTGGTTGAATCCTATCCATATTTCACTTCTAGCTTCTAACCCTTTTCATTCCTTCCTTTAGTCTTAACCCCATTGTTAGTTTAGCTAGTACCATAAGAACTAGCCTACTTTAGAGGTTGATCCAAAAGTTTTTTTTGGGTCTTCCAATCTTGGTCGAGGTCTTGAGGGTGCATCTCATCCACTTAGGGAAATTTTAGATCAAGAGAGCCCTCCCACCATAGTCCAACATTCCTCTATAGCCTAAGGGGAGACACAATGGTTAGCATAGGGATTGGATTCCACTTATTATGAGCTATAGGCAGATAATCCTTAACCTTGTGGTCCAATGCTTGACATCTAAAGTAGGTATTTAGTAGGTTAATATACACTACTTATAATGAAATAGTGGTTTCCCCCACCTGTATGTCGATAAAATCCATTAGGTATTTAGATAGATTGATCTCAACACAAACCCTTTTCTATGGGCAGGCATTGAAAAACTTGACTACTTCAACTAATAATACAAGCCCTAAGACTACCACAATGTGGTTCAAAAATGGCCAAAGAGGAAGAGGAAGACCATGGAAATCAATTCAAACTGGGACCTTAGAGGTTTTTCCTATAAAAGTAAAAAAATATTAGCTCCATGGAGAGAATACCAACAAGGAGCTTCTCATGTACCATGGCTAATTTTCATAAATTTCCTTTACATGAGCAACATCTACAAACTAGAATTACAAAAACTCTTGAACAGGTTTTGAATTAACTCAAGCTTAATCCCAAGAGGAGCCCAAGTCGAGCTAGCCCAAGACCATAATGTTACTTCACTAGGTATGTGCCCCACAAAATACCCAACTATGATAAAAAATTCCAATCATTTATAGACATTATCAAACTCAGGTAGAGGTATATTGAACTTACCTCTTGAATCTCCACTGGCTAAAAAATCCTTGAACACTCTATAGGAGCCATTTTTGCTTTCCTTCTCTCCCATGTCATCAATACTAATTTTTAGTCTGCCAAGTTTGGGGACCATTGAAACCATGAAGAAACCCTATCACACAACAAGAACAGCTCACACCAGAGAAACCCTAGCAAAGTGACCTATGTTCAAATCTTAACGATTACCCTAGAACTTTTAATATATGTAATGTTTTATATTATCTTAAACTTTGTAATAAGTACCTTGGCCTTTATGTAATTGTTTGTTAAAGTTCCATATAATTTTAAGTATATGGGGATAATTTTGTCTTGATTATCATGAAAAGCATAGCCTCTACCATCCAAGAGTATAATAATTATTAGTGATATAATCAATAGTATAGTCATTTATGTCTTTTTTAGATCCTAAAATTTGGTTGGATAAACACATATTAGGTAAACAACATCCTCTATGAGGATTTTCCCCTATGGCCTATAGATCTACACTGATGCAGGAGCATCACATTCTAACCCTCTTCCTCTTAAATTCCTAACAGTCATATTTTATTTCAGTTTGTTATTTTTGTAACCGTTTCCCTACAACGGTCTTCTCTTTGTAACGACCATATTATAATGATCATGTTGTAACGATCATGTTGTAATGACCATATTGTAACGGTCATATTGTAATGACCATGTTGTAATGGTCATGTTGTAACGACCATGTTGTAATGGTCATATTGTAACGATCAAATTTCTTAGCCTATAAATGATCATTTTGATCCGTAGTTAGGGGGTTGAGCTGTGAGCTCCATACCGCCACTTGGCGTCCTGGGGTTCTTGTTAATATCAATTGGATTGTAATTTAAAATTTATGATCTAATAGAAAAGCATATTTTTATTAGTTAAGAGGGTTGTTGTTACTATTATTTAATTAAAAAAATTGTATGTTTATTATTTGTGTTGTGTCTACGTATGTTGGTTGGATTTTGTTGTAGGGTTGTTGACATAATTTTGGTATTAGAACTCAAAATGTTTCCTACAAGGTTGTGTGTGCATTTTCCTATCGATTGAGTGGGTTGCACGTGTGAAAAATAATGTGTACATGGATTACAACAAGTGTGACAAATAACTTACTTAATGATCTATGTGAGTGATGAAACAACCACTTGGCTTTTCATGGATTATTGCAAGTGGGATGCACATGTGAAAAAGAATGTGTATGTGGATTATAGCAAGTGTGAAAAATAACTTGTCTAAGGATCTGTACGAGTGGTGAAACAGACACTCAAGCTTTTCGTGGATTATTACAAGTGGGTTACACGTGTGAAAAAGAACATGTATGTGGATTATAGAAAGTGTGAAAAATAACTTGCCTAAGGATCTATGTGAGTGGTGAAATAGACACTTGGTATTTTGTGGACTATTCCAAGTGTGTTGCACATGTGAAACATAATATGTACATTGATTACAGCAAGTGTAAAAAATAACTTGCCTAAGGATCTACGCATGTGGTGAAATAGACACTCAACATTTCATGGATTACCACAAGTGTGAAATAGAACTTGCTTAAGGATCCACTTGAATGGTGAAAAGATGCTCAAAATTTTATGCATGACAACAATGGCATACACACACCCTATTGGTCAAGGTAGAGGTGGAAGATGCACAAATCAAGCTTCAAAATAATTGAATAGCTCATGAGCAAGAGCTCATAAAATTTTAAAGCATGGGAGTCTGATGCAGGAGCATCACATTATAACCCTCTTCCTCTTAAATTCCTAACGGTCATATTTTATTTTGGTTTGTTATTTTTGTAACCATTCCCCTACAATGGTCTTCTCTTTGTAACAACCATATTATAACGGTCATGTTGTAATGACCATATTGTAATGATCATATTGTAATGACCATGTTGTAATAGTCATGTTGTAATAACCATGTTGTAATGGTCATATTGTAATGATCAAATTTCTTAGAGCCTATAAATGTTCATTTTGATCTGTAGTTAGAAGGTTGGGCTGTGAACTCTGTACCACCACTTGGTGACCTGGGGTTGTTAAAATTGATTGGCTTGTAATTTCAAATTTGTGATCTAATAGAAGAGTATTTTTTTATTAGTTAAGAGGGTTGTTACTTTTATTTAATAAAAAAGTGTATGTTTATTATATGTGTTGTGTCTGCGTATGTTGGTTGGCTTTTGTTACGGTGTTGCTAATATCATACACTCTATGAAACCCATATTGAAGGTTATAAAACTAGGATAAAATTCAAGGATCATATTGGTAATAACTATTTTTTTATTAACCTAGTGGAATCTGTAGCCGCCACAATAATCTGCGCAGTCCACCCCTATAACCACTAAACTGCATTCATGTTTAACCTTTTACACCACTGGAAACATATTGGAATATGGATAAGCACCCAGTATGATGAGGCTTGAGATTTGAACCTTGGACATCTGTCCCCCTTACGATGTTTCACTATACCAATTGATCTACACCTCAGAACTATAACTAATATTTTATTAAGGTTGAATTTTGTGCCCCTTTAGAATATGATAAATTCAAAAAGATTTATTGATGCTACACCAAAGATTCATTGTTTAGGCTTTAGGTGTACCTTGTATTCCCTTAGTCTCTCAAAAATATGTCTTAGATATCAAACATGATCTTCTTAGTTTAGAGATTGACCAAGAAGATCATCTACATAGTCTTCCATGACAACTCGCAAAATCGATAAATTTAAAAAAAAATACATGATCTTGCCAAGCAATACATGCATAATTGCCAAGTTGTTATAATACCACTATATGGTCATGATGTAATACAAGTTGGGCTATTTTAAATCCCATTTAACA